>JAQBSW010000146.1:0-271237 GCA_029291075.1 Eudiplozoon nipponicum
GTTACTAACACAATAGTCATAGTGTTAGTATCCTTTACAGACTCGGTATATATATTATATAGTGTGAGTTAGCGGTTAAGTCGTATTGTCGTAGACTTTATATGATGTTAGCTTCACTATTGCAGATTGACACATTCGTCTAGGAGATTGTACCGTCCTATTATCCCACATTCCTCACCCAAATATATAGTAGTTAAAGGGCGTAATACCGGCCGCATATCCAACTTTGATTTCCATATATATTCAATGCGGTTTGATCTTCGATAGTCAGTTTCCGCCGTATTCTTATGATGATCATGGAAGGTCGAAACGCGTCAGTGCGTTGCGGCTGGCAGTAGTTTTGTTATGTTGTTCGACGACTAGTTAAATACAATGGGATTGGTGTTTACTTCAAGCTCGCAAACTTGATTTAAAGAATTTTTACCACCACCCGCGCAATTAATTATTAAATTTAAAAACAGTGTACGTTTATTGTGGACAATAGCGGGTTCATTTTGAGAATACTTAACTACACATTACAATCTTTTATTTGGTTCAATTCTGGGTTTTAATTTGGTAAAGTGGATGAAACCATTTTGGTTTGAGTTATCAACATCAGACCACGCCCTATCCATATCATAGAAGATACGAATAAAAGCATATTCCTAAACTTAACATTTCGAGGCAACCCACAAGCCTAAATAATTGAACGCCGGTTTGATATAATCACAAAGGCTAATTTACCTAGTGCAAAAGTTAGTATCACATTCAGCACACCGAGAATCATGAGATTGCATTCTAAGTATCAATTGTCAATTCACACTATATCCGTAATAGTCTACAAATTTTCGCGAATGTGCGGTAGCATGTTTTGGGCGTATAACAGAATCCAACAACATCTACCGCAAAATTTGATTTAAAAAGGCCTGATACCGTGAGAAAAATCACCTATTTTGAAGCATACAATTGAAAAGGAGCACCCAACGAATTTAAAGAATTTCTGAGCCTTAAACAAAACAAAGACCGAAAACGTATTACGCATAAGCGAAGCCCTTTGTATAAAAAAATCAAGCACCCGAACGAAATATTCAAAAATACCGTCAAGATGATAGTTTATTCGACTTTGAAGAATCAAAAGACGCAACAACAATTTTCAACGAATACTCGTTCGGTTTGGCAACAAATTGAGGTACAATCATCTGCACAAACGGCATCACTATCATAATCAACAGTGACAAGAGCAGCACAACAAGATGAACGGTCAATACTAAAATCCACACGACCTGCACAGCTACTAAGAGGTAAAAATAAAACTCAATAGCAAAGCGATAAGGAAGACAACGCACGAGGAAAAACATTCAAAAACGCAATAGCCAACAAAGCGAAAACCTTTTCAAAACCCAATCTATTAAAAGAAGAATACCAATATCTCGATCACCACTTTGTAATACCACACGAATGCGGCATACACGCACATAGACACACACACACACACACACATACGCACGAACTTACAAATCGACTAGCAATAAAGCAACAACAAGAAATAGAAGTTAAACTGAATATCAGACTAGTTTTCCTCTACTTAATCAAATGAAGACTCATAATGTATATCAATTAAAGATGATAAAGTGTAGCTGAGTATTCTCGAAATAAACCGGCTATTATCCAGAATAAGCATACACTTAGATATTAAATTTGTTTTCGCTTCATAACAAATATATTGTGTAATGTTAAAAGTAATGGCATTGTATATATATATATATATATATATATATACAATATTATAGACAAAAAGACATCATAATGTAAGAATTTATGCTAAAATATAGCATGTCAACATCAGACCACAACAGATTCGTATTAGTGAGCATACCGTGACGCAGATTTGACTAAACTTACCATTTAGAGGCGCCTACCGGCCTCAATAATTCTACGGCATTTAAATACAATCACTAAGGAAACTTTTCCAAGTGTAAAAGGTAATATCAAATTTAGCACAAAGAGATTCAATAGGTTGGATGCCATAGACCGATGTCCAATACTCTCCAAATCATTCATAGTCTACAAATTCTCATGTATGCGCGGTAGCATATAAATTGTGCGTACGAAGAAGCAATTTATTAACAGAATCCAGCAACATAAAGCGCAGAAATTGATTAAAAAAGGCTTGGCACTGTCAGGAAAATCAGCTATTTCCGATCATATATTGGCAACGGGGCACGAAGCCAATTTGGCCAATTTCTCAAAATCTACACTAAGCAAAATCATAAAAAGTATAATATAATTATGAAGCACTTTATATAAAAAAGCAAGCGCCCGACCTAAACATTCAAAAGATTCACCAATATGATATTCCAGTCGACTGGCCACGAATCACAAAACCCAACAACAATTTACTAGCATCCAGGCAAGACCAAACACCCACTCGACCAGACTCAACAAACATTCGATCGGATTGGCAACAAACTGAAGAAGAAAAAACAGCTGCACATACGGTATCACAACCATTGTTAACAGCGACAGAAATTTCAAAACAATATGAGCATTCAACACTGCAATCCGCACACCCTGCGCTGTTACCAAGTGGACAGAAAAAAATTGAGGAACAAGGCGAAACGAAAGACAACACTCTGGAAAAAGCATTCGTACACGTAACAGCCTACGGTGCGCAAAGTTGGTTAACTTTTGATCAATCAAGGCAAGAATGACCAGATCTCAGATATGACTTTGCAGTACAACGAGAAAGGCCGCTACACGCAAACACACACACACACACACACACACACACAAAAACACATGCATATACACTTATTAATCAGACTAATTGCCACCCATATAATCAAATGAAAACCCAGGATGTATATAAATGAAAGATTCTAAAGCGAAGTTGAGTTGTCTCGAAATAAATGACCATGATCTATTTTGTTGCTAATGTTTTATCTTCCTAATAGGCAAATATACTATATATATATATATATATATATATATATATATATATATATATATATATATTAAACAACGATTTTTGTGTTTTTTAAATAATCTTCAGTTAGTATATTTATCGATAAAATTTTGCATTTTTATATACATTTCACGGTAGGCTTCCACTACGGTGACTTACCATTGACGACCGCTTGACATTCAGTTTGTCGGATTGAAGTTTCTTTACATTTTTGCCAACTCCAAAGTGATAGGGAAATAGATCGGAACGCAACTTGTCACAATAATTATGAAATGAGCTAGAAAGACTAGTAGGAGCATTTGAAGATACAGTGCTACTATCATTATTACTGGTCCCGCAGACACGACGTTCATGAGCGCATCCAATACAAGATTGAGTCATATTAGCTTCCAAGGTGTAATCGCTCAATTTCTTGTTGTTTGTAAGGGTACGCACGCCTCCATCTGATACCGTGTTTGAATGATCTTCAAGACAATTATTTGAGTCTACCAAGTTTAATGGTTGCGATGACAACGAAATGCACGAATGTACAACTGGTGGTGGGAATTGTACCTTTTTAAAATCTTCACTATTAACTTTGCAGTTACAGCTAGCGGAACAAATCATACTAATACTATTGGTCTGGTTGGTATTGTGACTCATCTTCATAGGTATCTTTTTCCCTTCAAGTACATCAATCGAAGTAAACGGTGTGCCAGTCGAATCATTGGAGCTCCTGAGGTTTCTGTCCTTTATTTTGTCGGTTATAACGAAAGATGACTTTTTCAAGCCTATTAGTCGAGTTGTCAAGGTCGACAAAGGTTCAATCAATAGCGAATTCCTAAATGGATATGCAGAAAAACGCGTCAAAAAATCAGCAATTAAATAAAAGGAATAAAGTAAGTCGAAATGTTTATCGTCAATAAATGAAAAATTATGTGAAGCATCCAAATAAAGACGTATCTTCGTAAAACCATTCCATTGGTAAATTTAATAAAACATTTAATGAACATTTTGTAAAATATACAAATATTATAATATAGTTGAATGAATATTGGTTACGCAGGCGGTGATGACAATTATAATAATCAATTATGCGATCTTCATAAAAACAACGGTCCCACTATATATTTAAATTTGTCAGTATAAATCAAGTAGTGTAGACCGGTTTCGTCCATATTGAGAACTGAAAAGAATTTTCCGCGACCATGGCTCGAACCTAAGCACGTCTACATCGGCGCCCGGTGCTTTAAATACTGAACGACCCTACGCACGCTACACATAATTTTTAGTTATATACTAAATAATATTTCTTGTTTAGAATTTACTTTATATGAGACCGTCTATGGCATGTCTCTAAATCTAAAGTTCTAACTAAACACATAAAGGAAAGGCTTAACAATAAAAATTAGCTAGTGTATAACTGAAAATTTGACGTATCGTGCGGCAGAGTGTCTTAATGGTTAGAGCGACATACTCCGAGTCAGCTGTGCCCAGGTTCGAGCCTTGTCCACGGCAAATTCTGGACATTATGTGAAAAATTCACAATAAGGACGAAACCGGTCAACTGGTTAAATTAAACGAACATTGGTTGCGCGGGTGGTGATAACAATTATTATAATCAAGGTTGCGGTCTTGATATAAACACCTGACCCATTAATTACTTACATATGTCAGTATAAACTAAGAATTGTATAGTGAAGAAAAGGCAATTCATCCAGTAGACCGGTTTCGTCCTTATTGGGAACTCATCAAGTACTGGCCAGAATTTGCCGCGGACAGGATACGCACCTGGGCACGTCTGCTTCAGAATCTGGTGCTCTAACCAGTTAGTATATAACTGAAAATTGTGTGCAGTGTAGTGTGCGACAGGATGGCTCAGTGGTTAGAGCATCAGATTCCGAAGCAGACGTGCCCAGGTTCGAGTCCTGTCCGCGGCAAATTCTGGCCAGTACATGATGAGTTCCCAATAAGGACGAAACCGGTCTACTGGATGAATTGCCTTTCCTACACTATAAAATTCTTAGTTTATACTGACATATGTAAGTAATTAATGGGTCAGGTGTTTATATCAAGACCTCAACCTTGATTATAATAACTGGTTAAATTTTTCTTCTTTATATAATGTAAACATATTTACTAGTTGATACTTTGGATATATTTTCACCGTTTTCGTTCGATCATTGCCAGCTGAGCGCCAGATAGCACAAATCGTGAGCCCAATTTATAAAACGAAAAGTCTTATCCGACCACACATCAATGAGTAATCAACATCTCGTCAAGTTAAAGATCACCGACTGCGTTAGCTGTAGATCAGATTTTATGCACGCCAGGCTACCTAGGCGAATGGATGAAGCTGCAGAAGAAAGACCAGCAACCTCGAATCTGGACACTATTATTTGTGATAGCAACCAATTTATGCCGGCTCACTTAACCTTATTACCAAATGAAAAAATAGATTAAAGAACACATTGGAAGCCTAGCGGCAAACTGGGCGTAGTGTAGATTCTTGGAGATTTCTGTTCAACAAGAATAGATTCTCTTGGAATCCACCGAATGAGAAAACTGTATCTGCGTTAATGAGTGGAAGTATAGACATACCTATTTTTATATATTTTTTCATGTATGAATTAATTTCAAATAATATACAATATATAGAATTTAGCTAATTCAAATTCAATGTTATTTTCTGAGGCAATGACTCGTCAACCTGCTGGTTAGACTTGAAATACCAACGAAAACTTTAATTCGAATAATATAATTTTCTTGCTCCAAAGCAGATTTCTTTACAACGAAGATGCGGAAAAATTCACTCATCATTTTCATCATCATCACCATCCTCCTTCTTACTATCATCATCATCATCATCATCATAAACATTGCCGTAATCATCATAATTATCATAAAATCATTCTACTTTACTGCCGCTTCACTGCTGCAAAACTACCGAAATTCACAGTTACGCATAGGCTATGAAGGACCACTTTCGACGATAATTAACAAAGTGGAGTTATAGAAAGGTCGGTCCAATCTCTCTTCCATTTTTCTCCCGGAATGATAGGACTCGAACAGCGCAGAAGCAAAATTGGAGTAGACTAGTACGCCAGGAAGACAAAAAACATCACAATATTGATAATGTACCGATTCTAGCGATGAGTAATTTGAATTAGCTTATCTTATTTAATTCGCTTGGCACAACGGCAGACCATCACGTCAACTGAAGTAATTTCACAAATTTGAGTAATCAGAACAACAAGGCGGAATTCGGCAATTAAAATGAAAGCACTGTTTTAAAGGATAACATAACGCCAATAATGCATTAAAACAGAATAAGAGAACAGGCTTTAAAATTAAAGCTGTGTACGAGTTTCGCGGATTCGGTGTTTTATTTAATTTGCTCAGCACAACGGAAAACGATCATATCGTGAACTGGAGCCATTTCACCCATTTTAGTCACCATAGCAACGTGGGAAAATCCGGCATTTAAAAAAACACTGGTCTAATTTACCTATAAAAATAGCACTGCAGCATATCCTTAGTGTAACTTTATCTAGAATCCTAAGCAATCTGCACAGCATGTATTCAGCTATATGCACCAATTAAGCGTCCTAACAGCCCCCAACAATAGGTTTTAAAAAAAATTAAGTTTCTTTGCATTTACTACGCTTTCTTGAAATTACATAACATTTCGTTTGCGCACGTGGTAACATTTAAAAAATGTCGATATTAAAGAAAGACACTATTGCGGCGTAAATATAAAACAAGCTATTCAAAACAACATAGTAAAATTATAAATATTCAAAAATACCAAACATAACGTTGACAATAAAAAAGAAAGACAGTAGCTAATGCAAAAAAGAAAAGTGTGTTTCGGTACAATAAGCGAGTCGGAAATAATGCCACAAGCAAAGAAAGTATAACCAACCTCAGAAGAATATCACCAACCATGTTGATAAATTTATGAAGTATAACCGTTTCGCTTGTAAGACCCACAATATACCTGGCCGAAACCGCACAATAAAATAGAGAACTGGATAACTAGCCTACGGAAGAACATCACTGAAGTGCCGTTAATGGCCTTCTGAAGCGTGCTTCCTTTGCTCGCAATCCAAATAACATCGTCGGTGTATCGCTAAGCTACAGACCTCGAACATGGAACAGTTGTTAGGAAAAAGATCGTTTTTCGACGCTAACTAAAAAAGGAGAAAACAATACTGCGTTTCATGCCACATGTTCATCTGGCTGAGCCTCCCGGATGTACAATTCTTGAGTGCAATTAATGTTTTTGACAGCCGTCTTCGTTGTTCGCAACACAAATAGCATCATCTGAACATCGCTATTAAAACTCCGTGATTCGAAAACATAAATAACATTTACGAATCAATTTTACCTGATGAACAGCATAAGGTAACAATGACAATTAATTAACTGAATCGGTTTCGTCCTTATTAGGAATTTTCTAAGTAATTGTCATAATTTGCCACGACGGGGCCTCATTATGGGGCACATTTGCTTTGGAGTCTTGCAATAACCCACTGGGCTAACCAAAACGGAAATTAGACGAAATTTTCATTTGTATAGCAACTTACGTTTTGGTTTGACATTCTCTCAGCTGGACTCTATTTGAATTCTCTTTCGGCCTAAAGTTCAAACTAGCCACTCTTAGTGTGTCATCACAGAACAGGCAAAATGCCACCTGAGCAAATAATCTTGATGTGAAGTATTACGAGAGAATTTTTATTAATAATATGCCGTCCGTATAGATTAAACATAGCATAAAGTAGTAAAAGTAATTCATCAAGTAGACGAGTTTCAGCCTTATTGACAACTGGTCAAGTACTTGCCACAATTGCTGGGACCAAGACTCGACCCAGAGCACACTCGATATGGTGTTTTGTACTCATCAATTAGGACATTGTATATAAAGCGATGCAAAATAAGCTCCACTTTAACAAACGACTGATCAACCAACCAAGAGTTTGTATACAAGACTCATGGGAAGGTGTACCGTGATTCGATCATCAGTCACGGAAACTTCTGTAAGTACGTTTCGTCCATACTGAACACTAATAAAGTATTTTCCAAAATTTCTACGCTCAGGTTTAAACCGGGGCATGTTTGCCTGCGTTGGAAAAGAACTGCTGCGTCACATAAGCCGCACAATACATGTAATTTTCGCTCTGTGTTTTAATTGTATCCACAAATGTTTATTCGGCCAGACTCTCCATCAGGACTAGTCTATTTAGAAAAGCTTTAGATCAAAAGTTCAGCAACCTCCCGCGATCTCTACTTACAATTGTGGCAACTACTGATTACCGATTAATAAATACGAAAGAGGTCTTGTTAATAAATTTAACTTTATTTATGATGAAATGGTAGATTTAGGCAAAAATAATACACGTTCATATATATATATATATATATATATATATATATATATATATATATATATATATTTGTACTTTCAAACATATATGTTCGTGCAATAACTTGAGACAGTTCAATTTTTATATATTGTAATTGTACCGCGAAACTGTAAAAGTTTGCATGATTTATCGTACAATATGGTAATATTTGATTTCATGTGCAGAAATTTTTAATATAAAACAAAATTACCAGAGTACAAATTGACGGTGAAACATTAGAAAAATTTATAAACTAACCTGATATTCTTTCTGTGCAGTGGGCCCACGTGATACAGTTCATCCAATGGGAGGATGGTAGGATACACGTTTTTCGAACGTATGGCGAAACTGCTTTCTGATCCATCCATATATTTTGTGTAACCAATAACGCGGCTCATTTTACCACGCAGTGCTTCATACAAATTCACCTTCTGGTTATCAGTAGAGGAATTAGATGTACAATTTGATAACCTTTTCGAAGATTTTTTACCAATAAAAGAGGGATAAAAGAAGTAGTGGTGATTTCCAGACATTGATTTCCAGCGTTTTCGGGTAAAATTCGAAGTATCAGATAGTCGATTGTCCGAATCTAACTGTAAATATGAAAAATTAGCATTCATTAGGCCATATTAAGATTGATAAAACTAAGGCAATCAGAAAATAAATCACAGTAAGATTAATTTCTAAGCGACAGAACTCAAAAAAGTTTCATCGTTAAATTTTAACAGCACACTTCATCTGTTGAAACCGTTTCTGCACGGGTTAAGCACAAATAAAATGAATTCAGCGTCAAAATTAAATTATTATTACATAAATAGTTTTAGATCGCATTCCAAAAGTATTATTAAATAATAAATTGCTAAATAAGTTAGAATATATAAATTAGACAATGATTAATTCTAGAGATTTTAATATATATATATATATATATATATATATATATATATATATATATATATATATATATATATATAAGAATAAATACTTCCTGCATCTCATACATACATACATACATATAAACATATGTACATAAATACTTGCCTATATATATATATATATATATATATATATATATATATATATACAAACCTACATATATATATATATATATATATGTAAATTTTCTGTCGGTATAAACTTAGCATAGCATCAGGTAGACTGATTTGGTCATTATAGTAAAACCGTCAAGTACTTCACAGAATTTTCCACGACACAGGCATATTTTTGCCTCTCCCATCGCACACAACACACAATTTTCAGTAATACACGAAATTACGTGTTTCTTTATTTTTCCCTTTAGTTGGGGGCAATTTGGCATTTCTTCGATCTAAAGTTCTAATTCGCAACCCTCTATATGTCATTATATAACAGACACAATGCTACTTTGGGAAGTGACACGCTACTATCTAATGAAAGGTCAGTCTGAAGTATAAATGATATAGCTAGAGAAATATCGCTTTTGCTATATTGATGTTCTTTTATAGCTTATGATGATGGGTGAGCTGAAGAAGACATCCGCCAACGGATGTCGAATTACCTTGAAGAAATAAAACAATTGCAATCAAAACCGTGTTAGTCAAAACTCAGATCAGATATCTTTAATATTAATTTGAAGTTATATATATATATATATATACTAAAATGATTTCCGTAGCTGTAAGGCGACAAATGCAATTATGGCTAGCGTCTCAAATTGTCTCTGACAATCGATGTTCATCCCTGGGTCTACACAAGGCCTGAATGCTTTCAATGGCCATAGAAAAGGCGAAGATGACTTCTGACTCCTTATAAAGTCTCCAATAAGTCTGGTTAGATGGTGCTTCTCATTCTTATTCAGGAGACCATCTAAAAGAAGGGAACTTTTGAAATTAGACCAACGGGCAGATGGTGCTCGCCAGCCTTGAATGACAGGCCATCTAAGAACAGGATGATTCTGAATCCAAATCATCCATGGCTTCTGGAAATGAGCAACCGGTTATTCTCTTAAAGACCACGCGCACACATGAAAGAATAACTAATAATAATTCCATACTACGCCGATCGACAGGCAGGATGATAATAATCGCTTTAACCGTTGAATATTTTATGGAAAATAAAAGCAAACAGGCTACTGCGAACTGGAACATCTAAGGCTAAAGGCTCATCATGCAAGTCTGTGAAAGGACCTATATCATCAAGTACCCGTCGAAGAGTATATAATGATAGTTTTAACTTAAAATCTCCAATTCAAGGTCAGTTAGTTCCCAGTATAAGTGGTAAAAATCCATGCTAACATGCACGAGTTCCAGAAATAAATAGGAGGAAGGCGCTCGGCGACGCTATCCCTTTTAAACCTGAAAAGACTACTTCGAAATACTCACGGTGGACTCCTAGCAGGCTTTGTTGGTCCTCGTTTGCCACTTAGACAAAAAATAGTTTATCTACTGGCTTTTTGAATGTGAAGGCTCCTTACACACGAGCTAATCAATCTTCTACAGTTGATAAATTTCACAAGAACGGTATCCAAATTCATTGTCCCTAAGAGACCCAAATTGCTTTTGAACCTTTATAAAGTCTCGTTCGAGCCTAGCTTAAGGGAAACAGCGATACCTTTCCATCCCAGAGCGAGAGTGATCCAGCCACGTATAGTACCGCCTTTCTTGTATCTCATTCTGCAGCAAAATACACACTTGACTGGAGAACCATAAGCTCTCGCTTTGTTTGTGCTAGGTTCCGCGTAGAAAAACTGGATCTCGAAATCTTAAATGTGCACGCGCCGACTCTTAGCAATTCCTCTAATGAAAATAAAGACTTCTTTAGAAAATTATCAGATTTGGCTTCAGACCTTGAGCGGCGTTTAGATAGCTTAGAGATTGCCGGTGATTTCAAAGCAAAATTAGATTCAAGACCGTACGGGAAATGGAGCTGAAGGAAGATGAACCCTAGCAGAATATGATAAACGCATCAGGCTCCACAACCATGCTCCTAGCCTCAACATGGTTGTGGTAATCTCAATTTTCCAGCACTATAAGCAGCATCTTGCTACAGGATGCAAAAATAAGTCCCCCCAGCAGATGGGACGATGGTATCTCATTGAATTCAGATTGATCACATTCGGGTAAGAAAAATTTTTCTTGTCTACTACCAAGAAACGAGTGCGGATACAGTTGTGTAGAATACCTTCAGGGACGCCAATGATACTGCTGGGAAACCGGTTGCTACAGTTGGTAGTGGACCAAATGGCGTCCGGAGCGCTATAAAGGAAAAGCTTAAGCTAGCCCGAGGTTTTCATCCTAAGATAAAACATGTATACTCGTTTGCTATCTATAAAGTTATTTAAAAAGCAGTATCTGCTGCGAGACTAAAGGGAGATCACGCCCTGATTCGTAAAATGTGTAAGGGCCACGCGACCGATGAAGAACAACACCGATTCAATATTGCTAATGAGTCAGAATGAGCATCAAAGAGTAACAACTTATACGAGTAGTACGCTTAAATCCGACGAATTAGTAGTAGTAATTTGGGAAGGGGAGTATGAGAGTCAACAATTTCTCAGGCACAACATGTTAACCATTGACAAATTTATCATATCCAATATTGATATACGTGCTTAAAAAGAACAAACCCGGCCCACTTGATTATTAACTTATGAAATGTTTAATTTATATTGACAACGTGTACAATAAAATCCTAGCAATAAACATATCTTCGCACGATTTTCAGATGCCTAGATCATACGCCTAACATAAATAGTATATATATATATATATATATATATATATATATATATATATATATATATATATCAATGAAGTTATTCATTTTAAGCTGTCTTATATCTAACTATTTTTAGATTTCATATTTAACTATTGTTTTTAAAGTAACAAATAGGCTACAATTGTTTTAATCTCTGTGTCTGTGCATCACGTCTGTGAATTAATGTTGGTGTTTTTCCTGTCTTTGAGCAGCGACATTTTGTTTTGAATGCTAAGTACTTGGATATTGTTTCTGGACCAGGCGAAGACACTGCTTTATTGAAATTGTAAGACAAAATGTTGTTTCCTTTTAGTTCAAACTTGGCTTTGTTGTCTTCTGTGATAGTAAGAAGTAGATTTTTAGAGTATATATATATATATATATATATATATATATATACACGAGGTGAGGGACACCACTTGTACCAAATTCCCAAGAAACCCATGAAATGTCTTGAGCTGGCTTATCCTCCAAAAGGAGTCAGCCGTAAAGTAGCAAAAGTGTATATATATATATATATATATATATATATATATATATATATGAATAACAAACACATAAATAACAAGGTGAATGTTTATCGTGGAAAAACGGTTTGCTTATTTAGAAATACTCAACTACAAGTTACAATCTTTAATTTTCATGCAATCTTGTTTTTCAAGTAAACAATTATTGGTTGGGCGCGTGGCGACAATATTTTAAATCAAGTTTGCAAGCTTGATATAAGCACGAATCTCATTGTATTTAGCCCTATGCACAACATAGCAAACCAACCGCCAGTCTGACTGACGCGTTTCGACTATCCATGATCATCAGCGGATCACGACGACCAACTGACTCACCAAGACCAAACCGCAATTCATATATAAGTCATGGAAAACCAGATATGAGGCTCTCACTACTATTAGCCTCGCATAAATTTTACTTGACTCGAAATATCGGCTGCACAACCACTACGTAGTGACAAATATTAACATTATGCATCTTTCGTCACGATAGCACAATTTATACTATTATAAAAGCATTGGTTGCGCAGGCTTTGGTAATACTTCTTTAAACCAAGTTTGTGAGATTGATACAACAAGTAACAATTTGATTATTTATTTAAATCGAGGTTGCGATCTTGATGTAAAACAAGTCAAATTATACACACACACACACACACACATATATATATATATATATATATATATATATATATATATATATATACATATATGTCAGTATAAACTAAGAAATGTATACTGTTGAAAAGGAAATCCATTCAGTAGATCGGTTTCGTCCCTATTGGGAACTCATCACATACTGTCCAGAATTTACCGCGGACAGGGCGCAAAACTGGGAACATCTGCTTCGGAGTCTATTGCTATAACCGCTGTGTCACCATGCCGCAACAATCCCATTGTATTTAAACAGTCGGAAATCTGCACACTCTGCCTTGTTCCAGAGAGACCAAAAATGCTAAGAACAAGACGATACAAAATCGTATACGCAATAACCACCAAAGAGATTAGCTAGTCGAAATTCAATCCATTAATACAAGAATGGCCAGATCTCAAACATCACTCTGTAATACAATAGGAATGATCTACACATGCACACGGGCATAGACGCACACGAATTCAAAAATCAACCTGCAATAGTCCACCAACAAGAAATAGAAGTAAGACTGAAAATCAAGCTATTACTTTCAAATCGTTTAACCAAATGTAAAGCTAAAATGTATGTAAATGAATGATTGTAATGTGTAGTTGAGTATTCTCGAAATAAGTTAGCCATTATGCACAGTTAATATACATTTTGTTATTATATGTTTTCTTTTCCCAAAGAATATAATTTGTAATATTCAAAGACAATGTTCAAATGTTACTCAAAAGTTTGAAGAATAGTGTATAACTAGTTCGTCTTTTTTGATTTTGTCCCCGTGCTCACCATAGATATAAGATGGATGCCATGCGCGATATGACACCTAGTCGTGCTCAGTGACGGTCCGGTTTCAGATCAATAGCAGATGCAACCATTTCTGAATTTTATGCCTTTAGCGATTAGATTTAACTGCACGGTATGATTGTGTTCTAAAGTAACACAATGAAAGCCATAATGAAGCCGAATTGCTGATTTTGCGTTGCTTTGCGGTTTACTCGACCTCGGGCTTGTGTCGTGTATGGGATTAACTGGCTCAGATTTTACATGTTGTTTAGACAGGCCCGTCCATTTAAGCTAGATAAGTCTCTTCTCTAAACATTACTTTTCGCGGCGTTCTAAATTGTTCCTGTTTTCTTCCTTTCCTTTAGGAAAATCCTGAAATTTAGCATTAGTTTGAGTAAACTCTGCAAAATTGCATTTTTTGGTTTCTGGTTTATGCTTAGACATTCATCAGGCCGGTTAAAATTTGCCTGTATGCCAATTCTATACACGTATTGCCGTTTGGTCGTATTGTTATTTGATCATGCCCATGCAAGCCGATATTATAAAATGTCAATTTCAAATTCCTTTGCATGTCTGCCTAAATTTGTAAGGGGGATAATACAAGATTCGTAATGTTGATTTTCGTTAAAGCATTTATTACCTACATGGACATGTTTGCAGCAATATTCCCGAAACTGACACATGACATAACAGATGATAAATATTAGAAAATTTGAAACGTTGATAGTGCTATTATTGCCAATAAAAATCGAGTTGTATTCCATTAATACCATTATATATATATATATATATATATATATCCACTAGGAATAGACGGCCTATTATTCGTTTAAAGCCAACATATAACCATAAACTTATAGCTATAAGGCAATGAACCATTAGTTACTAATGACTTGTGTATTTCTGTGCTGCATATATATATATATATATATATATATATATATATATATATAAGATTGGAATTACATTATTGTTTAAAATATTTTTTATTTCTAGCAATAAATATTTTCATTTTGAATCCTTCATTTAAGATTTGTATTCTTTCTTTCATTTTAACAATATCTAACACGTTAGTTAAGTATTCATTCAAAGTAAAGCACGAGAAAAACGCAATAATAGCTAAATATCTGTTATTTTTCATCAAAACATCAGGCTACCAGTGTTAATTTACATGTCAGTGCAACGCAGCAAAGGATAATTTATTGCCATCTGGATATCGTTCCAAAATCAAGGAATGCACGTTTTGGTCAGTAACAACTCGATTTTTTATGTCGACCCAACTTGACAGACCATTTAAGAATAGCCAGAAGATGTATATAACTAATCCATCTCCACTATGATTCGGCACTTTGTTGCTCTTTTTAAAAAGATGGCTCTCGTCAGTTTCGGGTCACAGACTATCGAAAGGAAGAAATAATATGAATATAAATCATCTATCTTCACTAGGATTCGGCACCTTGTTGCTCTATTTCGCCAGATGGCTCTCGTTAGTTTCGGGGAAAAAATCCATATTGTATTAGCCGGCACGAAGTATAAAAAGTGTCACCTTATTTTATGAGTCTGGCAGAGTGGGTAATTGGCAACTACCCACTGAAGATGAATTTAACGTTGAAGCCCTCAAGGTAAAAGGCGCTTTATAGAATTCTGGGTAATGACCAATATGGTCGCGTCCACAATTGTATTAAATAAAGATGTGCATACTTAAAACCCTTAATCGGAAATCGGTTAGTGCCTAATGTCGTTCTATGTCTCAACAGTAGAACTAATAAAAAGCCATTCTCGCAAGCAGGAGTTCCAAGGATAAGTGAAAGAAAGGCTAAGGGAAAAGTTATCATTTCTTTGCTAGAGTAAAGCATACAACAAAACACACACGGCTGACTTTCAACAGCCTTTGAATGTCTTTGTATGCCGTATAAACTGAAGGATAGTTTATCCAGTAGCTCGTGGACAGTGAAAAATATTGCCTCGCGAAGTAGACAGAAATATACGACTGGTAAACTGTCGAAGCCCGGTATACCCATTGCTCGTCTGCAGAAAACCAGATTTTTCATTCAGGCCTAGTGCACCAAAAAATCAATTCATTTCTAATATCAACTCAAAAGTGATCCAAATAAGTATGATTTCACACTACTGATACATAATGTTGCATATAAATCTTCAATTCTTTAGAGCTATAAATTCTCGTTTCACCTATACTAGTTGCTGCATAGGTAACCTGTATCGGAGAATCGTAAAAATGGAATTGCCTATTTTCAAATTTCCTACCAATGAATAAAACTTCTATTTAGCTTCTGGTCTTGAACGGCATCAAATCATACAAGTGATTGCAGATGATTTCAACACTCTCCAACATTGTTCTTAGCCTTATTCTGTTCGTGGCGAACTCCACCTTCCCGCATAATGGACGTCATATTGCAGCAAGATGTAGGGATGTAAGCAATGCGAATCGGAAGCTAACATATCATTGTACGTAGACCAGCTACACTTTAGTAATCAGACGATTGCGGTCGTCCGTCTAGGACGCAAGTACGAAACACGGATGAACAACGTGTTAAACCAATGGATCTGAACTGTCTTTTGGTCGCTAGAATCAAATTGCAATACCGCTCTATGCAGATAATTGTAGTTCGTTCGACTACTTGATAGCCTAGCAAATATCATTTAAACGATACGAAGTAAAAGGTCAGGTACACTTCGATTTGTCTTCGGATGATACGACTTTAACGCTTAGTATGTATTAGGTGTTGGAAACCTAGTAACAAATTAGTTCAGTTGTGACCAGCAGGATACACCAAAGGCAGCATGAACGGAAAGTATAATCTCATGCACATACTTTCCGTTCATGCTGCCTTTGGCCTATCCTTCTTTTCACAACTGAACTAATTTGTTACTGGTTCGCAACACCTAAAACATACTTGCATATATATTAGTTCTTCGCAAACAGTATTTGACTTTAACGCTTGTTCGCCATCTCCACTACCCCAAAAGCTCTACTACACAAAGCATTTGCTTCAAATCTAAAAGAAGATCACACATTAGCCTGTAAGCTTCGCAAGCGGTTGTTAATGGCCATGCAACAGTGAAAAATCAACATTGTTTCATGCTGATAATATGCAAAAAGCAGCCTACAAATATCTTTTCATTTTAAAAAATAAATCTTGTGCGTGACAGTATATTTCAAAATTACCTGATCTTTATTTTCCACAAAGGCTTCAATGTTCCCACCAATGCTTTTGTTCGTACTTATGTAAAATTCTTGTGAAAATCAAACTTTTTAAAAAGGCTTTCGAAAACAAAGTTTGACATAGCAATGACAAAAACATTTACGGGAATACAACGTCTTTCGTAGAAAACAGGGATAATGTAGCCTCTATAAATTGTTTTCTAAGATTTGACATATTAGCGAGGTTACGGTCTCTAGATTCTGAAACGAAAGTCACCAACCATTTGTAAAATGTCCTCAATTCACCAAATAATGTAAAAAGCGTGGATAATGATAAAGTAACCCACCAATCTTGTTACGAAATGGATATCAATTCTAAAAATTATAAAATGGCAGACATTTTCACTTGCATAAGTGGCAGCAGGGCATCCGCGCCGCGGAATTTTCCATATTCAGATGGACATATGTCAATAAGAACCAGCATGAGCATAATGTCGCAATCAGTGGAAAGTCATCCGTGCCAAGTGATTGGAAGCAGGCCCTCATTGTGCCCAACCACAAAAATATTGGAATCACCACAATATCAGTTTTTTGTCCTGAATCAATGGCACTCGTCGCTATTATCGCCATAATAATTCATAAAGCGAAAAGGGATTTCGATCGCCAATAGGATGCGTGGACCAAATTCTTGCACTTTGTAGCAATCTTAAGTTGCGCGACTGATATCAGCAGTCCAGCATAGTTATTCTTTGAAACTACTCAGCATATTTCGCTTGTGTACCTGGCTAGATATTATGGTGAGCCATGCTTGATAAAGACGTCCAGACTAAAATATTTTGATACTTGAAGCTTTTTATAATGGCACATCAGCCTTTAATCGAATTAGTAAGGGCCTCAGAATGCTTTATGATTAGTTTCGTTTTTTGGCAAAGAAAAGTTTAATAATGTTTTCAGTAAACGCGAATGGCAAAATTAAATGCGTTTTACACATATTTGAAGTACTCAAACTTTATTAAAAGCACTTTTGTCACCACTCGCGTAAAATTATTGTTTTCCCGTATGTCTTATATATATATATATATATATATATATATATATATATATATATATATATGTATATATATATATATAAATATGCGACACAAGCTTCAACAGAATTCGCGCAGATGAATGCATAAATGCTAGTGAGCCACGCAAGAAATATGCAACTAGCTACATAGATGATAAGCGTTATTGAATATATTTTATTAAAGAATCGCAGTAAGATTAAAAGCGTAACGAGCCATTTGAGCTCGACACACAGGCCCTTCCACTTAACAGTTCCCATTCAACCAAAAGAGTAAGATTCAATCAAAAGCTAAATCGAAAGTAGTACATAACGTTCAAAATACTAGTTTTGCGAGAAGATCGATGCACTGATTACAAAGGCAATAAGAGACAAGTCATGGACACAACATTTCACCTGCTGCTTAAATTAAAGGCAATCAAATAATAACCAAAGAATCAATTTTTAAAATCTCCAGATATAAACAATGATCAAATTATTGCGAATAGAAAACAACAATATGAAAAAATAAAATGTTTCTTATCAATATTACATTACGATAAGAAGTCTAAATGATTATAATGTATAAGTTAGGCATATCTAAACTAGTAAACGGTATGAATGACAAATGTGTGCGCAGTTTATATGTTAAAAAACAATAACATTATTTAAATCAAGGTTACAATTTTGATATAAACACTAATCCCATTATATATAAATTTGACAGTATGAACTAAGCATCGAGAAATGTATAAAAATCCATCCAGTAAACCGGTTTCGTCCCAATTGGCAACTCTTCACGTTCTATCCATAATTTGCCGCAGACAGGAATCGAACCTGGACAAGTCTGCATCATAGAATGTTACTCAAACCACTGAAACACCCTGACGCATCAATCACATTGTATTTAAATAGTTGGAAATCTGCATCGTTACAGAATGACAAAGTAACGCCTAAGAACAGGGCGAAACGATAGACAACATCCAAGGGAAAAAATCGTATACGCAATCATCAACAAAGAGAAAACCTGGCTAAAGCTCAAAATATCAATACAAGAACAAACAGATCTCAAATATATCTCTATAATACAATAGAAATGATCCATACACACAAACGGACATACACGCACTAAAAATCAAAAATCAACCCGCAACAATCTATCAACAAGAAATAGAAGTAAAACTGAGAATCAATTTTAAATCAAATTTGCGAGCTAGAAATAAACACCAATACCATTGTATTTAACAAGTCGTCACTACTACTACCGTCAGTCACGCGTACTGACGCATTTCTATCTTTCATGATCATTACCACACTATAACGGCAAACTGACTAGCGAGGATCAAACCGCAATGCCTATATATGGAAAGCAAACTTAGATATGCGGTTCTCACCTATAGTAGTCTCGCATACATTGTACTTGACTTGAAATGTCGGCTGCACAATTTCAATGCAATCAGATTGCCGTCGTATTCCGAAGATGATCATGGAAGGTCGAGACGCTTCAGTACGCGTGACTGATTGTATTTATTCTATTTTGTTCGACGACTGGTTAAATAAAATGGGTTTGGTTTTTACATCAAGACAGAAAATTTTATTTAAATAATTATTGCCACCACCCGCACAATCATCAATTGTTTAACTGAAAATCAGATCAGGGACGAGCCGTATCAGTAGCAAATTTTGGACGGTACGTGAAGAGTCTCCATTATGGACAAAATTGGTCCAGTAATTGAATTGTCTTTACTACATTTCACAATGCTTTAAATTAAACCGAAAATTTTATATACAATGGGATTGGTGTTCATATCAAGAGCGTAGCCTTGATTTAAATAATAGCTATCACCACTCGCGCAACCAATTCTCGTTTAATTACGATAATATTACTTGAATGCATATAGGGCAAAGAGGTATCACCGCCATTTTGCTCCAAATTTAGATAATCGATGACTAATAAATACAATATTTGATAGGGCTAGCGTTGTAAAGACAAATATTTTTAACATCAAATAAGAGAAGCTAAATGGAACTTGACACTTGAAAAGAAGAACAATCCTGTAATATGATGAATTATAAAAAAAACAAAATAGAAAAAAGCAACAACAAATATGGTCAATATTAACAAACAATAGCAAACCATTGAATACCACAGTTGAAAAACTGGTGTCCAAATACACGGCAAATAAAACAAGCGCGACAAATGCACCAGAGATTAGACAAAACGGTGTCTGACAACAAAAACAAGACCATACTTAGATAAAACTCCAAAATTGTTGAAATAGACACTGCATTTCATAGCCAGACATTTAAGCTATTCACAAGGAAATATATGCCATCGGCGTATACCTAAAGTTGAACATACAAAAACATTATGTACAAGATATGTGAAAAGAAAATGAGAGCATACAACTATCAATATTCGACAGATAAAAAGAACAATTAGAATGGAGTAAGTAAAGCACCCCTAGGAAAGTCAGAGAATAATAGCTACAAAGAATGACAAAACACATGCATCACAATAGGCTACAGAAAACTAAGAACACCAAATAGCCAAGTTAATTAAATCAAAATGTTGAACGACACAGGGGACGTAGAATCATTGGTATGCACAACAAGAATCAGGTAATTGATCGATACAGTGTCGTAATCACGTAAATAACTATAAATCGAGGCCTCCAACACAGAAGAATTAGCCGGATCTTGTCACTGGGAAAGTGTGGGAAGTGATTGATATCGCGAAAAAGTTTTGTCTGGCTATGATACAGCATGGCTGCTACTTCTGAAGTTGGAGGAGGACGATAGTATTAGTATTAAGAGCATTAGTAATAGTAGGAAAAGGAGAATAGGAGTAGTAGTAACAGTAATTTTAGAAATACTAGTAGTAATAATAGTATTAGTAGTAGAACTAATAAAACTGTTAGAAGTAATAATATAATCAATACTTAACATTCGTCTAGCCGTTATAAAAAAACCAAAAGCAACAGAAGGAACAAAATTATTATTATTATTGAGAAACACGTGTATTAATAGTATTAAACAATAATTGATTGTGCGGGTGGTGGTAACAATTCTTCAAATCAAGTTTGCGAGCTTGAAGTAAACACCAATCCCATTGTATTTAACCAGTCGACGAACAACATAACAAAACTACCGCCAGTTGTAACGCACTGACGCGTTTCGACCTTCCATGATCATCATCAGAGTACGACAGTAAACTGAGTAGCGAGGATCAAACCACATTGCATATATATGGAAAGCATCATTGCCGTCGTACTATGATAATGGTCATGTAACTTCGAAACGCGTCAGTGCGTTGAGACTGGTGGTAGTCTTGCTATGTTGTTCGATGACTGGTTAAATACAATAGGATTGGTTTACTTCAATCTCGCAAACTTTATTTAAAGAATTGTTACTACCACCCGCGCAATCAATTATTGTTTAATTGTATTGTCTATATATGTGTGTGGCAAAAGCTACAAACAGCTAATGCTCGTGACTGCATAGAAAATGTGCAGCCGACATTTCCAGTCGCGTACAATGTATGCAGGACTACAAGAGATGAGAGCCGCGTATCTAATTTTGCTTTCCATATATATGCAATGCGGTTTGATCTTCACTAGTCAGTTTTCCGTCGTACTCTGATGATAATCATGGAAGGTCAAAACGCGTCAGTGCATTACGACTGGCGGTAGTTTTGTTATGTTGTTCGACGAATGGTTAAATATAATGGGACTGGTGTTTACTTCAAGCTCGCAAACTTGATTTAAAGAATTGTTACCACCACTCGCGCAATCAATTATTGTTCAATTGTATTGTCTATAAATGTGTGTGGCAAAAGCTACAAAACGCTAATGGTCGTTAGTGCATAGAAATTGTGCAGCCGACATTTTCAGTCACGACAATATATGCAGGTCTACTAGAGGTGAGGGCCGCATATCTTATTTTGTATTCCACATATATGCAATGCGGTTTGATCCTCGCTAGTCAGTCTGCCATCGTACTCTGATATTAATAGAATTCTCGAATATAATAGTAAAATTAGGAAGAAGTCAATTACTGATCAGAAAGAATTTTTAAAAACACTACAATGCTGGGAAAAATTAGATCTCCAACAGCATGGTGCGAAATTGGCAAGTAATGAGAAAATGATCTTTAAAATGTTCGGTTACATAATCTTGAGCAAATAAATCTAATCCTGATAATTACCTGACTTTTGTAACTCCCAAAGGCTGCTGCATTCCCGTCATTGATTTTCTCCCCAATATTGCTGCCTTTAAATTTAAAGGCCATTAAAAAGGTCCACTCTTTACAAGAATTTTAGCTCAGTAATAAAATAAGTACAAATTTTGTTTAAATGAAATTTGTATTTGTTTTATTACTTATCTAAAGTTTATGCGATGAGCGGACCTATTATAAAGGCTTTTGAAATTTAAAACTAATAATAGGACGAAAAACGGTGAAGGAATTACAACAGATTTTTCGGTAACAGAGATCAGATGATAGTGCAGTATCCTGTCGCGCACAGCATTTTTACAAATCCTTTCATCAACCAATAAAACATATCAAAATCATGGTATATATAAAAGACTTCACATGAAACATATGTTTAACAGAAATGTAAGCAAATGACACACTCGAAAAATTATAAAGGAAAAGCACCAGTTTAACAGCAACGTCAACATTAGAACAAGCAATTTTCAATCAACTATGTAGTTAGCGAATAGAAAGAAGCATAGAAGCGAACAATTCCTCAATGCTCAGGAACAGATCCCATCTTAGCTGAGGTTATATTGTAATGGTAGAGCAACCTCCTCCCATCTATAAAACGCACTCAAAGCACTTCCGAAAATCTCCTTAACACTCCAAATATTTCAGGCAGCGGTTCTAGCAACCGAGTAATTATTCAATCTTTTCACGCGATCGAAATTAAAATTTCGCTTACATTTAAGTGAAAAACCCTGACATTCTATTAGAAAGTTCTCGGTCAATAAATTTGATAACCTTCCGTCAGAATTACTTTATATGTACGGAATGAAATCGCAAGCGCAGTGCCACAATTTGGAGGAAATGGCCAGTACCAACAAGTTAAGAGTTCCACCTTAATAGCAAACCAAACGAAAGATGACAGTCATCTCCGCCATTTATCGCAGTGCTAATCTGCCATGTACTTCATCAAATGATTCAATTACCACTATACTCAAATGGATAAGTGTAGAGTGGAAAAAGCGAAATGAAATGGTGAGCATAAAATGAATTCTTGAATTCCGTGGCAATATAGTATAACTGGTATTACTTCTATCGACAAATCGACCACTCTCGCGTCAGTGGCATGGGTATTGCTATGGTGAGCCATCCATAAGTCAGTGTTGCGGCAAAAACAGTTCACCTAACACAAGCCATTTACGCCAGTTCAAATATTTCGTGATTCGCTTCAGCACTGCACAAAGATTTATCATTGTCTCCGTCCTGATCGACAATGATATCACCATTATTATCATCTTCTTTTTCTTCATAGTCATCAGCAGCAGCATCATCTTCATCGTCAGTATAATCAAAAAAATCATCGTCATCTTTATCATCTTCTTCTACTTAATCATCATCATCCTCAGCAGCAGCATCATCTTAATCTCCGGAATTATTATCATCATCGCCATCGACATCATCACCTTGATCTCACCATTATTGTCATCATCATCGCCATTATCATCATCATCATCATCATCATCATCCTCATAATCATCTTATTCTTCATCTTCATTATTATGATCATCATCATCGCCATCGACATCATCACCTTGATCTCACCATTATTGTCATCATCATCGCCATTATTATCATCATCATCATCATCAAAATCTGCATCATCATCATCATCATCATCAAAAACTGCATTATCATCTTCACCATCATCATCATCATAATCATCTTATTCTTCATCTTCATTATCATGATCAGCATCGTAGTCATCATTATCATCATCAGCGTAATCTTTATCATCATCATCAGAAGCAACACTATTTTTATTATTATCATCATCAATATCATCAGTGTCATTATTACCATCATTATCGCTTATAATTATTTAGCGAATCCTCAAATGAAGAACACCAAAAATGAATGAATTAATTAAATAACAATACTTTATATTGCTGACTAATAAATTGGTAAATGAAAGGAAAATAGTTAAATGTCGCTTATAATTACAAATAATTTCTCCAAGACACGCATCAGCGACATTCAGAAATAATTGCAGCTGCTGGAGTCGCTTCTGCAACAAGCCGTTGTTCCTCATTTCTCGGATAGAGTGACGAGCGATTGCTTAGTTAAATATGGCATTATCAAAGTAGAAGACAAAATTTATTTGAGCTTCTTTAAATCAAGTTTGCGAGCTTGAAGTAAACACCATTTCCATTATATTTAACCAGTCATCGAACAACATAACAAAACTACCGCCAGCCACAACGCACTAACGCGTTTCGACCTTCCATAATCATCATAGTACGACGGAAAACTGACTATCGAGGATCAAACCGCATTGAATATATATGGAAATCAAATTTAGATATGCGGCTCTCACATCTAGCAGTCTCGCATACGTTGAACTTGGATTCGAAAATCGGTCGTATCAATTTCTATGCAATCATTAACTGTCGCAGATTTCATTAAGATATCATATAGGCAATACAGTTTAACATTCATTGATTGCGCGGGTTGTGGTAACAATTATTTAAATCAAGTTTGCGAGCTTGAAGTAAACACCAATCCCATTGTATTCAACCAGTCGTCGAACAACATAACAAAATTACTGCACCGCACTGACGCGCTTGACCTTCAAGATCACGTCAGAGTACGACGTAAGGATTTTTAATTTGGGTCAAGCTTCATTTGATTACCAAGACAAATCTTAAATTCACTCAGTTATCGTAAACTAATAAATATCCTTAATGTGCATTATATATGGTGACTTTTTTACTTAATTCCAAGAAAGAAATTTCGAAAGTATGATACACCTAAGTAAACCAAGATAGAGTACAATAACTAAAAAATCCACAAAATAACCAGCCAAGTAAATGAAAACCTCTTATCATGCAATCAAAACCACTCACATATATAATATGTGTACAAAATACCAATAAAACTATATGTAAGACAAGGCCAGTTTATTATTTAATAACTTGATTTATCGATGAATAATAAAACCGAAAATCTTAGGCCAAAATTTATACTAGTCAAACGGAGAATTGCTTTCAGTGTATCATCTAGCAACAAAAAGTTCCACAATTTTTATCAAAGGCATTATTGATAAAATTATATCAGTAAGCCTTTAGTCGAACGAACCCATATGAATGGAATAGATGAAAATAAACGCAGCTGTGGATTTTTATCAAAAACTATTTCGATAACGCTTAACTGCATAAAATCATTATTTACACGTTCAGTATACATGCTTTTAAAAATTGTTGGATGCAAGTTTGTTGAGGTTTAATAAAATCAGCCATGTGTGAGTAGCTTTGGTTTATGATGAATGAGTAATTTGAAATGTCTGTTGATACTGCTTTTGTCGCATTTTATGACATCCGGTTATTTGTTTTGTATGAACAAATTTATCAGCCGTAATCCGCAGTCAATCTGTTTGAGAAAAATGTGAAAAGCAGTTTTTGGTGCTAATACATTATCTTGTTCTGCTTTGTGCTGGCTTACACGAGTATGCCGAACCGGGTCACACTCATATATGTATATAAAATTTTCTTTAACTACCCAATACATAACATCAAAATCAAAAGCCATCGACTAGAGCGTAGTCGGCAAAAATTCTGTGACAAATATTCAGAAGAACAAAGGGCCCACACTTTTCATGCGACGCTAGACAAGAAACAACAGACTAGTAAATGGATTTCAGTTAATATCTAAAGCATCTGACAGGTAATACGAAAAATATAAAGTGCATAATCTAGGTTGCGAACTTCATATACACACCTGACCCATTAACTACATACATTTTTCAGTATACACTAAGAGTTGTATAGTGTAGAAAAGGCAATTCTTCCATAAGATCGGTTTCGTCCCTAATGGAACTCATCACGTATTGGCCAGAATTCGCCGCGGACAGGACTCGAACCTGGGTACGTCTGCTTCTCAATAAGGATGAACCAGGTCTACTAGATGAATTGCCTCTTCTGTACAATACAATTCTTAGTTTATACTGAAAAAATGGATGTTCTTAATGGATCAGGTGTTTATATCAAGATCGCAACCTTAATTATAGTAAATGTTATCACCGCTCGCGCAGCCAATGTTCGGTTAATATAAAGTGCATAAAATTCTGTCACAGAAGTAAGATAAATTGCCCTTTATAGCGAACAACAGCTGGATTGCAGGACATCTTTGTTAATAAAACAAACCGAAAGGTGCCAAAATGAGGCAAAATCTATTTAAAATTCATTAAATCAAGTTTGCAAGCTTGAGGTAAACGACAATCCCTTAGTATATATATTTATTATTCGTTAAATATATATATATATATATATATATATATATGCATATATATATATATATATAATCTCAAGCTCTCGACTCGCTACCTTATCATAAGTCTATTTGAACTTAGCTTCCATTGGGCGGGAACTCGTTGCCAGGTTGATGGGGATGGTAAAGCGTCTATGGTTTTTGGTTGGCAAGATGATCGAGATTACACGAACCTGAGTAGATTCTATATTATTATTAAGAAGCAGATCCTTGAATATACTTGAAGAATTTTTCCTGAAAAGAATCTGTAACAGAACAAGTCTACAAAAAACATACAGAGGAATTAAGGCCGAAGCGTATTACGTCTGTCACTTAACAAAACGCGTCAATTGCCTAATTCATTCATTTAAGAGCAGTGACTCGTTTGAACCCGTTCATCCAGGAGTGTGTGAATTCCATAGATTAAGAGCATGTACCAGATTTTATCAGTATAACTAGATAGAGTACGAGGTACAATACAGCAACTCAGACGTGTTCGAAATAATCTGCGTTCGCAACCCACTGCAGAACACCATTAGCCGGTTCATATCTTCAAAGCCTAAAGAGTAAACTCGCATGACAGAAGCAACATCAGAAAACATTGAAGACATCAGATCACGACTTATGTGAATTCATTTTATTTTTATATGCACAGAATACTATTTACCGTTTATTGATGTTCGTAATGTTAGATTATGAAAACTGCTCATTTTCGGACATTTGGATATTTTACATTAACGGCTTTTTCGTTTGTTTAAATTATTATTTTCATTATTAACAATTATTAACAATTAAAAAATTAGTTCAGTTGTGACCAGAAGGGTAAACCAAAGGCAGCATGAACGGACAGTCTAATCTCATGCACATTCGTTTCATGCTTACTGGCGACTCATCAGTAGGAGCCGGTATTACGCCCTTCAACCACTATATATTTGGGTGAAGAATGTGGGAGATTGTAACGTCCTATAATCCCACATTCTTGACCAAGATATATAATGGTTAAAGGGCGTACTACCGGCTCCTACTGATGAGTCGCCAGTAAGCACGATGGGAATATGCATGAGATTATACTTTCCGTTCATGCTGCCTTTGGTTTATCCTTCTGGTCACAACTGAACTAATTTGTTACTAGGTTCGCAACACCTAATACATGCTTGCATTCATATTAGGTCTCCGCAACAAACAGTATTTAACTGTTATATATTGAATTGAATGATGTCATACTTGCAAATGTGATAACTGATATCGATCAAGGCCAGAATGTATAGATTTACTGGAGTAACAGGTGTTCAGAAATTGTTGTAATTCTTAATTTCGGTGAACTATAGCATAAATTGATATCCATCATGTTGGTACCATGTTCCGACTCGGAAACCATAGTGTTAGTACCATGAACCCTTTCGGTACTATAATGTTGGTACCGGTAACTGACACAATAGCCATAGTGTTAGTATTCTTTCCAGACTCGGTATATATATTATATAGTGTGAGTTAGCGTTGAAGTCGTATTGTCGTAGACCATATGATGTTAGCTTCACTATTGCAGGTTTACACATTCGTCTAGGAGATTTTACCGTCCTCTTATCCCACATTCTTGACCAAAATATATAGTGGTTAAAGGGCGTAATATCGGCTCCTAGTGATGAGTCGCCAGTAAGCACGAAACGAATGTGCATGAGATTATACTTTCCGTTCATGCTGCCTTTAGTCCATCATTCTGGTCACAACTGAACTAATTTGTTACTAGGTTCGCAACACCTATTACATACTTGCATATATATTAGCTCTTCGCAACAAACAGTATTTAATTATTAACAATTGTTTATCATTGTAAAATATGATCAAAAATCAATAAATGATAGATTATGTTATAATGTGGATTGGCATTCTTACTGTGTTCATCGGTTAGATCAAATGGCTGACCATTTACGGTGACATATATATATATATATATATATATATATATATATATTGCATTTAACGATAAGTTAAACAAAACGGGATTTATGTTTACTTCAAGCTCGCAAATTTGATTTAAAAAATTGTTACCACCACACGCGCAGTCAATGATAGTTTAAATGTATTTTCTGTTAAAAATGTTAAAATGGAAGAAATCTGTACTTTGTGTGAATCGTAAGACCCTTGATAAGAGTGATTACATTTCTAAACTTACTTTAACTGGCGAATACGTATGCTTCTCAGTTTGTGGATACTCTTCAACGGTGTTTTTATCGACGTAAGTGCCATTTTTGGTTTTACGATCACGGCGCACATTCGATAAAATATATTTTTTGCCTCTTTGTAGTATCGACTTAGCAGTCTCTTCAAGTTTCCCGTCATGCACAATCTCAACGTCCAATTGATTTTCACGCTGTTCGGTCGCAGACAATACGATCTATTTTGTGAAAAACAAGATTAATACCTAGATTTTTAAAGAATATTGAATGATTACTTTAATCAAGTTTGCGATCTTGACATAAAAACCTGACCCATTATGTACATATATTTATCAATATAAACTTAGAATTGTATAGTGTAGAAAAGAAATTCATCCAGTCATCATCATTTCCAGCCACACAAAAGTCAAGTGACTAATGTTTCACTGCCATATAACCATAAGGAGTGAAAAAAAAGTATATAAGTGAATTTAGATAAATTATTATTGAGATTTACGAGAGAGGGAGATGGGTAGAGAGAGAAGGAACACCTTGCTATTATGAGCAAATTTATCAGGATAACTCACAGAAATGAGGCAAACTAAACCTCTCCACAACACCATTATGGCCTTGTTAGCATTCGGGCAAGGCGACATCAGCAACACAGCTTCTTTGCGGATTTCACCGTATCACGTCATAAACAAACCGAACCTCGCAGCTAACTTTGCCCTACTAAGAAAAGAAAGTTACGAAGATGATTCTACTATACATCTGCAACAAGATCGCTACTGAACTCGATTCGCTGCCATATCGCTAAGGGTTTCTAACCAAGAACTGTGATGTGCACGGGGACCCCATTCCGGCAGACGAGTGGATCCTATACTACCCAATTTGGATGTAAGTGACTTTAATTGTTTCTGCCATGTCAAAATCTGCCCACCTTGTTTCTTACGTTAATTTGGTGCTGGATGAGAGAACAGAGCTCTATTGGGCAATCGGAATGAGGGCATACGCAAAACATGACGAGCCAACCAAGTTGATGGAGCCTTATTTGTTTTTCTAACGAGGAGCACTTGTTGACAGAACCAAAATATACGTCTACGGATGTCAACGTTGGTTTTTCGTTATTGGTAGCCAAATGTGCTATTCTTCTCAACCAACGATGGTCGAATGCCTGTAAGCGTCTAATATCATCAACTCTAAGAGGCCAAGTTTCACTAGCGTATAGTAAGACTGCGCGTACAGATGCATTGTAAACACGACCTTTAAGGCAAAGTGAAATATTCGCGTTTCTCCATAAATGATGAAGGTTCGAGAAAGCTACTCTAGCTTTCGCGATCCGTATTCTCACTTCGTCGGACATATTGCCTACGTTATTGATCTTCATTCTGCAGTCGCAACGTTGGAGTGAGTGGTGGGTGATCCTGTAACAGTATCTTACATTTAGAGGGTGCGAATTTCATACCGAAAGACGGAACAACGTTTGCTAATCTATTTAAGGTGGTCTGGGCAGCATGCCGATTGTCGAATAATAGTACGATATCGTCCGCATAGTCAAGATCGACTAGTTTATCTCCTGGGAGAACTTCAACTCCAGCGTCCTGAATGTGTGAGAGAGTGTTGTTCATAATAGCATCGATTACAAAATTAAACAAAAATTTGGAAAGTGGACAACCTTGACGAACACCGCTGCTGGTTGTAAAGTTATGCGTTAATTCGTTGTAGACCTTAACGCGACCAGAAATATTTGTGTAGAGAGCTCGTATAATATTAACAAATTTAGTGAGCACATCGCTTTTTGACAAGATATGGAATAAAACATTGCGATCCACCGAATCAAATGCACCCTTGAAGTCTAGAAAGACGACTATTGTGGGACGGTGATATAAATGTCTCTGTTCGAGAACTTGCCTTAACGTAAAAATATTATCTATACAACCTCGTCCTGCGCAGAATCCGGCCTGTTCTTCTCTTGTTTGTGATTCACGTGAAGCGCTAAGACGACGTAGGATAATCGAAGCAAATAACCTTGATACGACCGGAGTCAAACTTATACCACGATGGTTATCGCACGAATTACGATTGCCTATTTTGAAGATGCGAATGATGGTCGACTCATTACAATCAAGTGGTACGGTTTCCTCATTCCATATAGTATGAAAAAGTTTGGTCAACGCTCCTGAAATTATATCGCCACCAACCTTAAACAATCCCGGAAGCAGATCATCGGGGCCGGCGGCTTTGCAGCGCTTAAGAGATTGGATTGCATCGCGTACTTCTATCTCGGATGGTTCTTCGGGACTAACATTCCACACTGTTGATGCAGACATGCTTTCGGGAAGCGGAACTGACGCGGGTGGCCAAACGAACATCGGTTGCGCGGGTGGTGATAACAATTATTATAGTCAAGGTTGAGGTCTTGATATAAACACCTGACCCATTAATTACTTACATATGCCAGTATAAACAAAGAATTGTATAGTGTAGAAAAGGCAATTCATCCAGTAGACCGGTTTCGTCCTTATTAGGAACTCATCATGTACTGGCCAGAATTTGCCGCGGACAGGACTCGAACCTGGGCACGTCTGCTTCGGAATCTGGTGCTCTAACCACTTGAGCCATCCTGCCGCACACTACACTACACACAATTTTCAGTTATATACTAACTAATGTAACTTGGTTAGTCAATTTTTCCTTTAGGTGGAGCTCATATGGCATTCATTTAGACCCAAAGTTCCAACTAACCATCCCCAATCTGTCATTACTGAGCAGACACCACATTACATGGGGAAGTGGTATTGAAATGAACATTTATGTAATTATTATAATCAAGGTTGCGGTCTTGATATAAACACCTGACCCATTAATTACTTACATATGTCAATATAAACTAAGAATTGTATAGTGTAGAAAAGGCAATTCATCCAGTAGACCGGTTTCGTCCTTATTGGGAACTCATTATGTACTGGCCAGAATTTGCCGAATATACATTTGTCAATATAAAAGAAGTACGTTATAACGTGGATAAGGCATTTCATATATTAGATGGGTTTCGTCCTTATTGGGATCTCATCATGTGCAGTAGGGCGTCTAGGTGGTTAGAGCACTATATTCCGAAGTAGACGTACCAGGTTCGAGCCTTGTCCGCGGTAAATTCGGGATAGAACGTGATAAGTTCCCAATAAGGACGATTGTAGTCTACTGAATGAATTGCTTTTTATACACTATACAATTCTTAGTTTATACTCATAAATGTATGTACTTAATGTGTCACGTGTCTATATTAAGATCTAAGCCTTAATTAAAATAACTGTTATCACCGCCCACGCAACTAATGTTCGTTTAATATTTATGGATGTTTGCCGGGTCATTATGGAGGTGTTAATCTATACGTTTCTCCGATAATTAATTTTAATGAGAAAAGAGATGATATAACAGTAGGCAAATATTAAGATAGTCGTTTATCGCACAGTTGGTAGACAGGAAATATTACAGTACATGTATTTGCGGAATCCCAGAAGCATAAAGAAAACATTAAATAATTTGACGAAAAGAAATCTGAATATAACATCATAAATGAAGCAAAAGCTTAAAATAATACCGGGAAAATATTAAATGGGGTGCATTTTCCTGACAGTAAGAGACGAAATAAGTAATCCGATAACGAAGCTAGATCAAATAGAAGTGCAATGCTGAAAAGCATAACGAATGCAAACCGTAGCAAACTATCACTTTCTGCTTAAACTCTTGCTTTACATTATAAGATTTTCACAGACCTCCCCAGACAAGGCCACCAATAACTTTACATGTCAAATAAACCAGGCCATATAAAATTCACGACAAGGTTACATCAACAATAACGCTTCTTTGCGTCGTTCAACAAATAGCTTCACAAACTAGACCCAAGCGCATATTTCAATTTGCGAACCTAAAACAAGGCTGTTAAGACGAAAATGATTACGAGAAATCGGCAAATAGATCGCAGTAGAGCGGGATTCGATACCATATCGCGCAGGATTTAAAAAAATAAGTATTATGCACACGTGATCAAATACTGTTCTATTTAGTTGTGGCACATTATCTCGCATAAAGAACTTTCCACTCAATTTTTTACGATAATCTAGTGCCTGCTGAGAGAAAAGTGTTCTATGTGACAATGAAACCGTAGGTATATGTAAAATGTGATCGAGAAACAACAAATGAAGGAACGTTACTCAGTTTTCTACACAGAAGCATTTATTGGCGTATCAAACAGTACACCGAAGGATGTCTTCGTAACTTATTCGTTTTTTATAACCTATATAGAGTTCTCAAAAAACGATAGTAGAATGACTGTAAGCGTTTATGATCTTTAACTCTAAAAGGCTCAGTCTCATAAAATTGCAACCGCAGATAACGTATAAACTACATTTAAGGCAAAATCAGATATTCTCAAATCAACATTGATTGCGCGGGTGGTAAAAGCAATTCTTTAAATCAAATTTTCGAGCATGAGATAAACACTAATCCCATCTTTTTGAACCAATCGCAGAACATAGTAATCTACCGTCAGTCACACATAATGAAGCATTTCAACCTTCCATTATCATCGGTAGACCACGACAGCAAACTGACTAATGAAGATTAAACCACAATACATCTCTAAGTTACAGAAAATCATATGGCAAAAATGCCTCTCTAAATAGTGTAATTTTCATATTTACCAAGTTAAGAATATTTCCTGAATTATTGATGCCGTTAACAAATGAAATAAACTTATAAATTACTTTCAACTTTTACTCCTGAAGCCGAGACAAGATACATCCTCGGTTTTCATTTGATTATCTGGGTGGCAACAATTCTAACTTGGTTTTACTTCTATTTCTTCTTTAGGCTGTTTAGCAAGTGTGTATGCGTTTGTGTCTGGGTGTGTCCTGTTTGCATGTAAAGGCTTTACTCGCTATATTGCAAAGATCTGGTCATTCTTGTAACGATGTGTATATATATATATATATATATATATATATATATATATATATATATATATATATATATATATATATATAGGCATAACTTTGGTAGCAATAATCATTTGAGACTGTAAAAAAAACTATCCACCTACCGGTGATAGATATTTGCGTAACTCTAATTTTCCAGTACAGAATTCAGAGGTTGTCTCGTGTTTCAACTAATGTGCTTTACCGCCAAATCCATATGCGTAATCTCTTCCATTTACCTTCTAGAAGCAAACTTTCTAAGTAATTAAAGCGAGTACTTTTACTTTTTATCTCATGTTTTGTTGCATTTCACAAGTCGACTCGCAGAGTTGATCTCCGGTTAAGTTTTTCTATTTGACATATATCTATCCATGATTTAATCATTTGCTTGGATGTTTAATGTGTGCTGGTTAATAGTTACTTAATACACCTATCATAATGTGTAAATATAACTATGTCACGCATTATCTTCCCAATCTCTCTCTCTCTCATTCTGTTTCTCGCATCCATTCTCTCACTTTCTCACTGCCCCATGAATCCAAATAATTATGTTTCAGAGAATTCTACCAATTTCTTTTCATTATTGTCAATGTTCACACGCACTAACCCCGTTAATAGTAAGAAGCAAGGTTATTGTCAGAGCAACCATTTTAGTACCTGTGCATTATGCTTTCCAATTACATATATACTACATATTAAATAGCATTACATCAGTATAATGTACTACTTTAAAAAAATCATTGATTGCGCGAATGGCGATAACAATTCCGCAAATCAAGTTGGCGGGGTTCAGATAAACCTAGATCACATTGTATCTTACCAGTCGCACAACACAAAGTGCACTGATAAGTTACGATCTTCCATGACAATTACCAGAATACGACGGCAAACTGACTAACTGGGATCAAAATGTAAAGCATATATAGTGAAAAAAGTTAGATATGCAGCACTCACCTCTTTTAGGAGATTGTACCGTCCTATTATTCCACATTCTTCTACAAAATATATAGTGGTTACAGGGCATAATACCGGCTTCTACTGTTGAGTCGCCAGTAAGCACGAAGCGAATGTGAATGAGACTATACTTTCCGTTCATGCTGCCTTTGGTTTATCCTTCTGGTCACAACTGAACCAATTTGTTACTAGGTTCGCAACACCTAATAGATACTTGCACCTCTTTTATACCTTGTACTTGACTGGAAATGTCGGCTGCGTAATATCTATGCAGTCAAGAATATTGACTATTCGCAGTTTTCACAACATGTGTGTAAGTTATACAATTAATCGTGCATTGATTGCGCGAGTGTTGAAAACGATTCTTTACAAAAGTTTACACTGTCATATAGCTATTTCATTTATAGTTATAGTTAAATAACACGAAGCTCCCTAATCCAAGTGGATGATTTGCTCAAAAGGCACAGCGAATTTGATGCTGCTTTAGTCGCTCTTCGTGTGACCACTCGGAAAATACCTAAAACGTTTAAGGTTCTATGACCATCCCTCTCATAACCTATTGGAAACAACTTTATGACAGAATAATTGCTGTTCGACAATTGGTATATTATTGAATATATTTTCGTACGATGACAAAACGGTGCGACAAGTTTTAAGGTAATATGTGTGAGTGACGGTAGTTTTGCTATATTGTACGACTGATTAAATACAATGGGATTGGTCCTTACTCCAATAATTACTATTATCACCAAGGCAATCATTGATTGTTTAATTTTTGATGGTCAGCTTTCAGAAAATCGGATTCTTTAAATAAGAGGAATACTCTGTAAGGCAAATAGAAGATAAATAAACCATATTGCACCGCAACATTAAATGCTATTATTAACATGCAAGCAACAAAAACCAACTATAAGTCGTATTAAAAAGCAAATATGGTCATCTCTCGTCTAACAAAATTAACAGAGAATTCAGTGTATAGACGATATAGAAGTTACGTTAAACTTGGCTCGTGGTAAACTATAATTATACGGAAGATCGGATACTTTCGTTAGCCTGCAATATAAATAAGCAAATAGATTTACCAATCACAATTAGATACAAAAATATTAAAAACGCATGAAGATTTAAAAAAATGCAGCTCCAGTTTGCAGGTAGATCCATGGGACAAGTCAACAAAACTGTTATAGAAAGCTGCAGAACACGTCGCAAACAGATGTAGATTTAAATAGACTCGAGATTAAGACATGCTTAAATTAGATAACTGAAAATGGCAAAAGGCATCAGATATGCGAAGATTGTCTTTAAACTCGTTCAAAACAGCAGGACAATCACAAATTTTCGTAAAAGGCATAAAACAGACAAGAATAGAAATTTTCAAGAGTAATAATAAAGACAGCCTATTACGCCTAGTAAAGAGGGATTGCTTCGGGCCAAAGATCAAAAAGAGAGAAACCAATTAAAGACCAATTAAAGTAGGCGACCAAAAACGGAAGCCGAAATATTTTGGACAAAGAAAACAACTGGAATGAGTACTGCGTTAGTCAAAACGCAGATCATGTAATTTCGATTAATCCAGTTTTTCAATTTTGCCATTCTTTTAATCAGCAAAATCTATTTCTAACCAAGCCTGGAGAAATATGTCCGTGAGCAAAAAAAAACGCCAAAACAAATAATTCAAAGCAAATAGGCAGTTAAGTAGCACAGATTTAAAAGAAACATGTTGCGCGACAGTGAAAGGATCATTTACCTGATTTTCGGTACGCAATCCGAAAATCAGGTAAAAGTAGCACAGAGTTTGTTTATGAAAGATTTGTGCACCGCAGGATGGTAGTTCATCGCTTCGTTGGTTCGTAGACAGAAATATCCGGCCTGATGAACGCCGGACACAAGATAGTCGGACCGGGAATGGTAGCATGAACCTTTCCGTGTCTAATGGAACATATCCATCATCCCGTTTCATGTGAAGCCTCGAATTTGGTCTAACTACACAGCAACACAGTGTTAAATGGGTCGTGATGGAACGAGAACATGTGTGCCAGATGCGAAGCGCAGGTTTCGGCGGCTAAAAGAAACTTTGGCCACTGGTAACTTAGCAGATAACGCCCATCAGCCTCGGTTGGCAGACAATCTAAGAGACGGAGATCTCTGAATTCAAACTCTCCGCACAAGGAATGCGCGACCTAGTGTTCTCCTACAACCCAGAAATTTTACTTCGACCTAAGCTCTTAACTAAATAGAGCAAGACGTTCAGATATGGGTGACAGGAATGCTCAATTTGTGTGCTTAAGTAAGGCAGAATTTTATTTAGATGGAGGATACACTTTAAGCTCCATACGCAACGATAATGGTGAACAACTGCTGTATATTTGCGTGGAACAGATTATAATTAAGTAACCGAAACTTCACACGAAGTGTAGGGCGTTGCGCCACATGACGCCAACCATCCCCCAGACAACGGTGGAATAAAATGTATCATGTAGCAATTTATTACAGCTGGTGTGATTACATCTAGAATTGTCGGTCGTTTTGGAATGCTTATGTCGACGCGGACCATGTATTTATCCGTTGTAGACTTTCATTTAACTTTTCCGGCAAAAATAAATAAGACTAATCCTCAACTAGATGCTAGCAAACTCGAACAACCGTCTTTCTGCTATTAAAATGAAGATATTCTAAAATCAAGGTTATCTGGTTATGATGGTGCAAATTCGAAGCCATTTTGGACAAAGATAAGTTTAACTACGCACAATGCAGATAAAAATTTGTGTGTCACTTCAGGCTCGCGTAGAAACAATCAGTGCGTCTCCGTAAAATCTATGGAGAAACTCAAAACTATGCGTCAAATTCCAGCTAATATGGCTTATAATAATACTTGTATAGATGTACGACGCCAACTTAAATGCAGCATAAAAGCCGACCTTGAATCCTTTTGGACTAGAAAGACAGAAAAGATGAAAGAAGCGTTCGCATCAGGCAATGGCTGCTGTTTGTTCCAATTTATGTGCGTAAAAGGTCCGAGAAAATTGAAAGGTAGCAAAACTATAAATAATAGTAAAAAAAACATCTAATAAAGGATAAAATAAGTCGACATAACGGGTGGGTTAAACATTACATAGATCAATTTTCATTGGCACCTGAGGCAGTCAGGATTCCTGAAAATACGTCTGTATCAACAGTGTTGAATGTTAATCTCGAACAACTATCAGGATGAGAAATACGAGATGCAATCCTATTCCTAAAACGTCGCAAAGCTGCAGTCTCTGATGACTTGATATCGTTAACTTACGCGCTCTAAGTGCTTGGTATGATTTACATACCAGAGGTCAGGACGAGGTTCCATAGATAATAATTTTACCTTAAGGCAAGTTCTTGAACAGCTACATTTATTTTGTCCTTTCACAATAGCCGCCATTCGTAACTTCAAGGCTGCATCTGACTCAGTCGATTACAATGCTCTATTCGATATTTTGTCTAAAAGTGGTGTTTCCATTAAATATGAAAATATTATACGCGCCCTATAAAAAAACACTTCTGGTCGCGTTAAGGTCAACAACAAATTAAAATAAAAATTTACCAGCAGCAGTGGTGTTCGTCAAGGCTGTCCATATACCCCGCTCTTGTTTAGTTTGGTAATAGTTGCTATTATGGACAACACTCTTCCATACGTTAAAGTTGCATGTATCGAAGTACTCCCAAGGAGTAAATTAGTCGATCTTGGCTATTCGTATTATTATTCGGCGATTAAGATTCTTCCCAGTCCATCATCATCATTAACAACAATACAAAAGCCATTAGATACTAACGTTCATTATATCGTATTCTGACGGTTGTTCGAAATTAGTTTTCCTCGTTGTTGTCGCATACCTACTTTCGTGGATCGGGATGGATGCAAATGCAAAATAAACTAAATAGTTGACAGGCTAAACCCACTTATCATAACGACACATTTTTGTTAGATGTTAGCTTATTACAACAATCATTTATTATTTGGTTAAATTTTAAATTTCTCGGGCGTGTTGCGCAAATAAGTTAGAGCACGCATCGGCTATAACCTTATGCGAACACGTCTTTCATATATTTAGTCTTTCTGGTCAAATAGGATTGAAAATCAACTTTTATACTACGCGTAACTTGGTGACTGATCGCTCTATGAGTATTATTAAACGACAAGCTAATAAGTATTTCGTGCCGAGTTTCGAGAATATCAACCATCTTCCCAGAGGCTCAATTTCTAATTGTATATGACCCTATTAAGCCACATACCGTAGTTTCTGAATTGTGACTACCGGATATTATCTTCGTCAACGCCAAGTAAGAATTTCCATCATCGAGACTATGTGGCGTAATGCCTTCCACCACGCCTGAAGATTGTGTCACTCAAAAATAACCTATGCTTCGCGCAGATATCAGACAGTTGTTCACCATAATCATTGCAAAATTACCTTGATTTGTATCACCCTCGTAGATAAAATTCTGTGGAGACTATGTGCCAAAATTGACCATTCATGCCACACATAACTAAGACAATATCTGAACTTCATGCTCTACTTAGTAAAGAACTTTGACTGGAGTAGGAAATTTGCTTGATATCGTGCTACAATCAGTGGGAACAGATGCAATTAAAATGAAAGGGCAACGCTGTTTAAGGTTTCCTGCATTGATTTTAGCATGTCAATATTTCTGCGGATGAGATTTGAGACAGAAAGAATTTGATTAGGCGTCTTACACCTTAGCCCTTACAAAACCAATGCCGCGTTTTGCATCTAATTTTCAGTTATGTAGCAATTTGTATTTTTGTTCTGTCATTTCTTTAAAAGGTTAGACTTAGGCATCGCTCTCAACTTTGTTGAATTTTATGCTTTAAATCGATAATTAGGTTGTGTTCATTTATACATAGAAATACCAACAAATGAAAAAAAGGTTAATCTGTAGTATCACAGTCAATTTGTCTATCATAAGTTTGCTGGTAACTAAGCTACTTATAAACAAAGGGGAACACTCCATCTAATGAAAAAATAACCACTAGTTGCAGAATAGAGATTTATAAATAAGAATATTAAGAATGCTGATAAATAACCAATTGATCTTAGGTTAAAACAGAATATCAATTCAAATTTGGAAAAGTTGTGCCATAAAGAATATGTCGATAAAGATTTGAAATGAAAGACCTGAAAAATATAAATTTTTATTAAGATTAATGCGAACAAAATTCATCTCTACTTAAATCAAGTTTGCGAGACTGATATAAACACCAATTGTATTTTAGTCTACATGTTTCACGACAGGAAATTGACAAACAGCAGTTAAAATGTAATGAAGGATTTGCAAAAGCTAATTAACAAAATCTGGAGGGAGGATTCGGTCTCAAATGCGTTGATGAGTGCCGTTGAGTTGCCCATCCAGAAAACAGGTGGCAAGCACTCGTGTCAACTAATGTGGTAACAGTTCGCCCTGTTTTGCATTAATGCCGGATATTATTATCATCCTGAGAAGGATTCGCGAGGAGTACGAGAAGTGAACTAGGCAAACTCAAGCACAATTTACATCGGCAATTGGACGTGTGGACAAATTTCATAAATAAATATATATATATATATATATATATATATGTATGTATGTATGTATGTTTTAGATCCATCGTACCAGGTAACTGTAGCAATAGCCACCTTTGAGACTAAGAACGCACCAAGGGTCCTATATAGGGCTGGAATTAATTCAACAGAAAGTCCTCGCAGTAGCGCCCGTATTAGTATAAAGCAGTCAGAACAATGATGGAAGCAGACTTCGAGCTGAAGTAAACATAAAATAATTAAGACTTTTAAATTTTTTTTACTAAATCGATGCTCTTTATCCGGGCAAAATACTATATATATACTTGATTAAAAAACAAAGCATGTGTGGAAAATCTACAAATTGCTTCTGATGGGTTGGAAACGTTGACTCAAGGGCTGACTGCACAAATGAACAATTTGACTGCATATTTAGGTATAATTAAGTCTCGTCTGGATGATACATTGATAATACATACCGATGGAATACACGTGAACCACCCAACCAATATAGGTGGACACAACATTAACAACCTATACCAAATTCTGATATTCTTAGACGTATTTTGGGTTCGGCCGATAGTGATTCTTGTTATAAAAACATGTAAGATTCAATCAAATGCGCTAGCTCGGTCACGTTTTGCGTGTGCCCCCAATTCAATAGTCAAGTAGAGCGTTATTCTCTGACCCTACGCCAGATTGACGTAAGAAACAAGGTGGACAGATTTTGGCATGGAAGAAACAGATAAAATCAAATACACTGAAATTTGGTAGTATACACCCGCTCTTCTGCCAGGATAGGGTCCATTTAAACATCATAGTTCTTGGTTGTAAACCCTGTGAGGTATGGCAACGAGTCGATCTCAGTGGCAATTTCGTTGCAGATTTCTAGTAGAATCACCTTCGTAAATTTCTATTCTTAGTTGGGCAGAGTTATCTGTGCGGTTCGGTTGTGTTTATGACGCGATAAATGTGATTTGGTCATAATGGTGTAGTATAATAGTTTAATTTGCTTCAATTTGTGTACTATCTTGGTAAATATACTGATAGTTACAAGATCCTGCCCCTCATAAATCATTCTCCTTTAATAATCGGATTGCCTAAATTATTATGTTTTTCATTATTGTCACTTTTTTAATTTTTGTTGTTTTTTTTTGGTATTTTGCTCATGGCTAGTTAACAGTGAAGCATTAGTTACTAATAAATTTTATTGCTGTGCATGATGATGATAATATTTTTTCTAAATATTTCTATTGCGTCGAAATAGTTCTCACACTAAACAAACTTTTTTCTTTATATATATATATATATATATATATATATATATATATATATATATAATTAAACAATCAATGATTACGCGGGTACTGGTAACAAATGTTTAAAGCAAGTTTGCAAACTTGAAGTAAAAGCCAATCTCATTGTATTTAACTAGTCGTTGAACAACATAGCAAAACTACCGCCTTCTTAATATTTTAACCAACAAGCCGATTGTATTTTTAAAAATCAAGAAGACTTCTACGTTCATGTGAGATAACTATTTAGACGCAATGAACCAGCATCACTTAGCGAATGATTAGCTCAAAAACAAACACAGAGCAACGAATTGTGCGTCGATTATTCTGTATTTGGACAAACATCAAAAATGTACAGCACAACTGATACGACTCTTCGTTAGCTGGTGGTGCAGAACTTGTGGTGATGATGAAATAAGGAGCGCAGATTTTGAAAAAAACAAACGGCATATTGATTGAAATATCAATAACCAAATATCAAAAAGAATTTCAGATGAGCGTGAGATAATTACTTCGACGTAAAAGAAATATTTTCAAAGCAATGAACCAGCATCACTCGGCGACTGATTTTATGAAAAACAAACTCAGGACAACGAATGGTGCGTCTGTATTTGAACAAATACCAAAATTCTAAAGCACATCTTATGTAACTTCTTGTTCGCTGGTGGTGTATAACTTGGTGTGATGTTAAAATAATTAGTGCGGAATTTGAAAAAGACGTGCTACGTGCCGACAGAAACGTCAAAGAATAAATATCAAGAAGAATTTTGGGTTGATGTATGATAACATTTTCAATAAAAAAGTGTCCAGTACCACTAGGCCAACATGAACCAGAGCAAAAATAATTTCAAAAATATACTGAAAACATTTTCTGATGCATAGATTGAACAAAATTTAAACAAAAACCAAAAATCCAAACTAAACCTATTATAGGTAATAAAATTAACCTCTTGTTCGACGACTGGTTACTTCATTCTCGCAAATTTGATTTTAAGAATTTTAACCACCACCCGCGCAGTTAATGGTCATTTATTTGTATTACCTATATATATATATATATATATATATATATATATATATATTTTTTTTTTTTTTTTTTTTTTTTTTTTTTTTTTTATATATATACACGTGTGGCGAAAGCTGCAAAAGTTTAATGTTCCTGACGGCATAGAATTGTGCAACCAGCATTTCCAGTCAAATATAATGTATGCTAGACTACTAATGTTGAGAACCGCATACATAATTTTGCTTACCATATATATGCAATACGGATCGATCCTCGCTAGACAGTTTTCCGACGTATGCTGATGATAATCATGGAGTGCTGAAACGCGTTAGTACGTGTGACTGGCAGTAGTTTTGTTATGTTGTTCGACGACTTGTTAAATACAATGGGATTGGGGTTTACAACTAATACGACTTAATGTCAGTTGGTGATCCAGTACTTGGTGTGATGTTGAAATAGGAAGCCCGGATTTTGAAAAAGACTAACAAAATGTTGATTAAAATATCTATCAGAGAATATCAAAGATTATTTATGGTGAGTATGAGACAAATGCTTCAACACAAAAGAAATATTTTCAAACCGATTATGCATATAATGATGAGTTGCCAGTAAGCACGAAACGAATGTGCTTATGAGATTATATCTTTTCTTCATTCTGAATTTGGTTTATCCTACTGGTCCTATATAAACTAATTTGTTACCAGGTGCGCGAAACCTAATAAAAAATTGCATATACAAAAGTTCTCCACAACAAACAATATGCAAATAATCTGAATCTCAAGAAAAGTCATAAACGGAATTTCTTAGGTATTGACGGCCAATTTAATTTAAATATACTTTAAAATAGATTCTTACTTGCAAATTGCTAGATCTAGGCCGCAACAAACACGTGGTAAAATTAAATTAATACACATAAACCAAACAAGCTGACAGCAACAGTATACATTAATCACAGCAGAACAAGAACCTTAAGAAAAATCCATGCTAGCAGAGCAAATTCTCAACAACAAAAAATTTTGGACCTCATTTATTCCTCTGTTGTAGTCAATCACTAACGATACTGTTATTTCATTTATCTACATATCCTTTCAGCTGATATCACAGTCGAACGACAGAAATTTTCGCAAATTTCTTCATCAGAATTTCGAACTCTTCAGGCCTCGATTCAGCAAAATTACCAGGATTAACATATAATTTCATTAAATTCTAAGCATCATTTGTTAACCTACAACTAATAAAACCATAACACGCAATCATGCAAGACACGCAAATAATTTTTTTTAAACTGATTTAAAAGCATCAGTATCAATGGTAGAAAAACGAAATCAGGCAAAAAACGGCAATGGAAACCAGCTTGCTTCAATGCAACAGCAAACATGTCAAAATGTTCAAAATAAATTTTTTCGAGAGTTGTACGAAGGAATAAAAAAGCCTCATATGATACACAATCTTAATTGTAATCAGGTAGAGATATCGAGACAATGTATCAACGGCATACACAGACAAATAAGCTGTATTTATTTGTCAACAAGTCAAGCACGACGACAACACAACACAAAATATCACATATACCTGTAAAAAATATTAGAATAATCCACCACGTAGCTTAGTCAATCCATGAAAGTCACTCTTTTGAATTTGAAAAAAAATTTATATATATATATAATATAATATAATATAATATAAATTTCCGGCTTGACAAACGCCGGGCAATAGTTAGTCTGTCCGGAAATGGTAGTCATCATGACGCTCATAATTCTGTGACATCTAGAAGAACCAGAAATAAGCTGGACTTATTTTTTTGTTTATATAAACGAGCACATAATTCGAGAGCTAGTTGCAGACTTTTTCAAATGCAACGGCATGACGAAAGCAAATGAAATCTTCGCAGGAACTGATCTAACCGATGTCGCCAGGTATCATGGTAAATAGCACAGCACACAACCAAACCGAAGGATCCAAATGATAACTAACAATTTTAAAGGCGTTTAGATTAAAACTTTACACAATGGACTTTGAAATAGCCTAATAATTAACCACGTCGTGTTGTTCTTGACTATAATTTAACAGCAAGGTATTGTATGTGTATTTGAAGGCAACAAGAGTGACACCACCAATGATCTCTACTCCAAGGCGCGTTTTAAAACTCAGCAAAAGCTTTGTTGTCAAGATAGGTAAACAAATTGCAAAATCTTGTCGTAGACCCGAGACAACCCCACAAATTCTAGAGATCAGAACTACCCAGGAAACCTGTCTTTGAGTCAAAGCAACAGTCTTCAAGAAGCTAAATAATTTTCACCAAGATAGCATCATTCAGCAAGGCTCACTGCAAATTAATTTGGGCCATGGAATCGAAAGCGGCTAAGTAGTGCTAAAAAGAATTATGGTGGGCCACTGATATCGTTATTTTAATAGAACATTGCGATTACGTAAAAACTATAGACCATACATTCAATACGCGATTGCAGCCTAGGTTAATTTCCCACACTATTAACGAACTTTCAAGATGATAATGTAAATGAAATCAATTTCCTCAACACAAACGATGATAAAGTTGACCCGATATCTAAAGTTACACTAAAACAAATCTAAAAAGGCAAACTATTTCAGTTTCCGCGGCCTAATAGTGAAAGCCACTAGCGGATCACCAGTGTGCAAATGGTTCAATCCTACTGCCATCTTTGTATACTAAGAATGAGTTAGCTAATAAAGAATTAATTGAATTCTAAGACAGAAATACAACTTTCATAAACAGAGTAATGTATGAGGATACACACATTCATAATTTACTATTTATTTTTAAAACAAACGATCTGTTTATCATAAATGTGTTTTTTATTTACATTTTGACATGCCGCAAAATATCTGGCAGAAAATTTTAGTTATTATTTGTCGTGAAAAACAAAAAAAAAGAATTCCGTCGTTTTAAATGTGATGTGAATTATTATCGAATTTTATAAAGATGAAAATCTTTCCGGTCCAATAAACAAAAGAAAGGTGAAGCTGGTAAACGCGTGTAGACTGACGACATAGCTCACACAATGACTTCGAATGACAAACAAAATAACGATCAATCATCTCCTTCAAATCCAATCTTTACAATTAGACAATCAATTTAATTAAGGCAAGTGTTACTTTAAAGCTGACGATATTTATCATTGTACATATTATTCATAAAATATGGATAATTACTGCCGTTAAGTGTAGACAGTAAAAATTACTTTATGGTTGCCATAGCAGTTTCTTATTCAGATAAACCGAGGCATTATTAGTAAAAAAGGTTGATCAGGAACTTCGCAGACACACTTCTTATGTATAGCTGATGTAGACGTCACCCATAGACTTTTCCTCAGCACGTTTATCTAAAATCCACACATCTCGCAGATGGTATGGATTTCGAGCTGCATTTGTTCATTAACCAGAAACTATAAGTAAACTCACATAACTCACGCGGGTGAACACTCCAAGGAAATTGCACATTAACATCATTTATTTTATTTTAATAAGACATTTAATAAAGGCTTCTGCGGAAGGATGGGTCAAGCCAATTTCACAAAATCCTCATCATACGCACTCTGATTTGGATGTTTTGAGATGCCTAACGACCGTTTCAAGTTCATTAGTATTGACCTCACCGCCCTATTCGAAGCTCGTTGTTTCTGCTACTGCAAACTAGCTGGCTTGAAGTAATTCCGTTAATTAGCCAAGACGCGGATATTGTGACCTATGCGTTCTTGCTCCACAGGTTGGCAAGGTACGAACTTCATGACGCGCAATTCCCCAAAGAGCTTAGGCTAGTTGGAAATGGGTGTGCGAAGAACGATGGCGTTCAACTCCAAATGTAACAGTCTGATGGAACAATACATCTCGAGCTAAACGCCGCGTTATGCGCCTCCGCGAAGAATCCAACTGTCTTACCGCACTGCCAACAGTTCTACTAGGTATGCTTCTTCGCTATCACGACAATATTAGAGCATCAGTTGCGAAAGTCACCTTTAGCCATAATCCTCTGCTTCAAGTACATTTGATGAGCGGTTTTGAAATAATTTATAATCCACCAGCGATAGCATTCACACAGCAACTGCGACCGAATCCCACCTCAAAATATTTTACCCTGATATATGCTCCAAAAGAAGTGGAAACTTGCCATCAATTTTATTTGTGAATTCATGCGGTACAGTTAAAACTGAAGACAAAGTGCACTGGACCTTCTGCATTCATTGACTACAACGGAAATCATAAAGCTATATCCCTTGATTGTTTGAACTCCACGTTTTTTGTTCTCTCATCAGAACTCCAATACAGCAATGACTGACAGAATGCGAGTGCCCAATTCAATGTCTTACACACCTTCAAGGTGTACACCAGAACAACAAGGGAAAACTCATTTGACGGAAGTCATTATGAAGAGCATCCGGGGGAAAACGAGTTGAGGTTGCCAAGTCCGTTTCAAATTTAATCCAAAGTACACACAATTTAGCAGGGGTAATGCGGAATTGGATCCTCATTAAAGAATCTCAAGCCTTTATTGTGCAAGTGATCCTATTTATGAATGTGGATAATGCAGAATGTGGCAATTTAAAACTAAGACTGGCAAATGTTCAACTACAGTACAGCTGACATGTGCAGGAGTTGAACTCTGTGAAAGCTGTATCACACTTTCAACCTCAATGAAACAATCTCATCTATTCCTGATGGCAGAATTTGTACAATTGGGTGAGACTCTAACTCCGTTTTTGTGAGGCCAGACAGTTTAGTTAAAAGATTGCTAGATATTGATGATAAAGACAGGGAAAATTAAGTATTGACCACTCAACAGCTTCGGATTGATGAATGGCACACACTGATGTCACCATTACTAGAAAATTGAAATTCACCAGCAAAAATGATTTCATCGTAAGCACTTACTTCCGAGTTGACAGAAATGCTACGACAGGCGGACGACTGTCTTGAATGAATTGATAATAGTTTGTAAGTTCATATCCTAAATTGTGAGAAAAAAATACCCTCTATCCGCCTACCAGGTGTAAGTCAGCCGTGCAGCAGAGCGAGAAATACGATTTGTCAAATGGCACGGTCAGTAATTTATAACAAAGTATATGTTGAGTGATATGGATCAAGTCTAGAGTATATGGATTTGCTGGAGTAACATGTGTTCAGAAGTAGATGTAATTCTTAATTTTGGTGGACATTAGCACATCTTGAAATCCATTGAGTTGGTACCATGTACGGACTCGACAGCCATATTGTTGGTATCATTTACTTTTTCGGCAAACATAGTGTCGGTACCTTTTACAGGCTCGGTATGTATATTATACATAGTGAGTGGTCTTTGAAGTAGCATTGTCGTGAACATTATATGAAGTTAGCTCAACTACGGCAGGTTTACACATTCGTATTGGAGATTTACAGTCAAATTTCCCATATTCTTTACCCAAATGTATAGTGAGAATAGGACTTAATATCGGCTCCGAATGACTAATGCGCAAATGAGATTATACGTTCCGTTCGTGCTGTCTTCGGTTTATTCTCCTGGTCATATTTGAACTAATTTGTCACTAGGTGCACAACTTCTAATACACGATTGCATATATATTGGATTTCCGCGACAAACAGTATCTAACTGATATGCCAACTTGTTTCCATTTATTCATTAAATTATATATTGATTAGGGTTTAATCACAATTAGTCAGTTATACTTTAATCGGCCTAGCAAACACATTGATTAATATTTGGTATAGTTACGCGGCAGTGAAGCATCGCATCTTAAATGACTTTGAATTGCAGATTTGCCTTTTTATCGGATTTACTGTGATAATTATGCAAGGTCTAAAAGCGTGACAAAGATTGACTGACGGTAGTTTTCGCTAATTTGTGAGACTGCTAAATCAATGGGTTTGGTATTCAATTTAAGATTGCACACCTTATTTAAACAATGTGTTTCCGCCATTTTTTTATTCTTTTAATTATTAGAACAGTCATACACATTAAAAATGGACCAATGTTGATTCTACACAAAAAAAATGTACACAGATATCTGTACTAATTTATTCAATAAAACGTTTTATGTTGTCTTAACAAAATAAACTACTTCTGAACTTTAGAACACAAATCTCAGCGCATTTCAGTAATTAACTAAAGTTAGTAACATAATTTCGGACAACTACTGTAATCATGGCTAATAATGAATGCAGAAAAGCAGTCATGTATGCATTTAGATTTATATCCATGAAGGAATATGTATTTGCATACGCATAACTTTACTTTACTTTACTTTACTGCGGCTGACTCCTTTTGGAGGATAAGCCGGCTCCAATGACATTTCATGGAGTTTCTTGGGAATTTGGTACAAGTGGTGTCCCCTCACCACTCGGCTTTTTGATCGAGGACGCACCTCTAGCCTTTGCACATCCAAGCGCAGTCTGCAAGGCAGCAGTAAGTTGCATGGTTGCCGTTGGCTGTTGAGAGCTCATTCGCCATTCGGAAGTACGGGGTACTGTCCAGGAGTCCATGTAATCCTGTGGCTGTTGAACCCTTTTGTGGCGGGGAACACACGCCGAGTCATGGTGCCGTCGTCGGGCTCATGTGGTATTTTATAGGAGATCCGATTGCCGGTCGGAAATCCACCACGCCCTGGTGACACCACCGCCATAGCCCCGTTAGCCCATGTACGATCGGCCATCGAGACATGGTTGACACCGTCGTACCACGTTGAGGAGGGGATGGACTTTACGCATAACGATAGGATTTGATCGTGTAGTCTTTATAAACTAAACTTATCATTAGATAGCAAATTCAACTCATCTACTAGAGGAGGTTTGTCCCAATTGCGTGTGCGAGTAAAATCACGAACGAGGAATCTTCTTAATTCACGCCTACGAACAAGTAAGCAATGTTGCAGACACACGAATAAACGAGATTTGAGTAAAATGTTTCTTCAAAAGGACATTGTGATGCATGTTGTGTGTGTGTGTGTAACTATGCCTAGAAGGTTCGCTACTCTGCAAAGCATTAAAGCAGTCGTCCAATTGTTTGTTGGATGAGCTTACCGTTGAAAAGGGTTTCAAAACAGGAAGCCGATATATCCGTAGTAAAAATGAACAGAATGGATGAAAAAATATTTTCGACCACAACAATGGTCAGGTTATTGACAAAGTTCGTTTATCGCGCCATAATACTTCATAGCCAAAAACCGAAATTTGGGACTCAAAGTTGACGTCATCAATTATTCTTAGTTTAATTTTCAATGAAAAATATGTTTGTAGTTCCAATCGGACAACACAAGTACGCGAACAGTAATTCCTTCATGCCAGACTAACATTGTTTGTTAATTGGGTTTTCGGAGTTTCATTTTTCAGTCTTCTATTCTAGGAAGGAATGAAAATGTCATTCACATAGCTAAATATTTTATAGCAAAGAGTGAAAATTACGGAAAGGCTCCTTAACTAGCTTTCTAAAATGGACATAATTTGACACTTCAGCTGGTTTCTATTACAGCGTAACCTTATTGAAATGGATGAAAATCTGCGGGAATCCACCTACAAATAAAACTATGACAATGTCTACTCAATTTAGCCTTATAGATTAAAAAATTCTTCTTAACTCACAGTGCGATAAAACAAGATCGCATTTTTTAACACTTGCTTCGGAATCTCGCACTCATGCACTGCATCATCTCTGTCGCACACAACACGCAACAGTTAGTTATATAAGAACTTAAATGTTTGGTTAGCCTTTCCCTAAGGTGAAGTCTATTTGAAATCTCTTTCATTTAAAGCTCCAACTAGCCACTCGTTATCTCCTATTATATAACATACATAATGCCACCAGGGAAAGTGATAGGGAGTTGAAATCTTATAATAGTATTTTTATTATATGTCTGTAGCCAGTATAAATTAAACATGGCATGAAGTAGAAACTGCAATCCATCAGGTAGACCACTTCTTCATTATAGAGAATTCGTCAAGCACTTACATACTTTTCAGCCATCGGGTTTCCAATCGGGACAGGCTTGCTTCAAAGACTTATATTCACCCACTGTGTCACTCCTGCCGGAGATAACAGACATTTAACATTAATGTACCAAATTATGTCTTTCGTATGTCATTTGGTATCTTTCACCTAACGTTATAATTAGCCATTCACGAACTTTCGGCGGTGGCAAATTTACCGTTCGCAGCAACTTCTTACAAGTACTTGACGAGTTCATAATGTTGAAAACTGTGTACTTGACGAGTTCATAAGGTTGAAAACTGTGTACTTGACGAATTGCCTTTGCTACCTTATGCAATGTTTAGTTTATATCGATATCATATATCATCATCATCATACACAGTCAAACAAAAGTCAAAAGTGACTATTGTTTAACTCTTATTGTTTAACCATAAGAATCAAAAACATATATAAAAAACGACAAAAATAATAATTTACGAGGAAGAAAGAAAGAGAGCACCAAGTTATTATGAGATAAGATAACTCAAAGGTGTGGCAAACTAAACCTCAACGCAAACCATTATGGCCAAGTCAGCATTAGGACAAGGCAACATCAGCAATACAGCTTCCTTGCGGCTTTCACTGTATCACATCATAAACAAACCAAACCTCGCAGCTAACTTTGCCCTACTAAGAAAAGAAAGTTACGAAGATGATTCCACTAGACATCTGCAACAAGATCGCCAATGAGCTCGATTCGATGCCATATCGCGAAGGGTTTCTAACCAAGAACTATGATGCGCACGTGGACCCCATCTTGGCAGACGAGTGGCTCCTATACTAATTTGGATGTAAGTGACTTCAACTGTTTCTGCCATGTCAAAATCTGCCCACCTTGTTTATCACGCCAGAGCTCTAATCAGCAATCGAATTGAGGGCATACGCAAAACCTCACCGAGCTGACGAAGTTGATGGAGCCTTATTTGTTCTTCTAACGCCGGTAAAAAAATACGTCTAAAAATGTCAATGTTGGTTATTCGTTGTTGGTAACCAACATGTGCTACGCTTCTCAAACAACGATTGCCGAATGCCTGTAATCGTCTCAAATCATCAACTCTAAGAGGCCAAGATTCACTAGCGTATAGTAAAACTGCGCGTACAGATACATTGTAAAAATTAACTTTAAGGCAGAGTGAAATTTTTGCGTTTCTCCATAAATCGCGAAGATACGAGAAAGCTACTCTAGCCTTCGCGATTCTCATTCTCACTTCGTCAGAAATTTCGCATAGTAAAGCTTATCTTGGACCAAAACAAGTTCGGATTTTCGCCATCAAGACCAATTAGCTTTGACTTTAGAATATCTTCATATTTTTGTCCACCGGTGTCCGGGAGTTGGAGGATGCCTTGTGGCGCAACGTCTAATGCTAGGTCTGAAGTTTGTACTACATAAATATAATCTATGTTCCACGCAAATATCCAAAAGCTGTTCAACATTATCTTTGCGCCTAGAGCTTAGAGTGTATTTTGCACATAAATGAAATTCTGCGTTGTGCGCCGAACTTGAGCATTTATGTAACTCATAACCTACATATGTACTTTGTGCTCTTCTCAGTAAGGAGCTTAGTTCGGAGTAAAATGCGTCCTTAATTTCGTCTATCCTGCAATCGGTAGGAACGTATAGCAATACAACGATTACGGCTTTTTGCTTTGATTTTAGTAGATGAAATTAAACGTGCCACACACAGTCGATTATTTAAAAGGATCCACTAAATTAAGCTAGCTACAGCTCGTGTGATAATGATAACACCGGCGCCCCATTTACTGGCTTGAGTAAACTCCGTGGAACCAGATGTTCGAAGGCAATAACGCGTAGATAGAGATGGTGCAACCAGTTCTGCAATGCACGTACGATCCTGTATTCTGATTTCAGATACGCAACATACGTCGATTTCTAATTGATATAACGTACGTGCAAGAGTGTCTTGTTGTTCAAGTTTATTTAATGCTCGCAAATTAAATGCACCTATTTTAAAAGCTAACCTAGGTTTAATGAATGATAGTCTACTTAAACTATTTTCGATATTTGGCAACCCGATATTGGGCTCAGTGATATGATCAACACCAACCATATTCATAGTATCTAAAAGAGCGTTATTGTTAGATTGAGAAAAGGAAAGGGAAGGAAAGGAGGCAGAATCGGAGATAAAGTTGCCTGCAGTAGCCCGATTTCGCTTATCCACTCTGCACGGCTCAGAAGATAAGGCGACCCTTTTTATACTGCGCGAAAGCCGATGCAGTATGTAATCATTGTAATTCGTATTGTTCATGGTTATATGTGGACTGTAAAAGAACACTAGGTCGCCCATTCCTAGTGATGATGGTTTGTATTCGGAGTTTTCCTTCTACAAGATAGTCTTTCAACCAAGGCTGATGAGCACTATCTGCCCAGATGCCAGTGGCCAAAGTTACCTTCAGCAGCCGAAACTTGCCTTTCCTGCCTGACACGTATGCTCTCGTTCCATTACTACACATTTAACAAAAAAATTATTGCAAATGTAGACCAAACTCGAGGCTTCGCATGAAACCGGATGAGGGCTTGGCCCTTTTTACCTCGGTAAAGTTCATGCTACCTTTCCGGGGCTGACTAACTTGTGCCCGTCGGTCGTCAGGCCAGAATTTCTATGGATACGGGCCATATATATATATACCTATTAGACGATAAAATAATAAATATTAATAGAGATCATTTCTACAAGTATCAAGCTAAAGTATTCTATATTTTTTTCAACTAAGTTTACAGAATTAAGATAAGCACCAAATAAATGTTATCTCAAGTCCAAAAACTTGGTTAAATCAATCTTTATCATCACCTGCGAAGAAATAATTGTCGAAACTATATTCAAAATTCGTGTCTGCCTTCAAAAATTTCTTTATAATAGCAGATTTCAGCGTTAATGCAGTAAGGCGTGAAATATGGAAAAGGAACACAATTATCTAATGACATCTGTCTAAGCCACGTATATCTTTTGGTTAAACCATATGGTGCATTACTATTTTCATTTTGAATGTGTCCGCAAACACTTGATGGAAAAATATAGGGCAGGTCTGCTACGTTTAAAGCTCTTTTAGTGACGATTTTATTTAAATCTAATTTTAGTTTGTCTTTATTTTGCGTGTTTAATCAAGGATTCAAATTATAATTTTCAATAGCTTCAAATGTCATTAGAATTTCTGCAATTAAAAAATCTCTGATTCCACGGCTGGTGATAAAAATTATACAAATCACGTTTTCGAGCTACTAACAAAAACCAATTCGGCTGTATCTAACTTATATGCGAATTGCTATTTGATCCTGGTTAATCCGTATTCCGTGTTGCTTTGATGATGATCAGTACGTGTGACTGACGATAGTTCTCTTGTGTTGTGTGACAACCTACGAATCCTTTTAAGGCAATCTCTTGCACTGGACACTAGACTTCCTAACGAAATTCAGAAAAGTGCTTATAAAAATACGTAAAAAATTAAGCTCAAGCATTTGGGTAAAACCATGCACCCAATTAAATTGAGCATATGGGAACATATCTGTATGTCAATATATCTATACTTCCACATAATGCGATGGACACTGACCATACAATTAACAGGGATGGTTATCAACGCCTATCAAAATTCAATCATAATGTATGAAAAATATTGGTTATGGAATCTACTACTATTAAGCCGACAGATGAAACTTTTAGTGAAATAAAGTGTTAAAATTGCTAGGCTCCATTTAAAACAAAGCACTTAGTGGTGGTAGTAAGCAAAAATTGCTCGAATCGGAACCGGAAAACATCAACAGAAGAAATTGAAAATGTTGGATTAAGGTGAGCTTAAATATAGCTTTACAATTATTCTACGATTTATTCACGATCACCATTTTGCCTTGTACAGAACTTCAAAATTTTTACTACTAACTTCATGATTTGTGAGTAGTACATGTTCAAAACTTGCTGATATTTGTACAGGAGCTGCGCCCCTCTTTAATAGTGTTTGAGGGAGATCCTGATTTAATCTAATTTTAGGCTTCTTTTTTATCTGCCGATGTACTTAGCGTTGTAGGTACATTAAATTTGTATACAGATAAAAGTGTTGACGTCACAGAGAGGCTATCTCTTTCATTAGTTCGCATATATTATGTTATGTTGAACACAACTCTCATCTGTTTTGACGGAAACTGAGCTTTAGTCGCTCGAATTATTTTTTTTGAAGATCTCAGCTGGAAGATCACCTACAAACGAAACACTAAGCGTTAATCTCTGGGGTATTTTGTTTTCCTCCAAATTGGCCGTGATTTTGTTTCTTTACCTCAAATAATATTCGATAAACCAGTCGGGATAGCCATCATTTCTCAACATTTTTGGAAGCAGGTTTGGCTTCAATTTTGTGTTCTGCGGTGAACAAATCCTGCGTATTCGTGTTCGTATTAGTATATATATATATATATATATATATATATATATATATATATAGTCTATATCCTGAGTCATCAATTATTAATAAGTTATTAGATAGGAAAACACTATGTGAATAGATGACATTAAAGTATTTTGTAAGTATTTTTGTTTGATCGTGCTTAAATTAAGCTAAAATACCTAAGAACTTCAATTACACATGGAGTGTGCATGTATTTCCAAAGGAATGAATAAAAATTATTTTGAGATTGGACCATATATATGTCCTATTTGTGTATGGTTTACGGTTCAGTGTGTCAGTAAATTGATGAGTCAGTTTATGTTATTTGTTTCATTGTTGGATAATATCTGCTTATTAAATTTTTTTGAACTAGTATATTTAGGCTCAGCATAATGTATGTTTGGGAGACAATATCTGCACTAGAAACAAATTTAAACATTTTCCATGGATAAGCAGCTAGCTCATAAAATATCTAATACAGGCACACAACAAGTAGCAGAAACATACAGTTTAGGTTACCGACCAATCTCTAAAACAGAACCATAGCCCAATATTGAACAAATAGTACGATCTAAACCTACTTCAATTACGTGAAACTAGCAGTGGTTTTGTTATGTTATGCGAATAGTTTAATAGAGCTTGTTTGGTGCTTACCTCAAGTTCAGTAATTTAATGTAGAGGATGGTCATTACCATTTACGCTATTAATGATTGTTCGTTTACCCAACGTTTAATTGTAGTTTTTAGTTAAGCTTACTTTTAAAATGTTGGTTTTATTGATCTAAAATTACTTGAATTTATTTAATTTGCATCCTTTTCCCTACCACAAGATTACTGATATATATATATATATGCCTGTACGGATGTTTGGTAGTTGCAATTTTAAATTTGTTTCATATATTTACTTTTGTCCACACGTTATTTCGCTTTTCTGCCGTAATAAATCAATAGGCAGTACGATTTGATTGAAGATCGGTATTTCAAATGTCATAATAAAGACATACAATTTAATTATAGTGTCCACAGGTTAGTTGAGTTCTGTGACGTCAACACTTTTATCTGTATACAAATTCCATGTACCTACAACGCTCAGTACATCGGCAGATCAAAAAAGAGGCTTGAAACTAGAATAAATCAGCATCTCCCTCAAAAACTATTAAAATTGTGAACATGTACAACTCACAAGTCATGCATCCAGTAGTAACAATTTTTAAGTTCTGTACAAGGAAAAATCGGAAAAAATGCTACTGGCTTTTCAAGCCATTGAAATTAATAAGCTTAAGCCCTTCTTACACATGCATAAGGTAATTTAAAAAGAAACGAAAATGGACTGGAACAAAAACATAAAACAAGCCTTCAAAAATGACTTGTGTCGCAAAATACGACACACTCATCAATTACAGACGCAATTACAATGAAAGCGATGACACACCACATGACATTACGCAAAACGGGTGGTCTAAATTACGCAAAACAAAGACAGACATAGCTAATAGGGGATTGGTTACGACAAATGTACAGTTGGGATTGGATGAACGAATATATTAACGAATCCAGAATAATGGCTGTAGATACTGGTAGAAATAAGATTTATTAATAAATGTTATTCCATGGAATAAGTTATTGTGTTCTCATATTTAAAAAATGGTGAAACTTGTAACGATATATATATATATATATATATATATATATATATATATATATATATATATATATATATATGACGCGTACGCCTATCTAGTGAAACTTCATTAATCGTTATAAAATGAACCAATCATAAATCGAAACGAAGATGTTAAATCGAAAATTTCCCTCACTTTATTGCTTGATTATATTTGAGGCAATGGCTAGACTGTCGAAAAAGGCATCTGGAAATGAGTGTAGAAAAACTCGGAACAAAACTAACCTATTTCAGCATAGCAAGGATCGGGTAATTGTTCAATGTCCTATTACACTAAAAAATAATCATTTTAAACGTATGTATACATTCATTCGTGTACGTAACACGTAACCACGTTTTATATAGATCCCTGCATAAGTGATTCTCACATTCTATATAGAATTGGTTTTCGATTGTCATAAACGGGTTATACAATGTGAACCAAAAAGAGTTATTACTTTACTATAGTGGGACCAAATATTTCAGTAAAGATTAATCATGAAAAAAGATGGCCTTATTAAATTTGATTTTTAAAATTGAATTTTAAATAAAAGTTACGCGTCAAATTACACTGTTTTTTAGCTTTAATAAAAAGTTGAATTTATACTTATTTACCCCCATGCACATACTTTACGTACAGCGAGTATAATTGCGATGAAAATAAAATTCATGAAAAAGATTATCGCTTAATTATAAATGTAAAATATTACCAATCATTTTACACTATCTGGTTAGCTTCGTATTATTTCATATATTTTGTACTGTTTTATTTATTAATTCATGTGTAAGTAATATTTTATATAAAAACAGAAAACTGAGCATTCATTCTAGAAAAAATATCAATATGGATTAACAGGAACTGTTAAAAAACATTAATTTCAATTCAGAAACATACCATATTGCCTGTGATAGCATCACTTTTAATCGCATAACCAACAGAATCTTCAGAACGTAGCTGATATTCTGAATGCATAGATGATAAATTATCATCACTTTGAACGTGATAGCTTTTAGCAGAGTCCGAAATTCCATTGGTTCCGTTTTGTTGAACGTCGTCTATCATGAAGCCAATTTCATCCAAAAAAGTTTCCTTGTTGCCTGAGCGATGCTTGCTTTTGGATACACGAATAGTTGACGTGGAAAATGTATTCCTCTTCCCACAACCGGACGTTCTACTTTCACCGAAGTTTAGATCGTTTGGAGGGACAGTGAAGTTTGCGTCACCGCTAGATAAACGGCTTGTTAACTAAAAAAAAGAAAATTGCGCGCAATGGATAAGATAATAAAAAATGAAATTGAAATGAAGGATGTAAAAAATGAACAATAATGCCTATGAACCAAAATGAAAAATGTTTAAATCCAGTAGATGAACTTGAATAAAACTGGTAAATTGCCTATTGATTAGGCAGCTACGCTCAAACAGGTAGATTGTGATAGAGAACATGATATAATGAGTTTCAGCTATTTTCGTCTCAGTAATTTATATCGGATATATATTTATATATATATATATATATATATATATATTCACAGGTCGGAGTAGGACAAAATTAATCTTTGGTGGAAAAGGCCATTATATTTCCGTATATGTAGGCGAAATCACGCGATTTTCTACATTTACTGATCTGCATAAACTATTGAATCCTACGTTCTTTAAATCAAGTTTGCGAGCTTGAAGTAAATACCAATCCCATTTTATTTAACCCGTTGTCGAACAACATAACAAAACTACAGCCAGTCAGACTTTCCGACGCGGTTTGAACTTCCATGATCATCAACTGAGTGAGACGGCAAACTGACTAGCACGGACAAAACCACAAAGAATATTTACGGTAAGGAAATTAGATAGACAACTCTCATCCCTAGTAGTCTCGTATACATTGTAATTGACAGCATAATTTCTACGCAGTCACGGACATTAACTTTATGCACCTTTCGCCATATATATATATATATATATATATATATATATATATATATATATATATATATATATATATATATGTGTGTGTGTGTGTGTGTGTGTAATACAATTAAACAATCATTGATTATTTTGTCAGTAGGTCCGCGACAACTAATACATAATTGAATATAATATAGCTCTTGCAGTTTGATCTTCATTAGTCAGTTTGCTTCCGTACTCTAATGATGATCATGGAATGTTGAAACGCGTCAGTACGTGTAACTGAAGTATTTTTTGAAATTTGATTGCGGAGTGCCAGCTTCATATTTTCCAATGCCGCGTTTTTCGTACGCGGGTAGTAGCTTTGCATGGACAGTTTCACAAAGATCCGATTGATCACAATTTCTAATTTCGTTTTGTCTTCGATCGGACTGAGTTTGTATTCGTCCCAATGGAAATGCGGTTCTATCACATCTATCACAAAAACGTACGTGTGACTGACGGTAATATTGATGTGTTGTTCAACGACTGGTTAAATACAATGGGACTGGTGTTTACTTCAATCTGGCAAACTTGATTTAAAGAATTGTTACCACCAATCTTGCAACCAATGATTTTTTAAATTATATTGTTTGAGGTAGTTCTGTGATTTTGCGCATCTTTCCATTAGCAAATTGAAAAGGTACAATTAATCGTATTGCTTAAATGATGTTTTTCTGTGCGCATCGCTGTCATTGTTCAGGTGGATTCCACAATTCTTTAAATCAAGTTTGCGAGCTTGAAGTAAACACCAATCCCATTGTATTTAACCAGTCGTCGAACAACATAACAAAACTACCGCCAGCTGCAATTGACTATTACGGGACAATTTATCTCATTCCTCGGTCGTTAAAATCGTGATTCCTTTACATTTCCAGGTGCACAACTTATCTTTTAGCCGTCAATAAATATTTATTCTGATATTTTATTTGATTCAAGACTTTCCGATTTTTTTCCAAATGTTCTGGACTTCATTTGCAGTCGCATCTTCAGGGTTAATACCATACTAACCAAAAAACAACTTGAGGCAAATTTGGCCGGACAAGCGAGAACTCATCAATAAAGGCTAAAGACAAGCCGTGCATCTTTAACTTTAAATGAATTATGATTATACTGACCTACAAGTGCTATCAATTGTTTCGAAATTCATTTTATTGGTGTTTTTCTTTTGCTTGACTGTTTTCCCTCCTAATCACTATTGCAATTATAACACATATTTTTTTGTTTCTTACGTAGGACTGCAAAGCATCTGGTAAAGGTTTTGCGAAACTAGTAACAAATTAGTTCAGTTGTGACCAGAAGGATAAACCAAAGGCAGCATGAACGGAAAGTATAATCTCATGCACATTCGTTTCGTGCTTACTGGCGACTCATCAGTAGGAGCCGGTATTACGCCCTTTAACCACTATATATTTGGTAGAAGAATGTGGAATAATAGGACGGTACAATCTCCTAGACGAATGTGTAAACCTGTAATAGTGAAGCTAACATAATCTAAAGTCAACGACAATGCGACTTCAATGCTAACTCACACTATATAATATATATACCGGCTCCTACTGATGAGTCGCCAGTAAGCACGAAACGAATGTGCATGAGATTATACTTTCCGTTCATGCTGCCTTTGGTTTATCCTTCTGGTCACAACTGAACTAATTTGTTACTAGGTTCGCAAAACCTAATACATACTTGCATATATATTAGTTCTTCGCAACAAACAGTATTTATCTGGTAAAGGTAACTTAATGGATGACTAAAATTATATTACGTGTGCAGATAAGGATAGGGCTTCTTTTGATTTAATAGGAGTTTTCACATCAATTTACAGCCGTATTTTATCCTCTGATATTTGATTTTCTTTCCGAGAACTTTGACCAGTAACAAAAGGCACCGCTGAATGAAAAAAATGCTACATTGAATATTTTTGTTCCAAAGCATATTCGTTTGAAAATAATGCTAAAATCTCTGATATTGTTGTAATTTTAATTTAAACATTTAGCATGCAAATTACTTGATTATAATGCAGTTCAATAGAAAGCTGTTAACAGGAACCTTTTTTGACATAACTTAAGTCGACTGCAAAATCGGGCAATTTATATAGTGAACCTTGCAAAGCGAAGGTGAAAAAATACATTTTAATCATAGTTGCAATCTTGATATAAACACCTGACCCATTATTTACATACATTTGTCAATATAAACTAAGCATTGTACAATGTAGAAAATTGTGCTTAGTATGCGTAAGGGTGGCTCAGTGGTACGAGCAACTGATTTCGAAACACACATACCCAGATTCAAGCCGTCTGCGTAAATTTCTCGACAGTACGCCGAGTTCCCAATAAGGACGAAACCGGTCAATAGAATGAATTGCCCTTTCTACACTATACACTACTTAGTGTATATTGCCAAATGTATGTACGTAATGGGATAGATCTTCATATCAAGATCGCGACCTTGATTAAAGTATTTGCTATCACTGCCCGCGCAACCAATGTTCATTTAATTAAAAAAACAGGAACATGTTGGATAAAATTCATTCATTTTCCAACAACGAAGAGGAAGCGAAAAATACACATTAAGATGAACACTCACATACACGTACACACACCATTTATCAATTTATATTCAATTCATGAACAGACGTCTTTTGCTTATGTAGCCACTGATTACGAATTTTTCAGCTGACAGCTTCCGCTGTGTGTAACTCGTTTTGTTTTTCACAATGAAAATAACTTGGAATCCACCTGATATGGAGTGTGACTTTTTATGAACAATATTTTCGGAAATTTCGGAAAAGTGCTCTCTGTTGTCAACTACGTTCTGCCTAAAATGCTCTTGAATTCGTTTCTTTAATATCCGACCAGCCCGACCTACATAACGCACTGAGCAACCATTACATATTTAAAAATAAACAATGCTGGACTGTACGAGTTCGAAGAGTACAGTCTTTAAATTTATGTTCAGCAGGCGTTTTGTGTGATCCTATCATACATACAGAAGAAAGTCTTTTTACTTGGACAATAATTCTGCAACTTCACAAACGGTTGGAGAACAAGACGGCAGCGATAAAAATCAAATGAATGAAAATGATACATAAAGACCTATAAAAGAAAAATTTCGCTCTTTGTTAAAAGCTTAATTACGTGTCATCTACGATCATTTCAAAGTAAGATATAAACAATTAAAATTCATAAAAGAGAGCCCATCGAATCCAGAAAAGAATTCAGAGAATACACGGAATTCACTAAAAGAATTCAGACAAAGGCACAGGTATTGTTCTCATGTTTATCAATGACGATATTTATCAAATTAGCAAATGTTCTTATAATAAGCAGAAACTGAAATTGAGATAAATAAATGGGGAAACATAAGAGCCCACTTTGGAATCAATATGGCGCGTGGATTAAGACGCATGCAAAGCAATAAGACAAAAAATCGACGATTCAAATTCAATTGAAATCGATAACATTATACTGCATCTTAAAAAAGAAAAACAAACTGGCACATGTTCATCTAGAATGTACGGTACGCGGAAGGTACACAAACGAGGAACTTTTCTCCATTAAGACCAATTTTGTCATTGGTCAGCACGTGCACCAAAGATGTCCAGTTCAAATTTAGTCAATGTTTTACGCAAATCTATGAAAAGGAGATGGTCAGTCCTTTAAGGAGGCAACGAGCTCTTGTTTACATGTTCAATTTCGAAGCATTAAACCTGCAGCCTCTAATTAAAACATACCGCCATACATATCTGAGGCAGGTATATGACACATTCATTATCATTAACGAAAATGTAGACATAAATTCAAGCTTGTCTTATTAACATTGAGAAAAACAGATGGTAGTCTAAAAAAAATATTTCGGAAGCAGACATGGAATTGAGAGAATATCCACTACCACAGCACTATATCAGTTTTCGAAAAAATATATATGATACGCAATTTATCCTACAGAATAAGGCAAATCTGTTCTGACGAGTTTCAGTACCAATAATTGACGGAGTTCGAAGCAACTCTACTACAAAATGGATATCCGGGAAGGATTATGGAAGCAAACATGAAGTATGAACAATGAAAAAAACAGTAAATCCGTATCGAACAAAAGGCCGATGTATGTTATTTTACCCTTTAAAAGAGACATATAAACAGAAATACATGAATGACTAATTCAAAAAGCGGTGACCAGTTTGATATATGGTAAAAATGCCTCCTGAACATATAAGTAATGCATAAGCTCCTGGAAATCGAACTGTCCAATATTGTTTTCACGTAGATACGACTGGCCAATTAACAAATAAGCAAATCAGAGCAATAAAGATCAAATATAACAAGCAAAGAAGAGAAATTTTCTGCCTAGCTGAAAATATTGCTTATAAAAATCAAAAACCGAACCAGGCGGATTTCTAGATATTTTTCAAAACAAGAAACGAAAATGAATAACGCACAGCCGAAGCGGGTATTTGCAAAAATCTTAAACCGCAGCTAAAACAAAATAAGTTTGTACATGAATTAAATATAAACTTATGAATTACATATTTATGTCCCTCTTCATATGCATTTTTCACTTCCCGTTCGCTGTCGGATAATGTATATACTAAATCCAAATTATTCCCCTATGCATTTTAAAATTCACTATGAAAAGTACAAGATATTAAACGAACACTGGTTGCGCGGGCGGTGATAACAATCATTATAATCAAGGTTGCGGTCTTGATATAAGCACCTGACCCATTAATTACTTACATATGTCAATATAAGCTAAGAATTGTAGTGTAGAAAAGACAATTCATCCAGAAGACCGATTTCGTCATTATTTATATAACAGATATTGCAGTGAAGTTTGGTTCTAACGAAATAATGGCCAATTTAACTAAGTTATGTAGACATAGTTTAAGATAAATTTGTTTTGATATACCATTTATATTCAAATTCAATTAAAAATACACAAAATGATGGGAATAAAAGTTATTCGTTGGCCCTGTTGGTTAAGCTTAAATCGGCTATTACAAGCATTGCACTGTGTATGCGTGATTGAAGGCCTGATGATGATTCCGGAAAGTAGGAATCGAAACCTTGCTAGTTAACGAAGATTAGATCGTGCCTTATTTCCAGTAGTTATTATGAACGATATTGAAGCCTTCGGAAGAAAGTTACGATGCCACACCCAGGCAACAAGAAGTCAAACTCGATGCTTATTTGGAAATGGGATCAATCAAATATTTGCGAAGCGATAACCCGCGAACGTAAATCTCGGAGACTCAACACTTGAAGCTCGCTCTGCGCTACTATTCAAAAAATTATTTTATCTCCTTTAGCCGACTGCCCTACCGGAAACAGACCTCTTCTTCAAGACCATAATCATGCCACTTCGACAAATGATTTAGAGTCAAGGTTGAAATTTAAGGTCCAGAAGACCGAACTTAAAAACAAGAAAAAAATTGCATTACATCATAACTGAAAATTAAATGTCATATGACAATTCAGATGCATATGTGATGAGTTGCAAAACAGTTAACCAAGTTGTTTCGAGTTAACATTCCAGCTTTGACAATACTGAAAAATACGTATGAATTCACATTATTAACGATAGCGTTTAGATGATAAATAACATTTGATACCTCACGCAATGTTTATTTTACACAGGAAGGATCACTTAATTTAGTTTCCTGAATGGTTGTATCAGAAAAACACACACACAAACACACACACAACAGTGTGAACACACACACACACACACACACATATATATATATATATATGATAAATCCATAAATTATGTGATGGATCAAATCAACTAATAATGTAAAAAGATATATATACATATTGTCAGTATAAAATAGACATTGCATTAGGTAGAAAAGGCACTTAATCTTATATACAGATATTATCCCTATTGGCACGTTTAACTGTTTGAATATAAATAACTTTAATAAACAGGAAATGTGTTTCAGAACTAAATTTTCAATATCTCTTGATAATGTAGTTGGGCATACAAATAAGCGTTCGAAAATTACAGGTTCAAGCATTTCGTAGAATTTTCGTTAATTTATTATGGCTGCTAATGAATTCAGAAACTAATTTCATTGTATTTCCAACCTAAGCAAAACCTTTCCATGGGTCGCAAATTCGACTACCCCTTTCACTAAACAAAAATCATTCATCTTCAAGTAAAGCCTTTTGCTCGTGATCCAGTGTGCTGCTGAAACATGGAAGAGGAATGCTTATAGAGATCATCGCTTGGACAGCTTTTTAAGCCAATATTTACATACGTATGTTTATGAAAATTGTCAACTACACGGTTAGAATATTTTTATCTCGCCACGATACGTGGATTACGTTCGCTTCAGACCGCTTACGAATCCTGCTTGATAAGTATAGTTAGTATTGCGTTATGCAGGTACCACGCGAGATATATAATTTCGTTTATGAATCAAAGCATGTGTGACAGCCAATTAAAATTTAATAAACGTCATCCTTCTTAGTAGGATGTCAGATGTGCGCGGTTGCGCTTGACATTTTTTAAGGAATCTTTATTAAATACCGAATGCCATCAATGAGTAATATTTGACCTCCAAATGATAAGTTGATTTGATTTTAGTGTCGCAAAGAATTAAATTAATTGACAATGAAAGAGTCTTAAATAATTGCATACGCACTTAAACCGAGATTTAGATATCCTACATGGCTGGTTCCAGGAAAGCCTATGCCGATGGGATAGAGCTAACTATGCCTCTCCAATGGGCCCAGTTAACTGCTAAACATTTGAGAGAAAGATTCGGTGTGAACAAGTGACATTTATCGCGAATAAAGTAGCTGGCGACGAAATTACTAGCCTACAACTTCTTTGAGTTCAGTCATTCACAGGAGTTTCCTTAGCAGCTCGGCGAACAGGATGCGAAAGTGGCATTGTGAAACACTTTTTATTAAATAATGCCTATTTACGTTCAGCTTACAAGAACTAAATCAAACAGAGGAAATACATTAATCTAAAAAAACTGCCAAGCAACTGTCAACTTGAAGGTATTCGATAGCATTTATCGACAGCATGACAAAGGATCAACAGTTTGCCTGACTTAATACCATTGAATGTGATTGGAGATCAGGAGTCAAGCACTTACCTTATTCAAATTACAGTCAGATGAGTCTGAGGGTATTTGCTCATTTTTATTTACCATTTCATCTTTATATTTTCTCAACTTCTTTGGTCCCTTCCATGATTTTCTTTCAGTCCTGACAGCATCGTCTCCTTTCTCAAATTGGCTGCAGACGGTTTTATGTGTTTGATCACGTAATACAGGTTGACAAGGCACTACCGAAGCTGAATAGCTGGAATAGATAGAGTCGGTCAGTTCTGACGTATGGTAGGTGTCGGCTGACAAATCTGTACAGCCAATCAAAGGAGGCGGATTGGATCGTAGCCATGCCAAATGCGATGAAAATATTTCAAGTTGAGGCAGCGACAAATCTTCAGCACGGCATGTAACTGAGAGATAGCATCGTTTTCTCGACAGTTTCACGCGCCTTGCCTAGGAAAACAAAACAAAAAATAATTGTCAAAAAGTAAATAAATAAAAAGACAAATAATTTCAGTTTTCCAGAGATAAGTGATAACAATTGCTTTCAGGCATAAAATACAGTTATAACCCTGTAAACAGTAAACTCCGGCCTACATTACGCACTGTGCAGCTATGGAATTTGTATAAATAAATGTTGGACTTTCGATTTCAAGGAGCTTACCCTTTTTATTTAAATTTAGCAGACGCTGTTTAGTTACTGCTTTTTTTTAATTCTTTGAGTAAATATTTCAGATTGTGCGTTTCCTTCGTGAGCATTGTACTGTGTATGTGTGACTAGAGGTCTGGTGATGATTCGGGAAATGACTAATCGAATCCTTGCTAGACAACAATGATAAGATTCTACTTCATTTCCAGTGGTTAGTATGAACGATGTCGAAGCCTTCGGAAGGAAGGGGACGAATCCGCATCCAGCCAATGAGAAGACGAACTCGATGCCTACTTTGAACTATGGATCAATCGGATATTTGCAAAGTTAATAGTGCAAAGCGACAACCCGCGCACGCAAATCGCGAAGATTCAACCTTTGAAGCTCGCCTCGTGCGAATATTTAAAGGTTGATTTGAGCATCGTCATTTCTTGACATTGAAATTCATCTGAACAGTTTTTTTTCTGTAAATGCCTTGGTAATGGATTTACTGTGCATTCGATGACCGCTTTTTAGATATTCCATTTTTAGACAGCCATTATCCTGCCACAATAGCAATACACCAGGAAAAGTCAGTGCGTGATAATGCGACTTTACGACATCTTCATTTCTAAACGAACATTGGTTGCGCGGGTGGTGATAACAATTATTATAATCAAGGTTGCGGTCTTGATATAAACACCTGACCCATTAATTACTTACATATGTCAGTATAAACTAAGAATTGTATATAGTGTAGAAAAGGCAATTCATCCAGTAATCCTTTTCTACACTATATACAATTCTTAGTTTATACTGACATATGTAAGTAATTAATGGGTCAGGTGTTTATATCAAGACCGCAACCTTGATTATAATAATTGTTATCACCACCCGCGCAACCAATGTTCGTTTAATTATATAAATGTTCATTTCAATACCACTTCCCCATGTAATGTGGTGTCTGTTCAGTAATGACAGATTGGGCATGGTTAGTTGGAACTTTGGGTCTAAATGGATGCCATATGAGCTCCACCTAAAGGAAAAATTGACTAACCAAGTTACATTAATTAGTATATAACTGAAAATTGTGTGTAGTGTAGTGTGCGGCAGGATAGCTCAGTGGTTAGAGCACCAGATTCCGAAGCAGACGTGCCCAGGTTCGTATCCTGTCCGCGGCAAATTCTGGCCAGTACTTGATGAGTTCCCAATAAGGACGAAACCGGTCTACTGGATGAATTGCCTTTTCTACACTATACAATTCTTAGTTTATACTGACATATGTAAGTAATTAATGGGTCAGGTGTTTATATCAAGACCGCAACCTTGATTATAATAATTGTTATCACCACCCGCGCAACCAATGTTCGTTTAATTATATAAATGTTCATTTCAATACCACTTCCCCATGTAATGTGGTGTCTGTTCAGTAATGACAGATTGGGCAAGGTTAGTTGGAACTTTGGGTCTAAATGGATGCCATATGAGCTCCACCTAAAGGAAAAATTGACTAACCAAGTTACATTAGTTAGTATATAACTGAAAATTGTGTGTAGTGTAGTGTGCGGCAGGATAGCTCAGTGGTTAGAGCACCAGATTCCGAAGCAGACGTGCCCAGGTTCGTATCCTGTCCGCGGCAAATTCTGGCCAGTACTTGATGAGTTCCCAATAAGGACGAAACCGGTCTACTGGATGAATTGCCTTTTCTACACTATACAATTCTTAGTTTATACTGACATATGCAAGTAATTAATGGGTCAGGTGTTTATCTTCATTTCTGTTTACGAAGATGTCGCCAGCATGCCTCATGACAGTATTTCTGAATAAGCAGTTCGAGGAAAACCTACTTACAAGCAACCCTGATGATAAAATCGTCGATTTCTCCTGTAGGTTTATTAATAATAAAAACTATTCATCATTACCCATAACTTTAAGTTATCTAAAAATTCCCCTCAATATGTGCACTAAAGATATTCAATTCATTTTCAACGGTCAATAGTTCACGCAGATCGATGGAATGGTGATATGCAGTCCGGCAGGAAGTCTACCACCTGATGCTTACATTTTCTATCTGGAAGCATCAAAACTAGAACCACTTATTCTGAAGTATTGTCATAAATATCTGAGGTTTCACATGAAACGGGTGATGGCTTTGTCCCTCTATAGCCCGGCAAGGTGCATGCTACCATTCTCGGGTTGACTAGCGTGGGCCCGCCGGTCGTCAGGTCGGAATTTCTATGGTTACGGGCATATTAATGCAATGCGCTATATAGGCCGGACTAGCATATTACTAAGGAATTGAATTCAAAACATTTTAGATCAAACACAGTTGCATGGGAATAATTATTCCGCAGAAGCTCAACACATATTTTATAAAAACAACAACAAAAACCAGGAGGATTTGCGAGTGTTCTTCACAGTTTAAAATGGAAACGAATTACGCACAGTTGAGGCTGTTGGCTGCAACAATCTTAAGCCTCAGCTAAATAAACAAAAGAAGTTCGTGCATGTTTTGAAAATAATTGTTTGTGCGCATGTGTATTTGTACACGCGTTTCCTAGCATATGCGTTTCCCGCTTCCTGTTTGTCTCCCTTGCCCTAATGAGTTACTATATAAAGTACCGTTAATACGGCCGAGTTGAGTTCTAGCGAAAAGAAAATGGCATTTTTTAATTGTGTTGCACATAAATGCTTTCACGCCACTTATATCCCAATTAAAATTAAAATGTATAATAATAGTTGAACTAAAAATCATGCATGAAACTAACATGTATTCAACTATAAATAATTTAAATATAAAAAGTCGTATTCTTATACTTTTGACTACAAGGAATTCATATAAAAAAGTTGTGTACTACAAGTTACACAATTAAAAAGTTACTTAACACTCAATTGGTGAGAACATAAATTTATATAAATTTTGTGGCCTTTTGTACTAGATATGAAGTACTTAGTAGCAAGTTGATTCACATAAGACCAGGAGGAAATTAAAAAGCCAGCAGGAAAAGGGAGTCTCGTTTACGCATTCAGTTTGAACTGGTTGGCGAAATATTAGTAGGAATCAGCACTGACCTACACACCCATTATTCATTTGGTCAAGAAATGTAGGACAGTTGGACGGTGCAATTTCCTTTACGTATTCCTAGCACTAGAGTATACAACTTCAGAGTTTTTCACAAATCTACAACAAAGAAAATTATCCATAACTAATGTGCAAAATCTTCGAAAGTGTACCGGCGACATTAATTGTCAAATACACATTTTTTCATAGCACCCTTTCCATGTGCAAAAAATAAAATAAATTTTATCAGATACAAGAACCATTTCTTTATCATATTATTCGTTAGTATCTACAAATGAACATCTCATTATATATACGTTGAAAGGCAAGAAAAATTTAAACATGGAGAGTGTCGAATAATTGAACAACCAATAAATTGCGTGCATCACCTCCAGTTCAAGCTTAATGCTTGAACTTGCTTCATCTGATTGAATAAATCCAACTGCAATCTATTTATCCATAAAGGGAGTTAGACACTTACGAAGCTTTATCGATAAACAAATTGCAGCTGGATTTATACAAGCAGAAGAAGCATGTTCAGGCATTGAGCTTGAACTGGAGGTGATGCACGCAATTGATTGTTTCTTTCCTTATTTCACACTATCTCCATATTTAAATTTTTCTATCTTGTTCTGCCTTTCAATTCACACATAAGGAGATGTTCCTCTGTGGATACTTGAGAAGGCAATTTTTCAATAAAACTGAAGGTAAGAACCTTTCTTAAGCACTGCAGCTGTAGCAAAAACGTAATAATATGGCCACGATCAACATCTGTTATCAAACTTCGCGATATTCTTGCAACCATCCAATTAAACGTACATCATTATATATTCGTTGTTGCAGAGAGTTAACATTTATGCATTTCTTATAACAAGTGAATTGTCAGACGGTAGTAAAATTCTAATTAAAATACCAAACGGTAAATATGCTAAAATGCATGTAATCCTACAGATTTCATTGGCAAAGTTCTTACATAAAATAATCAAGAATCTCATCTTGGCATTCTTTGGGAATCAGTTCAAGAAGAAACATTCTGGCCACACTTTACACTAGGTAGGCACTTGCACACAAATATGCAATCAAATAAATATAATGCTTTTAAAGGCAGATTGGTGCACAAATGCGTAATGCGACCCTTGAAGATTCGAAAAAAGTGATGTGCATGAAAGTTATTTGAAAGCATTAAAGTTGGACGTAATACAATACTAACTGGCACATAAACATGAAATAATATTTTCCGCATAATTCCGTGTAATGCAAAGAGAAAGGCACTACGAACTTCTTCTAAATATACATGCACTTTGGTGAAAACAGTCCAGAGTAAAGGATCAATGGTGAAAAAAATCGATCCAAAATAAGCAGAATACTCGGCGTGTATGAATAATTATAGTGTCGAGCCATTGAAGTTTCCAGTCTGACGAACAGTTGGTTCTAACCAGCCGTAAAAGAAACATTTTCGTGGTTCTCACTAACACTAACGGGATAAATTGATTAATTCAGTGAGAATATACATATTGTAATACCAAAGGCGTTTCTCTCGATGACTGTCATTAAAGGCGTTTCTAGTACACAAAGCATTCAATGAAAGACATAATTTGAGCAGCATTTTAGTTAGTGATGCAATTAATACTCCCAACATCCTGCGCTGGACGAATTAAAGCGAATTAAAGATGCCTGGGCAATTTGACCACATAGCGCTGGGCTATTCTAAAGGTATTATTGCGTAAGGATAAAATTAGCTTCTATATATATATATTCTTTTGAAATGCGAGCTTTAATAAAATTCATTGTACCCTTCCTATGTGCAAAAACAAAAAGAAATTTTATCAGATACAAGAAACGCTTCTTTCTCATTATCTCCTCAAGTATCTACTAATGAACAAATCTTTATATATAAATTGGAAGGAAAAACAAGATAGAAATACGTAAACATATTTTTATATATTTCTATCTTGTTTTACCTTCCAATTTAATTTTTTTTAAATATGTTCATTATTAGATACTTGAAGAGAAAATGAGAAAGAAGCGTTTCTTGTATTTGGTAGAATTTCTTTTTGTTTTGTACATGGAAAGTTACAATGAATATATATATATATATATATATATATATATATATATATATATATAATATATATATAAGTACGCATTTTAATTTATATATGTATTTCTGCATGCATAAAAGCATCTATATATGCAAGTACTTGTGTATGTATTTATGCATGTATAGCTGTATGTATGTAAGCTTGCATGCATTCAACTATGTTTGCATTTATATATATATATATATATATATATATATATATATATATATATATATATATATATATATATATATACTGAGAGATAATTGATTGATCAAAATAAGTTTGGGTGTAGAGGCAAACATGCTTCGGTGGAGAAGACTGGTTAGTTATCGTATTATTGACACCGGCTCTGGATTCAAATGTGTGAGAGATCTAAGTCTCTGTTTATCATATTTTATTTTATTTTCATTCAGTTAAGCAAATGAAAACACAGATAAAACTGAAAGATTGTAATTTGTCTTGGAGAATATGTTCGATGTCAGCTGGCAAATATCCACGTTAAACATGCATGCGATTATTCAGTTTGCGTTTTCTTCCAAAAACTATTCTGTTTAATATTCAGAGGCAACGGCTTTTAACAATATATATATATATATATATATATATATATATATATATATATGACAAACTGTGATGTACTTATTTATGCATGTATGAAAGCATGATGTATGTACGTATGTATGCCTTTATGCATATGCAAATGTGTGCATACATTTATTTGTGTATGTATGCATGTATTTACGTATGTCGGCTAGTATTAATTTATTTATGTGTGCACGTATGAATAAATAAATGTAGGGATACAAATATGAATAAATTTAAACATGCATTTACGAATGAGAGCAGATATTCATGCATGCATGTACATATACAAGTATTTATGTATACGTGTAAGAATCAAATTGTTTGCGTATGTATTTATGCATGTATGACTGTATGCATGGATGTATTTATGTATGTCCAGTAGCCATAGAAATATCCAGCCAGACGACCGGCGAGCCCTAGTTTGTCAGTCCGGTGATGATAGCATGAATGGTATACAACCATCATCCTGTTTTATATGAAGCCTCGAGTATAGTCTAACTATGCAGTAACACTTATTGTTAAATGAATATTGATGGAATGAAAACGAGCGTGCCAGACACGAAGTGCATGTTTCGGCTGTTGGAAGTAACATTTACCACTGGCATTTGGGAAGATAGTTTTAATCATCCTTTGTTAGCAGACCATCTCAGAGAAGGAAAACTGAATACAAATTTTCCCCACTAGGAATGAGCGAACTAGTGTTTTTGTTCAGTCCACATAAAACCATTAACAAACCGAACTACAATGAAACCCTATTACATCCGCCGTCGTGCAGGATAAAATGAGTCGACTTATATACTGAGTCGTGCAGGGTGGTTTAGCGACACCTTTATTTCCGATGCTATCTCTCTCCCCTCTATTTTCTCCTCTCAGATTAACGGTAACGCTCTTTTAGGTGCAATAAATATTATGGGTGCTGACCATACCACTGAGCCCAGTATCGCACTGCCAAATATCAAAAATATCTCAAGTAAACTACCATTCATTAAATATAGGCTAAGATTTAACATTAGAGCATTTAATGTGCGAACACTTGACAATAAGAAGCCCTTATACATACGTTAGATAAATTAGAAATCGATATATATTAATTATACCAAATCAGAAAATAGGATCTTACGTACATTACAGAACTGGATGCACCATACTTATCTACACGTTTTTGGCTTCGAACTTCGTGTTTTACTGTCTTCTAAAGCCAGCAAATGGGGCAGCTGAAGCATTTTTAACTGAATGGATTCTTAAAAAGGACCGACTTTGTGAGGTATGCTTAAATACGTCTACAAAAATCAATGCCAGAAAACTCAATGAATGAGGCATTTTCGTTATTTCTTCATATGCTCACACCGATATCAGCATAGACGAAAGCTAGGCTGCTTTTTACTCCAACCTAAGCTCTTCACTAAGTAGCGAAAGATGTTCAATGCTAGTCTCCAGGCCCCATACCACAGTGGGCTTAAATAGATAATGTAGCAATTAGTTTTATATGATGTGTTAGCATCTAGGACTATCGTTCGTTTTAGAACACGTATAGACTCGAACCATGCACTTATCTGTTGTAGATTTGCATTCATGTTTTGCGGGAAAATAAATAAAAACAAACCCCAAATAAATGAAAGCAAATTCCAGTAACTGTCTTTCCGAAAAAAAGATAATCTCAAGTCAAATTAAACTGGTTTTGATGGCGAAAATTCCAATTTAATTTGGACAAGGATAAGTTCCACTATGCACAAAGCAGGTAATATTTTATGTAGCTTTGTAGGCTACCGTAAAAATAATAATTGGGTCTCTGTAAAATCTATGGAGATTCTCGAAACTAGGCGCCAAATTCCACCTAGCTCGGCTTATAATAATACTCGTAGAGTTGTAAGGCGCCAAATTAAGCGCAGTCTAAAAGTCGATCTGGAATCCTTTTGGACCAGCAAGGCCGAAAATACGGAAAAATCGTTCGCATCCCATAATAGCCTATGCTTGTTCCAACTTATCCGCACAACAAGTCCCATATAATTATATGTTGGCGAAACTATAAATGATAGTAGCATCCACCTAATAACTGACGAACTAAGTCTCGATATGTAGGCTGAATATTTTAAAAATCGATTTTCTTCGACACATGCAACAGTCCCGATCCATGAAATAGTGTCTGTTTTAACAGCGTGGAACATTAATCTCGAACAGCCATTGGAGTTCGAAATACGGAAGGAAAACCAATCTCTTGAACGTGGCAAAACTGGAAGCCCCGATGATTTGATTCCGAGCTTATTTAAGGATGGTTGCGATATAATTTCTGGAGTGTTGACTAATCTTTTTCTTACTGTGTAATGAGGACACCAAGCAGCTTGATTTGAATGAGTCGACAATCATTCCTATCTTCATCAAAGGAAACCGCACGTTATGCGATAACCAAAGTGGTATAAGCCTGACTCCAGTCGTATCTAGGTTATTTGCTTCGATTAATTTACGCTGTCATAGCGCTTCGCGTGAATCACATACCAGAGAAGAACAAACTCGATTCCTGTCACGACGAGGTTCTATTGACAATATCTATACCCTAAGGCAAGTACTTCAACAGCGAAATATACGTCGACGTCCCATAACAGCTGTCTTTCACTACTTCCAGGTTTCATTTGACTCAGTGTACCGCGATGATCTATTTGATATTCTGTCGAAAAGTGTTATACCCAGCAAATTTGAAAATATTGCACGTACTCGCTACAAAAACACTTTCGGTCTCGTTAAGGTCTACAACGAATTACCACCTGACTTTAATATCAGTAGTGTTGTACGCCAAGGCTGCCCACAATCCACATGTTTGTTTAATTTTGTAATAAATGTTATTATGAATAACACTGTACCACACGTTCAAGGTGCAGGGTCTCGATCAAGGTTCCGATCTTGATATAAACGACCGACTCATTGTGTACATACAGTTGTCAGTATAAAATAAGTATTGTATGTAGAATAGATAATTCATCCAGTAGGCCAGTTTCATTCGTATTTGGAACTCATCACGTACCGTTAGAATTTGCTGCGAACAGTACGTCATGGATTCCCAATAAGAACTAAACCGGTCTACTCAATGTATTGCATTTTCTACGCTATACAATACTTAGTTTATACCGAAAAATGTATGCACATAATAGGCCATGTGTTAATAACAATATCGCAACTTTGATTAAAGTGATTGTTATAACTGTCCGCGCAACCAATGCTCGTTTAATAACTCAGGCAATATGTGAGAATGAGAATCCTGAAAGATAGAATATCCTTCTCCAACCTTCGCCAGTTGTGGAGAAATGCGAGTATTTCACTCTGCATAAAAGGTCGAGTTTACAATGCATCTATACGTGCAGGTTTATTATGCATTAGTAAGACTTGGCCCCTTAGAGTTGAAGATTTTGGACGCTTGCAGGCTTCCGAAAACCGTCATTTAAGAAGTATAACAACTGTAGGTTACTAACAACGAAGAACCAACGCTGAAATGCGAAGACGTATTTTTGGATAGGCCCAAAAGTGCTCCTCATTATAAAAAACAAGGCTCCATCAACTATGTTGGCTCTATCAAGTTTTGCGTATACCCTCAGTTCGAGTACCAAGTAGAGCCCTGTTCTCTCGCCTAATGTTAGATTGGCGTAAGAAACAAGGTGGGCAGATTTTGACATGGCAGAAACAGGTAAAGTCTAATACATCCAAATCGGGTAGTATAGGACCTACTCGTCAGTTAAGATGGGGCCCACGTGCACGTCAGTGGGAAACCTTGCTCGATATGGCATCGAGTCGAGCTCAGTGGCGATCTTGTTGCAGATTGCTAGCAATCATCTTTGTAGCATGCTTTAATTAGTTAGCCAGAGTTAGTTGCGAGGTTTGGTTGTGTTTATGACGTGATACAGTGAAAACTTCTGTATTGACAATGTTGCTATGCTTAAATGTAACTCAACATTAATGGTGTCGTATTGAGGTTCAGTTTGCTCCATTTTGTTTGACATCTAGGTAAATATAATTACAGCTACCAGATCCTGACCCTCTTAAATCACTCCCTTTAATAACTAATTTGCAAAAATTATTATTTCAGTCATTGTTGTCACTTTTTAATGAAATCCATTGCTCGTACAATGTACCGATTCGGCAACCATAGTGCTGGTGTTCATTACAGGCTCGGTATCTATTATAAATAATGAGTTGGCTTTGGAGTCGCATTATCGAAGATTACTAGTGATTACATACACATACGTGTAGTAGATTGCCAACCTGAACTGTCCGACATATCTTGACCAAAGATACTTTGTGTTTTTGGCGGAGTGCCGGCTCCAATTAATGAGTAACCAGTAAGCAAGAAATGCGAGTGTACATGTGATTATACATTTTGATCATGCTGACTTTGCTATATACTTCAGTTCTTATTAGAATTAGCTTGTTGCAAGGTATGAAATATTTAATACATATTAAATAACTATGCTGCCAGTTTCACCACCGCATAAAGGATAAGTTAATTTTATGTGACATCATTATTCTATCAAAAATTAGCATAACTCAATACATTCGTTCTACCCTAAAAAATCTATGAAATATTTTTTGAAATTTTAATATGAAATATAGTAATCGGAACGTGATCCAAGGTGGCTGATGTAAGCCGAATTTTTGCGTGTCAAATATTTAAGACAAAATCAGACTGTTTACAGGGATCCATGTGGTTAAACATGCTTCAGACAAAACTGACTACTCATTGTTCATATTTAGATAATGTTATGGTAACAGATGTTAAAAATAAATATTGTGCAGATAACAATGGGTGAACTCAGTCCTGTAATACACCCAGAATCCCGGATTCTAGCTTCGATCACAGAACCAATATCAATATCAAATTTATCCAATTAACGTGCTAAGGCTTCCAGTTACTTGGATTGTTTTAAAGTTCGTACATTAAATGTACCGACATGAAAACCTAACCTAGGTTAAATGCACGGAACTGGACTTGAACTACTTTCCATATTTAGAAATACAACATTGGGCTCCACGGTTTATAACATCTACGAGAGCGTTACCGCAAGAGTGAAAAGTGGCGGAAAAGGAAGGAAAATAAGGATAACTGAAAATAAACGCCTGCAGAAGCCTTATTTAACTTATCCACCTTGCACAAATCTGCAGATAAGAGGATCATTTTTATCCTGTGCGAAACCCGATGCAGTAAAGATTCATAAATTCCCGTGTTATTCATAGTTATATTTTGTTTATAAAAGAACATTAGACCCCTCATTCTTACTGTGAATAGTTTTTATTAAATTTACGTTCTCATAAAAAATTTTCCAACGAAGGTCGATGAACACTTGCAGCCAGAACGCTATTTGCAAAAGTGTCCTTCAGCAACCAAGACTTACAGTTCACGGCTGGTACACTTGCTTTAATTCCGACTCTACTCAATCAACACTAAATGATATTGCGTAGTAAAACCGCACTCGACGTATCGCATTGCATGGGGTGACGGCTGTATCCCATTAGATACGGCGAAGGTTCACGTTACTCTAACAGAGCTAACTAGGGCCAACGTTTCCCAAGCCAGAAAATTCTGTGGTTAAGAGCTAGCAAAGCACATAGCTCACACAAAAAATTGTTATCAGGAGTTTTAGAAACATTTTTTGCAAACGGGCAACAAAACTGCATACCTCGAATCATTTGGGACAGATTCCTTTATTCCGATTGTTGTAATGAAGATGGACAGCCTTTTCAGAACATCTACTTCACAGAACTTGAAAATCTCAAAATGGATGCGATCGACTCCGGCGACTCTACAGCCCCTCATTAGTTTGTAAGTTTCAGCTACTTCAACTACAGTCGGAGCTTAGACGTCTATCTCCCAACATTGACCCCGAATCACAATATTCATCACCTAAATATATAGTGGTTCAAGCGCGTACTAACGGTTTCTACTGGTGAGTCGCCAGTAAGCACGGAACGAATACGCATGAAATTAAACTATCCGTTCATGCTGTTTTTGTTTTATCCATCTGGTCCTATTTGAACTAATTTGTTACTAGGTGCACAATACAATAAACAATTGCATATATATTATTTCTCCGCCACAAACAGTATTTAAATAATCACATGTCATACAGCGAGAATACAAATATCATCATCATCATGTTCAGCCACACAAAAGACAAGTGACTAATGTTTCACTGCCATATAACCATAAGGAGTTTAAAAAGTTAGATAAAGTAAATTTAGACAAATTATTAGTGAGATTTACGAGAGAGAGAGGGGGGTAGAGAGAGAAGGAATAACTTGCTACTATGAGTAAATTTATCAGGATAACTCACAGAAATGAGGCAAACTAAACCTCTCCACAACACCATTATGGCCAAGTTAGCATTCGGGCAAGGCGACATCAGCAATACAGCTTCCTTGCGGATTTCACTGTATCACGTCATAAACAAACCAAACCTCACAGCTAACTTTGCCCTACCAAGAAAAGAAAGTTATGAAGATGATTCTACTAGACATCTGCAACAAGATCGCCACTGAGCTCGATTCGATGCCATATCGCTAAGGGTTTCTAACCAAGAACTGTGATGCGCACGAGGACCCCATCCCGGCAGACGAGTGGGTCCTATACTACCCAATTTGGATGTAAGTGACTTCAATTGTTTCTGCCATGTCAAAATCTGCCCACCTTGTTTCTTACGCCAATTTGGTGCTGGATGAGAGAACAGAGCTCTATTGGGCAATCGAAATGAGGGCATACGCAAAACGTGACCGAGCCAACGAAGTTGATGGAGCCTTATTTGTTTTTCTAACGACGAGCACTTATTGTCAGATCCAAAAATACGTCTACGGATGTCAACGTTAGTTATTCGTTGTTGGTAACCAACATGTGCTATACTTCTCAAACAACGATGATCGAATGCCTGTAAGCGTCTCAGATCATCAACTCTAAGAGGCCAAGTTTCACTAGCGTATAGTAAGACTGCGCGTACAGATGCATTGTAAACACGACCTTTAAGGCAAAGTGAAATATTCGCGTTTCTCCATAAATGACGAAGGTTCGAGAAAGCTACTCTAGCTTTCGCGATCCGTATTCTCACCTCGTCGGACATATTGCCTACGTTATTGATAGAGCTCCCAAGATATGTAAACCTGTCGACTATGTCAAGATCTTCATTCTGCAGTCGCAACGTTGGATTGAGTGGTGGGTGATCCTGTAACAGTATCTTACATTTAGAGGGTGCGAATTTCATACCGAAAGACGGAACAACGTCTGTTAATCTATTTAAGGTGGCCTGGGCAGCATGCTGATTGTCGAATAATAGTACGATATCGTCCGCATAGTCAAGATCGACTAGTTTATCTCCCGGGAGAACTTCAACTCCAGCGTCCTGAATGTGTGAGAGAGTGTTGTTCATAATAGCATCGATTACAAAATTAAACAAAAATGGGGAAAGTGGACAACCTTGACGAACACCACTGCTGGTTGTAAAGTTATGCGTTAATTCGTTGTAGACTTTAACGCGACCAGAAGTATTTGTGTAGAGAACTCGTATAATATTAACAAATTTTGTGGGCACACCGCTTTTCGACAAGATATGGAATAAAACATTGCGATCCACCGAATCAAATGCACTCTTGAAGTCTAGAAAGACGGCTATTGTGGGACGGTGATATAAATGTCTCTGTTCGAGAACTTGCCTTAACGTAAAAATATTATCTATACAACCTCGTCCTGCGCGGAATCCGGCCTGTTCTTCTCTTGTTTTTGATTCACGTGAAGCGCTAAGACGACGTAGGATAATCGAAGCAAATAACCTTGATACGACCGGAGTCAAACTTATACCACGATGGTTATCGCACGAATTACGATTGCCTTTTTTGAAGATGGGAATGATGGTCGACTCAATTCCAGTCAAGTGGTACGGTTTCCTCATTCCATATAGTATGAAAAAGTTTGGTCAACGCTCCTGAAATTATATCGCCACCATCCTTAAACAATCCCGGAAGTAAATCATCGGAGCCTGCGGCTTTGCGGCGCTTAAGAGATAGGATTGCATCGCGTACTTCTAACTCGGATGGTTCTTCGGGACTAACATTCCACACTGTTGATGCAGACATGCTTTCGGTAATCGGAACTGACGCGGGTGGCCAAGAAAATTGATCTCTAAAGTGTTCAGCCCACCTGTCAAGACGACTTATTTTATCGGTTATTAATTCGTTGTTACTATCATTTATAGTTTCGCTAACTTTTAACTTTCTCGGACCTGTTGCGCGGATAAGTTGGAACAAACAGCGACTATTACCTGACGCGAAAGCTACTTCCATTTCTTCAGCCTTTCTGTTCCAAAAGTTTTCGAGATCGCCTTTTAGACTGCGCTTAAGTTGGCGTCTTATATTGCGACGGGTATTATTATGAGTCGAGCCAGGTGGAATTTGGCGCCTTATTTCGAATATCTCCATAGATTTTACAGAGAGCCAGTGATTATTTCTACGGGGGCCTGCTATGCCACATACAGTAGTACCTGCATTGTGCATAGTGGAACTTATCTTGGACCAAAGTATATTCGGATTTTCGCTATTCAGACCAGTTAGATTAGCCTTTAGAATATTTTCATAGTTTTGTCGGAAGGACGGTTGTTCGAGTTTGCCTACATCAATTTGGGTTTTATTCTTAATTATTTTCCCGGAAAATTTTAGAGCAAATCTACAACGGATAAGTGCATGAGATTATACTTTCCGTTCATGCTGCCTTTGGTTTATCCTTCTGGTCACAACTGAACTAATTTGTTACTAGGTTCGCAAAACCTAATACATACTTGCATATATATTAGTTCTTCGCAACAAACAGTATTTAAGTTAAATACTATGTGGTTCTATCACAACAAAGATGTGATAGAACCACATTTTCAGTTGAAAAAAGAAGAATTCAACCCGATCAAAGACAAAACAAAATCGGAAAGTGTGAAGAATCGGATCTTTGTGTAACTGCCCGTGTACAACTATTACCCGCGTACGCAAAACGCGGCATTGACGAATGAAACTTTATTCCTTAGTGTCGAAGATCTTAGACAGTTAAATGTATTTGACGATTGATATTAGAAAACACTATATATAGGCTACCAAAACATATAGGCAACACTGCCTTCCGCAGTTGTATTTTTGGATCAACCAACAAATGCACCTCGTCAGAAAACATAAGGTTCTAAGAAATGCGCTTGTCCGATCTTCTTTTAAGTATACCATTAATTCGTTTTCTTATTAGAGAATTTATATCTGAACATAATAAAGATTTTGAAAGGGCAGAAACAGCTAGACTGCCACAGTTAAGACAATTATAGAAAAAGATCGTCCATAATAGTGAGGCCCGCATGAGAATCAAAGATTGTGGCAGGAAACCTCGCAAAATATGGTATCGAATAAAGGTCAGTTGCGATATTATTGCCGATTTCTAGACGAATCCTCATTTTCTTAACTGGCGAGGTTTGCCCGTGTTTATGATGCGATACAATGAAAGGCGCAAGGAAGCTGTATTGCCGATGTCGTCTTGCCTTCAATTTGACTTTAACTTAGTTGTGATATTTATATGCCTAGATCGCTTTGTGACTGTGCGTTACTCTCCATTTGAACCAAATCTCTCTCTAGTAGGGGGGGTTCCATTGCAAAGGCTCCCAGATATGCCTTTAAAAAGCATACTAAAGGCAAAAGTTAAAGATGCGACAAAATCAAATGGCACCGATACAGAGGGTAAGAATGTCAGATTCTTCCTAAGCGGAGATCAGGAAAACATTGCCGGATTATCCAGCAACAAATTCATTGAAGAGGAATTAATTGGACTGGAGATTCTTATCGATATGGGTGCTAAAGTAAGCATAGTTAGGTCAGACGTGGTGGAAGTAGATTGCCACACATTAGATTATCAACTATGGGCCGCACGGTCGCACATGACCTTATCGACATCATCGAGAAACACCTTACATTGTTTCAACCTTTCAGTGCCCAAAGAACAGGATTGAAGACAGGAGTAGAACACCAAATCGAGTTGGTGGAACCACTACCCTGTTCACCGAAGGCTCAACCGTTAGCACAACATAAGCAGCAGGTTGCTATTGAAGAATTTAAGCGGTTGAGGGAAGAAGGAATTTGTAGGCGTTCAAATTCCAACTTTGCATCTCCAATAGTCAGTGTTCCCAAACCTGAACCAGATCAATGGAGGGTTTGTGGTAACTATCGTTTATTGAACTCGGTAACGAAAGGTGATTCTTATCCTCTACCTAACCAGAGTACTTTGCTCAGGGATAAAATGGGGTATGAGGTATATATAACGTTAGATATGCAGATAGCGTACTATCAAGTACCTATGGAGGAGCACAATCAAGAAGTCCTGGACAGAGAACAATGCAATATGAAAATGAAACCTAGTGAAGTACAAGAACGTGTTGAAACTCGCTCAGGAAGAATTCAACATCAGACGAAGAACAAGGATTACGTCTACTACTAGACGCCTTTTTTGAGAAGGTGGTGTATGTAGAGGAAGATATTTATTCCGACATAAGAGTCTTACTCTTGTCAGGACACTATTTACATGTTGTGTTACTATGCAAACGTACGCAAAATGATCTCCGTTAACTTGTAACAACTTTCTGGTTTTATCATTACTATTTTGATTTAAGTAATAAATTTGTGTTACAACGAGATCAGGTTATTTATTCGCGTGTATTATTTGCTGTGATTAACATGGAGATGTTCCAAATTAGATGATCATACCACATATATGGATTGTCCGGGCCTGGCATCTCAGAGGCTCTCTTATGGTAGTGACCAAAGGGCCTTTTCAAGGCTACGCAAAAGTAAAGTATCAATTGCTAAATGGTGTTCTATTTATTTCGTTGTTGATAATGACAAGTAGTTATATGTATATATAATATATGTATATATGCATATATACATACATACATCCGTACGTACCATTGTGAAAGTAATCATGAATTATGCCTCCGAATGCTGAGCAGACAAAAAGCAAACGAAACAGAACAAAAACACCAACCTACGAAGTTGCCTATAGCCTGAAAACCCTAATAGGTGGTTTCCTATAGTTTCGCAGAATAAAATAGAGCCGGCAGTAATCTTGACAAAAGCACGTTAGACTTGATGGTTAGTGAAATATCGAAGCTAATCATAAAAGGTTCAGTAAGACTCTCACTCTATCGACTACAGGCCAACAAGAAATTAGAATAGGCTTAAATGTGTCAAACCAGTTTTCGGAGGCTCTATCACCAAGCATAGCTCAGCATAACACTTTGTACCATATAGAATCGAAAACGGCCGAATAGTCCGCCGAAATCGATAGCAAAATACTAGAAGGCGACGAAGTGCATGAATTTGATTCAAGCGTAAAATCCAATATCGAAACTCTGCCTGTGTTGGCCTAGTTCTTTTCTTGCTCATCACAAATCCTTCTGAAGAAAATATAGGTGATAACTTTTAATGCAGGACAAGGCTAAATAGTAAGACGACAGTTACCAGGAGTATTAGAAGCTTTTTGCAGATAAGTAACACAATAGCATCCTTCGAGTTATTTGGGATGGATTCCTATCTTACGATTGCTGTGATGAATATCGACAGCTTTTTCAGAACCTTTATTTCACAGAACTTGAAAAACTCAGAAGGAATGTCATCGACTACCTCGACTTTGCAGTCACTCATTAGTTTGTAAATTTCAGCTATTTCATCTAAAGTAGGAGCTTTGGTTTCCATCTCGTAACATTGACAACGAATCTCGTCTTAATTAACTATCCATTTGTAATATGTGGTAGAGTGAAAGCAGGCAGACAAACAGGCTACTACCGAAATTTCAGGAAGTATTAACCTCCACGAATCCACATTTATTAAGTTATTAAGCACACTAAGAATAGACAAAACTTCTTCAAACATGAAGTTCAAGGTCACAAAATGCAGTACTTCCTTGCATTCTGTATGCCACTGAGACGCGAGAAACAATGAATTAAATTTGACACTGCATGGAAAGTTTAGCAAAACGACACTTTAGCTTTTTGCTATCAACAGAGCCCGAATAGCCAATAATAATGAGGAGTAACATATACACGCCAACCCAAACTTCACTCAGGTGTTTTTCAATGAGCTTCCACTATCACAGCTATCAAAGAATTTCAATTACACTAATTGAAGACCATTTTCATAGAACGCCGGATTTTCATCAGGCAAACCAGCATACACATGCATGTTAACTATTGTTGGAATCATGTACTGACAAAACAGTCATAATGTTGATACCATTTACAGGCTCGGTATATATATATATATATATATATATATATATATATATATATATAAATATATATATGTATATATATATATATACTGAGTTCTCTTCGAAGTCGCATTGTTGAAGACTTTGTATGAAGTTAGCTCTTCTACTACAGATTTACACATTCGAATAGGAAATCGTACCGTCCACTTTTCCCACATTCCTCACCTAAATATATACTGGCAATAAGGCGAAATACTGGTTCCTAATGCTGATTTGTCAGTAAGCACGAAATGAATGTGCACATGAAATTATACCTTCCGTTCAAGCTAACTTTGGTTTATCCGTTTTTTTCTCTTTGAACTAATTTGTTATTAGGTGCGTAAAACCTAATACACAATTGCATTTATATTGGATTACTGCAACAAGCAGTATCCAAGTGGTATAAATGTTAATTAGATTTAATTATTTGAACTTTGTTCTATGGTTATAAAGTGTGTGTACTTTTATTCAAGCAATTCCTCATTTATTAGGTAACCTAAACTGGTTTAGAATGAAAGAGTCGCGCAGCACTTTTTAAATGTTTTTTGTAAGCTTTTGGCTTAACTATTTACATTTTAATTGTGCCTTTTATACACCGTTTATTCAATTAATTTGTAAAGTTTTACATGATAAGGCATTATAAGCCGACAGAGTTTTATAAATATCAGTCTCTAAATCCAATTAAACGAACATTGGTTGCGCGGGTGGTGATAACAATTATCATAATCAAGGTTGCGTTCATGATATAAACACCTGACCCATTAATTAATTACATATGTCAGTATAAACTAAGAATTGTATAGTGTAGAAAAGGCAATTCATCCAGTAGACTGGTTTCGTCCTTACTGGGAACTCATCATGTACTGGTCAGAATCCAATTATCAAAGCATGACTCGTCTGACATTTCTTCTTCTTTGGGACTGAGGTAGTCGTTCTAGCAGGAATCGTTACATGAAAATGAGTCTACAGTATAGAAGACAGACTGTGTATACGAGTTGACTATAGGATGATGGAGCAACTTGTCGTGGTTCAACAGAAATTTAACACCACAATGGGGCGTCTGGCAGCAACTATTCTGTTTTACTTGAATGATAAACTCTTGCGCAGTGCTGTCCTTCTTGTTGTGGATTTGACCGCATTTATCTTGTGCGGGACAATAGATAGCACTCTTAGGTCGGTAAAATCTTGAATTTTGATCATTTTCAGGTGCTCTGCTTATTGGCTTCGATTGATGGGTTCTCACTTGTCCCTTCTTTTTTGAGCCTTCTATCAGCTGATTGAAAATGACGTTGGATCAAGATTTTCCATTGTTCTTTGTCCGATATTTCGAGACTTCATTTCCAGTCTCATCTTCAGGGTTGACACAATACGCACAGGAGTAAAACACAACTTGTGGAAAATGTCCGGTTGTATTTTTGATTTAAATATAATTTGAATGATAAACTCTCTTGCGCAGTGCTGTCATTCTTGTTGTGGATTTGACCACAAGTTGTGTTTTACTCCTATGCGTATTGTGTCAACCCTGAAGATGAGACTGGAAATGAAGTCTCGAAATATCAGGCAAAGAGCAATGGAAAATCTTGATCCAACGTCATTTTCAGTCAATCAGCTGATAGAAGGCTCAAAAAAGAAGGGACAAGTGAGAACCCATCAATCGAAGCCAATAAGCAGAGCACCTGAAAATGATCAAAATTCAAGATTTTATCGACCTAAGAGTGCTATTCTGTTTTACGTTTGTGAATGAAATTAAAGCGATATAGGTTATTGCTTTTGAGGCGAATATACGAGGGGGCATTATGCAGTGAAGAAAGCCAGGAATGTGCTATATACCTTCGAACAAGTTAAATCCAGTCATTTTTTCATGACATGTGAGCGTAAATTGCAGAAGGCTGTGTTACCTAGGACATCGGTAATGAGAAAGTCAATTACCTTGCTTGGCATTTATTATTACGCGAAACTACCAACCCTTTCTACTTTGAGTTGATCTAAGGTTCTTTCGAAAAGATTTCGTATTATAGTCTCTAAAACCTATTTAGAAAATTTATCTGGTATTTCATTTTTCATTGGGACTTGGACGGTCGTTCTAGCCACATTAGTTACACGGGAATATGCCTGCAGTAGAGTATGAGGACGGGTGAGTTACAGGGTACTGAAGAAATTATTTGTTTTTGAAACGGCGTTGACTACTACACTGATTTAATGCTATTAGTGACGATGAAAATATGATCTATCAATTACAATGGTGCATGGTAACACTATGAAAGGGGACTTATTCCCAATAGCAGCCTAAACCAAACCCCAAGGGCTAACGAATCTGTTCACAAGTCACATATTAATTAATATATATCAAGATATCCAATCACCAAATCCCGAACCATAAGATCAGTCCTACATTTAATTTGTTACGACATAGTAGACCTTGACCTCCAACACATACACAGCTTTGTAAAGCGACTTATTTGGCAAGAATGATTTATGCCACTGCCAATTTAGTAGCACGAGACATTATTTAGGAGCCAAAATTTTCACGCCATAAGCTACGCGGGCAACCTAGTGTTTTTAAAGCTCACGCATAACTATGACTGTCTTTCACAATTATATGACAGTGAGGCATCAGATTTAAATATTGATGTATCACTATATTGCCTACTTAGCACATTTAAATATTGTACTAAACAGAAACCGAGGAAAATCTGGTGCATGACTGAAACTAGCCATCTTGTGGCCGCACATTAGCCAAGAGACACTTACATGAGCGTTAATCAACAGGCAAAGACGCTTTTTGAACCTGACGTTTGAGATACCTATAACTTTATTGATGCATGAATGTCAATTTGTTTCTTCGCAATGAAACCAAACATAAAGCTTCTTGTAAAATGAAATAATCTGGCTCATTTGCATTATCAAACTTCGAGTTAATGTTGTGACTAATTGCAGATCACCGGTCAACAGGCCAGACACTTTTATGGCTCCGAGTCAAAATATAACACTTACAGGGAGTATACACGTACCAAAAAAAATATACATTGAGTCTATAAGTTTCGACTACACAAGATGATACTTTCTGAAACCAGCGAAAAATTAATGTGATATAACTGTTATTTAGTAAAGGCTACACGCTAATAAATAGTGAATATCAATATTGCGTAAACAAAATCTCCCACAAAGTACAATTTTTATTGCTAACATTTTGTAGTCAACATTCATAGATCACATAGTTTATTTATTTCAAATTAAGCAAGTTCTAGTTAATGTAAATAATAAAAGCTCTCAAAGCCGGACATTAATCAATACAAAAGTACCAAACACCGTTAATAATATTTGAATGAAAGCAAGAACGAATTGAGAAAGTATTCAAACCTAAACATAAGTCAACAGTTACGTGCATGCAAACTGTCATGAAAATTAAAGGACACACAAATGACCATTGTAACAATGAAATTGTATTCGGCTAAAATTACTGTCAATATAAGCTACGAATATGAAGAATAAATGACTACAAAAACGGTCATATTTATAAAGGAAATAATATTCCCAATTATGCACAGGTTGTAAAATAGTAGTCGATCGCCTTTAAAAACTTTTACTACTAAATAACGAAACAATTAGCTGAAAAATAAATTGCATAAATTACTATATCCAACACATTTCGCAACTTTGCACTAAAAATTATGGCTTAATACAATTAGATGAAAAACATGCGTGAACGGAACGTATAATCTCGTGCGCATTCGTTTCGTGCTTACTGGCGAGTCATCAGTAGAGGTATTAGGTGCACAACATTTAATACAAAATTGCAAATAAATCAGTTCTCTGTCACAAACATTACCTAACTGTTATATATTTAATTGAATGATTACTGCTAAATGTGAAAATTGATATCGATCAAGTCCACTTTGTATGGATTTTCTGGAGTAACAAGTATACAGAAGTGGTTGTAATTTTCAATTTTGGTTAACTTTAGCATAGATTGAAACCCATTGTGTTGATACCATGTACTGACTCGGAATCCACACTAAAACTTATGGCTCAATACAAATATATGAAAAACATGCCTTGTGTATTAGGTGTTGCGCATCTAATAACAAATTAGTTCAAATATAACCAGAAGGATAAACCAAAGACAGAATATTCGTTTCGTGCTTACTGGCGAGTCATCAGTAGGAGCCGGTATTACTCTTTTTACCCACTATATATTTTGGTGACAAACGTGGAAAATTTTAAACAGATTCCTCCATCCAATTTGTGGTAATTAGTTCAAATATAACCAAAATAATAAACCAAAGACAGCATGAACGGTATTTACTTTCTCACGCAGGTTCGTTTCGTCTTTACCGGCGACTCATCAGTAGTGGTATTAGGTGCGCAACATCTAATCCAAAATTTCAAATAAATCAGTTCTCTCTCACAAGCAATACCTAACTGCTATATATGTAATTGAATGATTACTGCGAATTGTGAAAACTGATATCGATCAAGTCCACAGTGTATAGATTTACTGGAGTAACAGGTGTTCAGAAATAGTAGAAATTTTCAATTTTAGTGAACTTTAGCATACATTGATATTCATCATGTTGATACCAAGTACTAACGCGGCAACCGCGGTGTTGGTCCTATATAAATTTTGAGTGCCCAGATTGTTTGCATCAGGTACTGATGCCACAATAGCCACAGTTTTGGTACCCCATACAGGCTTGGTATATATACCATAAATAGTGAGTTTTCTCTTAAGTGGCATTGTCGAAGTTAGTTTTACAACAGCAGATTTACACATTCGTACGTGATATAGTGCCGTCTAATTTTGCCACATTATTCACCCAAATATATAGTGAGTAATGTACGTAATACCGGCTCCTACTGATGAGTCGCCAGTAAAAACGAAAGAAATGCTCACGAGATTATACGTTCCGTTCATGCAATCTTTGATTTATCCTTCCGGTTATGTTTGAACTAAGTTGTTACCAGGTGCGCTACACCTAATAAAAAATTGCATACAAATTAATTTTCCGCCACAAACAGTATCTAATGTCTACAGATGCCAGCTTTGCTCATCAGCTGTTGGTAACCAATACGGGCTATTCTTCTTTAATCATCATGTCCAGCCACACAAAAGTCAAGTGACTAATGTTTCACTGCCATATAACCATAAGGAGTGAAAAAAGTATAAGTGAATTTAGACAAATTATTATTGAGATTTACGAGAGAGAAAGAGGGGTAGAGAGATAAATTTACTCATAGTAGCAGGTTATTCCTTCTTCTCAAATGATGATGGTTTAATGCCTATAAATTTCTCAGGTCGTTTAATTTAAAACAGTTCTTTTCAGCTTTTATTTAACTTAACGGCGGGCTGCGTATTAATGAGGCGTTTAGAATAATTTTTAGCTACTTGAAACCAGTTACACTACAATAAAAATTACTAATAATAATAAAGCCCAATGTCTACTCTAGACGAACAACAGTAAAATAACGTAAAATCCATAAAATTCTGCAACCATCCCATATGTATACTGCAAAAAGATGGTGCATTATTATTAATCAAGTACTTGAATCATTGTATCGCCACAGAAAAAATCAAACAAATACGAAAAACACCATCAAAGCCCATACAAAACTAAAGCACGCACATAAACTTAGGACATTAACAGACGCGAAAATGTATATATTGCCAGAAGAAACGGTTTAGGCATGCTAGACTTTCATTACCAGAAGAAATCGAAATGGATACAGTCTATATTTACAAACATCTTCCTCCTATACCACTCGGGTTTAGCAATTTAAACACAAGCAAATTTAACTAACATTGATAATCAACTTCTTACAAAATTTCGCCTAACCTTTAAATGGCGCATAGCTCCATAAGGACTACAATGGCAGAACCACATGTCTTGCATAAAACTTTTCGACAACATGTTTGCACTGATTTATGAATGTATAACAATATTAACTACACAGTTGGATGAAATTCAAAACAAGTAGGTAAATATGAAATACAAATTAGATATCCCATTACATTTCTAAATCTATAACAGAATTGTAGCAGTCGTAAGAATAAATTTCCAATTAAGTATATGCATATAAGTTCACAAAACGATCATTTCTTAATATAATAATAATGACCTATGCTTATTCAATGGAATAAATACAACGTATCGAATTCACAAATGAAAATACAACAAAAAAGTTGTACAAACTAATCAAACAAAAGATATAACAGTGGGATACATAAAGACCTACGAAGAGATTGGAGCATACTACAAAATATACAAAAAGAACCTGTTCCAAATATAGGCGAATTATATCTGGAAATAATAAGACAACAGATGAACCAAAATTTCGATGGATAACCAATCTACAACAATATCCAAAAATATTTTGGAGTTCTTTTCTAATGGTTTATTTCACAACCTTCATTTCACGATAGTTCGATTTTAATATAAAAATTTGGCATCTCAAATACAAACGCGTAAATCTACTGAGTTGTGAAGTTGTCAAAAATATTGAAATTCCATGCCACATTATACAGTTATAAAGTTGAGACAATAACATGCATCCAATTTTACACTATATAAAAATTCCAAGCATGCATAATAGTCTACATCGAGATATTTGCATTTTCATTGGCGAGTCATCAACTCATCGCATCAAATAAAGACAGAATATAAAGCAAGTAAGAAATTTCGTTTGAACAATTTCATTAAAAAAACTGGTTGTTTCGATAGGAATCACTGCAGTTTCATAAGACAAACGTATGTCACATGTGTATAACCGGTAAGGATTTAGTTAATTCCAATTACATACACATGCATATCTATCTTAGTGTGCTACAGTGATTTCTTTGAGCATATGTCGGACTAAACGTTCGGATTAGGTAGAAAAACATCATGCCCACTTATTGCAACAAGTACAATTATAAAATTATGAATGACATCAGTGGTTAAGAAACGAAAATAATAATCCGAAGTTCTGCACTAGTAATAAAATCATGCCAGGATAAATAGCATACTATTTAATGTTTAAACATTAAGCTGAAATTAAGATATGGAATGAAAATAAATATCCCTTCAAAAAATAACCCACTGCAAAGAACATCATATTAATAGTGTAAGAGGGTGTTGCAATTAATATAATAGTTCATAAATAAATGCTACATACAATACCGATCTTAAGTTAATAAAAATAATTTAGTAACAATAGAAGGATAAATATGTAAATGGTGATACGGTAAATAATAATAAAATTGACCAATAATTACAGAATTTGCAAAGTTATGAATAAACTAATCACCATCTACATTCTTAATCTTATTCTCGAGCTACTATCTGATCCTGGTTATTGCAATATTTGCTTCCAACCATCACTATTGTGTTCCAAATAGAGCCTAGATAGTGTTAAGCCATTGTGTAATTCATAATATCATGTTAAATATATTTTCACAAATTTCGCTGTTCTGTTACAACTGAATATCGATATGCTCAGACAACGATCCTTGTTAATAATGTAATTAAATTATTTGTTACTTTGTGCGCAACACCTAATACATACTATATATATATATATATATATATATATATATATATATATATATAAACAGTATCTATCTGTTATATAGATAATTGAATTATGTCATGAATACCGCAAAAATTGATAACTGATCTCGATCAAGGACAGTGAATGAATTTGCTGGAAAAAACATGTGTTCAGAAGTAGTTATAATTCTAAATTTTGGTATACTTTAGCATACCTTGAAATCTATTATTTTGATAACACCGTCTCGGCAACCATAGTGTAGATACCATGTACCTATTCGCCACCCAGTGTTGGTATGAGACACTGATACAACAGCCATAGTGTTGGCACCCTTTACAGGTTCGGTATATGTATATAATATACATTTAGTTGGCTTTGAACTCGCATCGTCGAAGACTATATCTGAAGTTCGCTCTACCAACACAAGTTTACACATTTGCATAGAAGATTTTACCGTCCAATTACCCCACATTCCTCGCCAAAATATTTAGTGGGTATAGATCGCAATACCGGCTCCTACTGAAGAGTTACCAGTAAACAAGAAACAAATTTGCACATGAGATAATACTTTTCGTTCATGCTGAATTTGGTCAATCCTTCTTGGTTTATCTGAACTAATTTATTACTAGGCGTACAACTCATAATACATAATCGCATATATATTAGTACTGCGCAACAAACATTATCAAACTTTTGTACATCCAAATTAGTTGTTATATGATTTTTGTTGCGGAGAGCTAACATATGGGCAATCGTGTATTAGGTGTTGTGCACCAAATAACAAAAAAGTTCAAATAGGACCAAAAGGAAAATCAAAGTCAGCATGAACGAAAGGTATAATTTCTTGTGAACATTCGTTTCATGCCTACTGCCGATTGATCAGTAGGTGCCGGTATTACGCCTTATATATTTCGAAGAGGAATTTGGGAAAATGGGACAGCACAATCTCCTAAACGAATATGAAAACTAGTAGTAGTTAAGATAACTTCACATAAAGTCTTCGACAATGCGACTTCAAAGCCAATTTACCATGTATAATGCATATCAAGCCTGTAAAGGGTAGCAACACTATGGTTGTCCTGTCGGTACTTGATACTAACACAATGCTTGCCTATTCGGTATATGGCACCTATACAATAGATTTGAAGATATGCTAAATTTCACCAGAATTGATAATTACAACTACATCTGAACACGTTATTCTAGCGAATCTATACACTCTGGCCGTGATCGATATCAGTTACCACATTTCGCAGTAATCATGGCACCATTCAATTAAATATATAATAGTAACATAGTTTTTGATAGAGAACTCATATATATGAATTCGTATATTAGGTGTTGCGCACTTAGAAACCAATTAGTTCAAATATGACCAGAAGGATGAACCAACGTCAGCATGAACAAAAGAAATAATCCTATGAACATACGCGTTTCGTGCTTACCTGCGACTCATTAGTAGTAGCCGGTACTACGATCTAGAACCACAATTTATTTGAAAAATAAATTTGAAACAGTTTGATCGAGAAGAAACAATTAATCATGTCTCACAACTTAACAATTTGACACCAGACTCCCAGAAATTGTCGAATATTAAATTCTCTGGGTTAGTCAGAGTAGGATGCGCAATAATCAAGCGACCGATATTGCGAATAAACAATAACAAGAACTACCGCCAGTCGCAGGTACTGACCGTTTCGACCTTCCATTATAATCATCAGAGTACAGCGACAAACTAACTAGCGAGGACTGGGTGAATACAATGGGATTGATGTTTACTTCAAGTTCGCAAACATGATTTAAATAATTGTTACCAGCACCCACGAAATCAATTATTGTTTAATTGTATTGTCTATATATGTGTGTGGCGAAAGCTACAAACAGCTAATGTTCGTGACTGCATAGAAATTGTGTAGCCGACATTTCCAGTCACGTACAATGTATACAAGACTACTAGAGATGAGAGCCGCATATCTAATTTTGCTTTCCATATATATGCAATACGGTTGGATCCTCGCTAGTCAGTTTTCCTTCGTACTTTGATGATGATCACGGAGGTCGAAACGTGTCAGTCATGTGACTGATGGTAGCTTTGCTATGTTGTTCACCGACTGGTTAAATACAATGGGATTGGTGTTTACTTCAAGCTCGCAAACATGATTTAAATAATTGTTACCAGCACCCGCGCAATCAATTATTGTTTAATTGTATTGTCTATATATGTGTGTGGCGAAAGCTACAAACAGATAATGTTCGTGACTGCATAGAAATTGTGTAGCCGACATTTCCAGTCACGTACAATATATGCGATACTACTAGATGTTAGAACCGCATATCTAACTTTACTTTCCAATTGAATGCAATACGGTTTGATCCTCGCTAGGCAATTTTCATTCGTACTCTGATGATGATCATGGAAGATCGAAACGTTTCAGTGTATGTGACTGGTGGTAGTTTTGCTGTTTTTCACCAACCGGTTAAATACAATGGGATTGGTGTTTACTTCAAGCTCGCAAACTGGATTTAACTAATAACAAGAACAATAAAGCATACTAGTCGAACTCTGGAGCTAATCGCATACCGTTCACATTGACCCTTACTAGTGCGAATACATTCCGACTAAACATTATAACAAGTTTCGAGCAACCGATCAATTTTCGGAAGGGCTCCATCACCTAGCATAGCTATCTATAGACGTACACGCAGGACTAAATCGAAAGCAACTGAGTAAACTAGAAAAACAACAATATGTGACCGCTGAAACCAGTGGCGCTGGAGTGCAAAAATTCGGGTCATGCATCCCATTCTCGTCCAAGATTACTCCTAGCAATTAACTGACGCTATTAATTGCGATATAATACAGATTCGCATCCTGACTATCCAAAAGACACTATCATGAGCATTAATCTAATGGACTGTGGCGGCAAACAGGCAAAGGCTATTTTAAATCCGATGCGTGAGCTACACATACCTCTCTAAATGCATGAATGTCAAGCTATATCGTCAGAATGTAACCTAATTCAAAGCCACTTGTGAGATTGGATTCTTTGGTTCATTCACAAGATCAAAGTTCGAGCTAATATCGAGGCTTACTGAAGAACGCCAGTCAACAGGCCTAACGTTTCTATGGTTGCGAGCCAAAATAAAAATACTTTAAAAAAAGCAAACACATACCGAACAACAGCTACACTGAGAAATTATTTTTAACTCTACAAGAGAATGCTTTCTAAGATAAGCGTAAAATGAATGTAATATAAATGGCTTTTTACAATTTTTCAAAAAAGAACTTCACAGGACGACGCAGTGAATGTCAGCATAATTTACACAAAATTATCTATGAAGTATAATTGTTATTGCTACCATTTTTCAGTCAATATACAAAGATCAAGCAGTGTATTTATTTCTATTGAGCCATGTTGAAAACTATTTGTGAATGATGCAAATAATAAAAGCTCTCTAATCCGGATATACATTACTAAAGTATATCAAAACAACAACAATAGAATTTGCTTGAAAGCAAGAACAAATTGACAAAAATACACAAACCTGAACACAAGTGAACAGTTACGTGCATGCAAAATGTCTGTAAAATTAAACGACACTCGATTGACCATTATAGCAATGAAATTGTATTCAACTGAAAGTCCTGTCAATATAAGCCATGGATATGAAGCACAAATAAATATGAAAACGGTCGTAGTATTTCTAAAAAGACAACAATAAATCAGCCTTTAATATGATGCAACACTGCTGCGTAGTATTTCCAATTATGTGTAGGTTGTAGAAGAATAGTGGATCGCCTTTTAAAACTTCTACCAAATAGCGAAAACATTAGCCGAAAATTAAATAGCGGCCTAAATTTTGTATAAACTATATAGCAAACACGAAAAATCAGCACAATCGTATCTACAAAATTTGGCACGTTTGCACCGAAAACTATAGCTACATTAGATTGGTAAAACAAATAAATCAAAGCGCGTTAACAAAGCAGACTACTTTACAAGGTTATACCGATGAAGAATCCAGAAATGTAAACATTATTTTACAAAAAAACATGCCCGAAACAATAATTATGTTAGAAAATAAGATAATCTATAAGATATTAGAAAAATTGAAGAATTGTTTTTGTATCTAATTAATTTGAAATGAAGTGCAAGAAAACAAGGCCAATAAACCATAGTAAACAAACAATAACCTTTTGTCACTTAAAACAAATTCAAGTGCAAAAATCAAAAAAATACCACCATCATCAGCACTATCACAATAATCATTATTTTAAAAGATCGACAAAAGATTACATTACCTAAGGCATCTCTTCTTAAAACCGAGAAACAGACCAAACTAAATCTGAAATACTACCTTTCAGACACAAGAATAAAAAATCATCGTTAGAAAGGTGATCCAAACAATTAAAAACCCTAAAATTAAAAGATTACAACATAGCTGTCTACGTAAGGAAATTTAAAGTCAGCAACTAGAGATCAATAAATACCATATTCTGAACCACTACAAAACAAAACATGATGAAATGAAGAAGAAGCATAAAGTGAAACCCTAACAACCAAACACATGAGGCCTAAACAACTGACGTGGAAATAACCACATTTTGTCAGAAAAAATATTGAGACTTATTGAAACATTACAAAATTCTCATTTCACAAACCCAACCAGTTTTCATCTATTTCACATTTGCGTGATAGAATAACTGATTCGAATTTCTCTAACTCTGTTTAGTGTCGAGAAAATTTATCCCCAAAATAAAATATTTACTAGCAATCAAGTTGCACTATATAGTACTCACAGAAGTTTAATTTAATACACACAATAAAAAATAGCCCACAAACGCGAATAATTGACACTTTAACTTCCTACTCTGCTGAAATCAACATCAACATTAAATGTTAATTAATAATTCTAAGGCGTCACCGACATTACATTCACAAGATATGAAAAACAATCAAAATCAGCATCATCATCATAGACAGCAATAAAACAGCATTTAATAACTTATGTCTCTTTACCACATAACCATGAGAAAATGAAAATAAATTTTATAATACTTATAATAATTACAAAACAAAACACTTTAAGACGTGAATTATTTACGAGAAAGTCGATATAACCAAGATGGAAATACATAATTAGAAAACAAAAAGAAAATAGGCCACCTAAACTTTTACGCAACACAATCTAGACGAAGTCAAATTTAATCCAGGTGACGTCGGAAATACAGCATCCATGCAGTTTCCACTGCAATTCATATATATGAAAATTTGCTCTTACCTCTAGTTGTCTCGCATAAATTGTACTTGACTGGAAATGTCGATACGCAATTTCTATGCAGTTACGAACATTAACTCGTTGCAGTTTTCGCCACATATTTATATTCAATAAAATTAAATAATCATTTATTGCGCTAGTCAGTTTTACTTCGTACTCGGATGATGGTCATAGAAGGTTGAACTTTGTCAGTACGTGTGATTGACGATAGTTTTGCTAAATTGTGCAACGACTGGTTAAATACAATGGGACTGATTATTATCTCAAGCTCGCAACCTTGATTTAAAGAATTGTTACCACCACCCGCACAATCATTGTACATAACACAAGAGCGAACCGTTACAGTTGATGGAGTCTTCATTTCTTGTCAAGCCCAGAATACAATTTGGCTGCTCCTAAAACACGACTGCGGATGTCAGCGTTGCTAACTCTTTGATGTTTCTGAAACAACGATAGTTGAATACCTGTCAGCATCTAAATTCTTCAACTTTTAGATACCAAGTTTCGCTAGCTTATAAAACACTGTACATACCGACGCATTGCACATGCGAAAGTTGAAGAATGCCATTTTCATATTATCCTTGTCATTTATATTGCCCAAATTATTAATACAGCTACGAAGATAAGTAAACCTGTTTATTACGTTCAAATCGGATGAATGATAATGTAAAAGTATATTACATTTGGAATGTGTATTTCATGCCGAAAGACGGAAAGTCGACTATTAATTTATGGCCTGGGCAGAATCTCGGTTGCTCAATAATATTAAAATATCGTCTGTATAATCACAATCAATTAACCTAACGCTGGGGAGAATTTTCATTATAAATAAAATAGCAAGATACTCTTTGTGGTACGTCTGAAGTCTGCATTTTAGCTTGTCAAATAACCAGATCCAGAAAAACACCGTAACAGATTCAACTCTTTTTTACTTCACAAAACATACGGTGTATGTACGAGGATACATAATTCCTGCATATTCACGCAAATCAAACCTAGGAAGCGAAATAAGCGTTACGAAAATGAATTACAATCCCTCAAAAAAGAAGCATTAGCGCTTCATACATTTTAGTCACAAATACACCCTTATAAGTTATAAAATAATCCGGTCGAACAAGTCCTCGATGGTCTAGCGGTTAGGATTCCCGGCTCTCACCCGGGCGGCTCGGGTTCAGCTCCCGGTCGGGGAGCTATTTTCGAACAAGCGAAACAAATATGCCCTACTGCTGTTGGCTCAATTAAACTCGGCGGATAAAAACGTATGGAAGTGTATATATTTCATAATTGAAACATTTACCAAATAACACGTATATATACATATATATATATATATATATATATATATATATGATGGATATATAGATATATATTAAAGATGTAGGAAGAACCCACATGGATGCGTACATGCTTATCTATATATACATAATATATAGCATGTGGAATTATATATAAATGGATGTTTTTATAAGAAGTGAGTATATATATATATAATTATAAATAAGTAAATAAATAAAATTTAAATAAAAATAAAATAAAAATAATGTATTATATAGGTATATACATGATTTCGACACAGATATTTTAATGGAGAAACTAATTTATATAGGATATGAGTATTAATGTGTATTTGGTTGAGAGCCGATTTCGTTAGTGTAGACTCCGTATTCGGTCTTGTCAAAACGATAATAATACTATACATTCTTTCAACAGTTTTATTAACCTCTCTCTCGGTCTATAACCGATTGCAAGCTGGATGGGATTAGGTAAACTGGGGGCATGTGAGGATTACTGCAAGATTGAAATCAAAATTTTGTTGATCTTTCTATGCGTCCGGAACAGAAATTAAAATATAGACATCATGGATTGGCGTGTATGTCAATCCATTAGGTGTGCTTATAGTTATTCAATAAAATGTCACTTTAGTAAAATACACATGTTTATAGGTGGTTGTGTGCGCGGAGGGGGACAAGGCTAAGTTTTTTGTATACATTTGAGTATTAGAGACTAGGTATGAAGACCGGATATTAGGAAGACAATTAAAAAAATACATTTGGAATTAAAATAAATATAAATATATCTGTCTTGAATGAGGATACCACATTTGCCACAAGTTGTGTTTTATTCCTGTGCGTATTGTGTCAACCCTGAAGATGAGACTGGAAATTCGGGCTCGAAAATTAGGAAGAAGAACAATGGAAAATCTTGTTCCAACGTCATTTTCAGACAATCAGCTGATTGAAGGCTTAAAGTAGAAGGGACAAGTGAGAACCCATCAATTGATGCCAAAAATTACATCACCTGAAAATGATGAAAATTCAAGATTTTACCGACCTATGAGTGCTATCAATTGTCCCGCACAAGAAAAATGCGGTCAAATCCACAACAAGAAGGACAGCACTGCGCAACGAAATTCATCTTTTAAAATTTACCAAATTAAACAGAAATGGTGAATGGGGACATCCTTGACGGACCGATAATGTATAATAGACGCTAACACGCCACGAAGTTTGTATAGAGAGCACGTATAATATATACAAATTTAGACGGCATACCAATTTAAAGGGAATATTGAATAGAACATTGCGATCCACTGAGTCAACCTTGAAATCTAGAAAGACGGCTATTCTGGGACGTAAATATAAATTTCGCTGTTCAATAAATTTCCGTAACGTAAAATATTATCGATACAAACTCGTTCTGATCAGAATCCTTTTTCTTCTCTAAAATGTAGTTCACGCGAAGTGCTAAGTTGACGTAAGATAATCGAAGCAAATAACGCTGATACGACTGGGGTCAAACTTAAACCAAGATGGTCATCACACAACTTACAAGTGCCTTTTTTGAGAATAGGAATGAAGGACGACACATTTTAAGCAAGCGTCACGGTCTCCTCAGACCATATAGTACGACAAATGTTAGTCAACAATCCCGAAACTTATAGCCACCATCGTTAAATAAGATCGGAATAGATGCACTGTACACACGAATTTTAAGGTAGAATGAGATACTGGCGTTCGTTTAAAAATGGCAATATTTGAAACAAGCGGCTCTAGTCTTGGTGTTTTTCATGTTAACCTTGTCACTCTAATAAAAATGGGGAATATGGACATTCTTGACGGGAACCACGGCTTTTAGTAAAATTGTGCGATAATTTACAGTAGACCCTAACGAGACCTCAGGTGTTTGTGTTGAGAGCACGAATAATATTTACAAATTTATTGAACATATCGATTTTCTACAGAATATCGAATAGAAAATTGTGATAGAGTGAGTCCAATGCACTGATGAAATAAAAAAAGACGGCTATTGTGGAACGGCGATACATATATAACTGTTCACGTACTTGCTGTAATGTAAAAATACCATCTATAAATTCACGTCCTCGCCTGAGTCCGGCTTGTTTTCTCTTGTATAATCCAAGCAAAGCACTGAGACGACGTAAGATAATCAAAGCATATAAACTAGATACTATTGGAATCACACACTATATAGTACAATAAAGATTAGTAAACGCCCTATAAATTTTGTAAACCCTATCCTTAAACAAAGTTTGCGAATTTTAAAATACATTATTGGACTGCGAATTTATAACTCTAATGGCTGTTCAAGATAAACGTTCCACATTGTACATAGAGGCTTATTTTCGAGGATCGAGATATGTGACGGCGCCCAGACAAATTGAACACCTGAAATATGTAACCTGCCTATCAAAACGACACGTATCTATTACCAGAATATTGTCGAAATCATTTATTGCTTCGCTAACGGTTACATTTTTCGGGCTTGTTGCACGAATTAGTTTGGAAAAACACCAGATATTATCTGAAGCGAACGCTTCTTCTACCTCTTCAGCCTTCTTGGTCCAAAAATATTCAAGATCGACTTTTAGACTGCACTTCCAATAGCATCTAATAGTTCTTCGAGCATACTTATAGATCAAGAATTAGGCGCATAGTCTCGAGAATCACAACAGATTTTTTTATAGACCAAACGACTCATTTAAAGACAGAAAAAAATTCCAAAAACAGTGGTATGTGCTTAGCAGGTCTTACCTATGTCAGCCGTAAGTTAGAATTTTAATCGTCAAAATCAGATAACAGATTTTGTTGGAAAGAGGACTGTTCGAGTTTGCTTACATCTATTTAGAGGTTATTCTTCATTATATTTCCGGAAAGTGGGATTAAAAATGTACAACGGATAAGTGCAGGGTCTGAGTCGATAAACGCTCATTCACGCCATCTATAACTAATTGCTACATTATCTACTCAGTCCAGAATTGCTCGGCAGGATGAAAGGCACAACATTTTACATTACGCCTGAAGTATGTGCTACTGAAGTACATGCTCTGCGCAGCTATTCAGAAGAAGTTCAAAATTGTCATTGCGCAAAAATCTTAAGAAGTACCAGGCAACGAGCTAACATTCTGTGTCGATAAAGCGCCAAACTTGAGTACTTATACCATCCATAACTAAGACTATATCTGAACTTTGTGCTCAAATTAGTAAAGAACTTAGGTCGTAGTAGAATGCATTCTTGCTGTCGTCATCGTTGAAATCGGTGGGAGTATATCTCAATACAACGACAAGGCAATATTAATTAATTATGCTGGGAATGATTTTAGTCTATGTCTTTAAGTGTGCGGCAACAATTCGGCAGTTTAAAGGATCCGTTCAGTTAGAAAAGCTTCAGCCTCGTAGCTAAGAACAATTCTGGTTACAGGTTCTGTAAAAAATCGACGGTACCGAGGGGCCCTGATACAAGGACGATACAACCAATTCTGTACTATTCCTATAATCCTGCATTCTAATTTCCGATACACAAAATGTATCAACTTTTAATTTATCAAACTTGTGTGTTAGAGCTTCTACGCCCAGTTTGTTTAAATGTTCGCAAATGAAACGCGCAAGCGTGGTAAACTAACTTTGGATTAATAATCAATACTTTCCTCGAACTATTATCTGTATTGGGCAATCCAACGCTGGACTGATTGATTTCACCAACATTTACCATATCCATGGCATCTAGAAGAGCGCTGATATTACATTGAGAATAAAAAGATTAGGAAACGAAGCAGAATCGTAAATGAAGACGTCTAGAATATCCAGACCTGGCTAATCCACTTAGCATGATTCAGAAGGTAAAGCGGCATTTTTATCTCGTGTGATGAAAAATGCGACACGGACTCATTATATTTCGCAGCATTCATGATTAAATATAGATTTTTAACAACAACAAGATTTCCCATTGATAGTAGAGATTGTTTGCACTACATGTTTCTTCTCTTGAATAGCCTGTCAACCAAGAATGACGAGCACTATCTGCCTACGCATCAATGGGAAAAATTTCCTTTAGTAGCCGACACGTTGCATTCGCGTCTGGGAGGCTTGCTCTCATTCCGTCATTATCCATTTCACAATGAACTTTACTGCGTAGTTAAACCGAACTTGAGGGTTCATATGAAAAAGAATCGTGGCTGTGTCTCATTTGAAACGATAAGGTACATACTATTATTACCAGGCTGATTAACCAGTGTACGACGGCCCTCAGATCGGAAATATCTAAGTATATATATATATATATATATATATATATATATATATATATATATATATATATATATATATATATTCGTGAAAAGTTTGTACATTCAAAAAAGTGACACGATTGGACTGACTAAGTTACATTTTGGATTATTGAAAACTTTTTAACAAGTATATGAGATATTCTATGTTGTGCTGACTTCGTGTTTGACTTTTTGACAAGTAAATCAAAGTCTGCTTTTTCTGTTCATGTTGTTGGTGGGTTGTCTCAATATCTATACATGATTACAAATAAGGTAGCGTTTCAAATTATGCTTTTTTACATAGCCTTACAGTTTTAAAAGCATGAAAATTTTGATATATTTACAGTTTCCTTGAAATACGCTGGATTCTATTGACGTTCACTGTCTGATTTTGTCTTTTTTCTAGAATTGATGCAAAAGGATGGTGAATTTCATTAATCACACATTTTTGCGTATAACTATTCGACAACTCATTTGCACTGATCAGCGAATGCATAACAACACTAATTACACTACTGTATTAAATACAAAGACGATATACCATGGCATCTCTTAACCTGTGACAGAAATGTAACTGTCATAACACTAACTTTTACAATTAGGAATATGCAAAAGATTTAGAAAATGATTATTACTTAGTATAATGTCAACAACCGATATGTAATCAATGAACTAAAGCTAACGTATGGAATTTCTAAATGAAAACACCCAGTAAAAACTCTATAAACTAAACAAACAAAAGAAATAAAAGCAGCATATATAATGATCTGCAAAAAACTTGGACCATACTGAAAGGATACACAAAGATAACCAATTCAAAATAAAATTAAATTATATTCTGAAAAAGTAAGACGATAAATCAACCACATTTTCGATAGATAACCAATTTACACTAATGTCTCAAAATAGCTTTGCGTTCTTGTCCAATGGTCTAATTTAGAACCTTCATTTCACAGTAATTTGATTTTAGCCTAAAGGTTTAGCATTCCAAATAAAAATGCGTAAAGTCTACTGAATTGTAACTTACATCTTTAAAAATACAATAACATTAAACATATTTTACAGGATAAAAAATACCAGACAGCATTAATAGCACGCACCCTGATTTCTCTCAAGATATTTCGATTTTTGTTGACAAGTCGTTTATCATTCCTACGCTCATCATATTAAATGGAATAAAAATATCAATAAATTTCGCTTAATTATACTTATTTGTACCAACTAGCTTATTGAATAAAATTGACTGCAGTTTCACAAGTCAAGCTTGCATCACGTAGTTTTATACCCAGTAAGGATTCATTTGAGCAAAATTATACACGTGTATATTCATCTTAGTGAAACTGCAGCGACTAAAAGTTAATTTTCCTGTGCATGCTTCACACTAAACGCTATTCTCGTGTGCTCATGTGGCATGTTCACTTACTACAGCAATATTATCGCACATCAGAAGCTGATTAACTTTTAGTCTTAATATGTAAAATAAAGAAATTAAGGGTGACGTCAATGGTTAAGGAGGGCAAAATCATATAATGTTCTACGCTAGTAATTAAACGAGGCTAGGATAAATTGTATAAAACGTAATGTGTAAACAACAAGCTCAATTAGAATTAAAATTTTCATTCATTTTACCAAAAGAAAGATCATAGTAATATAGTAAAGAAGTGTAATAATTAACTTATCAATGCGTCAATAAGTATTACACGTAATACTGCCCTTAGGTTAATAGAAATAAAACGTTAGCTATAAATAAATGGTATATATATGATTGGCAGTAGAATAAAAAATACTAAAATCGACTAAAAATTATTAAATTAACGAATAAGCTAATATAAATCTACATTCTTAATATTTCGCTAGAGCTAGCTTGTGATCTTGAATTTTGTGATCGTTGCTTTCAACCATTGTTGTGTTCCAAACAAAGCCTAGTAAATATTCAAAAATGCTCATTCATAATGTCGTCTTTCGACTAAATTTAAATAAATTTACAAATACATATTTTTTCTGTTATGATGGGACATCTATATGCTTTAGAGATCATCCTATTAAATTCTTCCCTGAATGGCGTACTAGACTACCATAAACTGAGAACTATATCTCCTGCACGGTGGGAACCAGAGAAGCCAATGCCAATAGGCCACAGTTAACCAAGTCTCAACACTGTATCCTGTTTGTCATTAGACTCCCACAAATTGTCGACCAATCAATTGTCTCTCGGTTAGTGAGATTAGGATACATCGTTATCAAGTTTCTGATATCACGAAAAATAATATCTGGCGAACAAATAGTAGGCCTATCCCTCCTGCAATCACAGCCAACTGTCGGAGTTGCATCGATGGCCTGTCGAGGAAAATGCGAATCTAGCCTCTTCAAACAGTTGCCCAACCAGAGCAATCGACGTTCCATAGCAAGGTTCGATTGCGACGGAGCACCAATAGCAGCCGCATTGAATAGGTTGGCTCTTGAACAATGCTCTTAATTAATGTGTCTTGGCATTCAGTTATCAATGATTTAACCAAGTCTAGCGAATACATAGATTTTATAAAAATGTCTAAGCACTGACAGCTACAGTATCACCTCCTAAGTTTCATCGGCATACAGTTGGACCGAAAATATCCTAATTTGACAATCTAGAGTTTGGTGTTCAGTTCTAAGATGTCCTTACTAGTAAAATATAGCAGTATTCGAGATATCTAACAATTTTGTCCAAGGCACCACAATTTAGCATAAAGCTGATAAAATCAGCGACCGCCTTGAATCCAGCACTGAACAAGCTGGTACAACGGTAATTGGCAGAAGCTTTAATCTCAACTTTTTGTGGAAGAATAACAAAACGGCAAACTTCTACTCGTTATAAACAGTTTCCTCTATCCAGGTTGTGGTAACTAACTGGTGCAGATCCTTCTGAAGTTATAGGTCACTTAAAATGAAAAATGAAAAAGAAAGGCTATTGATTGCGACGGCTATGCAGTCTCTCATAAGACTGCAAGTCCCTACCATTTCATTAAAAGTGTGTTTCGTATTCAATCCAATATAAATTTCGAATCGTCGCGCCACTGCTAACACCAAAATTGATAGATGCTACAGATTGACTAGATTTATGAAGTGGTCGACAAATTTTGCGCACTCCTCCTCAGGCATAGTGACTATAAGACGTCAGAATCGAGCATACAATTCGGTACTCATCCATTTCAAAAAAGGTATCGGTTACTAACACAATAGCCATAGTGTTAGTATCCTTTACAGACTCGGTATATATATTATATAGTGTGAGTTAGCATTGAAGTCGTATTGTCGTTGACTTTAGATTATGTTAGCTTCACTATTACAGGTTTACACATTCGTCTAGGAGATTGTACCGTCCTATTATTCCACATTCTTCTACCAAATATATAGTGGTTAAAGGGCGTAATACCGGCTTGATATGTTTGTTTATTTGTACACACATTTATATTAACACCGTTCGTATACTAACATGTTTTGTTTTGTCTTTTAGCATGTATATCTGCATTATATGATGAATAAAGCCTAATATTTTAGGCAACTCTTTCTTCTGGTTTCCGACTCAATCTGCCCGTTTGCTGTGCTTGTTACTTTGATTCAGAACAATTTATTCATCATATAACCCAATCATGGAACGCCTACTCAGACCAGAAAGATTTGATGTTGAACCTAGTGCACCAGATGCAGCAAAACAATGGAATCATTGGTATCGTACATTCTGTGGCCTCCTAAAAGCAGTCGAATCCATGAATCCGGATAAATTGGACACTCTTATTTCCTACGTCTCTCCTAACGTATATGAACACATCGTTGATTGTGATACTTATGATCATGCTATCAAAACTCTAATGAATCTCTATGTCAGACCGAAAAATGAAGTCTTTGTTCGTCATATACTCGCGACTACTAAACAAGAAAATGGACAAACATTGGATCAATTTGTTCAGATTCTGAAATCGTTAGCTAGGGAATGCAATTTCAAACCAACTACGGCCGAGGAAAATCGAGACGATGCTCTGCGCGATGCCTTCATTAATGGAATCCAGTCCAATTCAATCAGACAACGTCTCTTAGAACACAACTCACTTAATTTTCAAGCGGCTTTTGATCAAGCACGTGGTCTCGAAATGGCGGAAAAGCAATCATTATCATATCAAAACTGTTTGAATTCTGCACACACTGCAACGGTTCAGCCACTCTGTCCTTCATCAACCTCCGATAAATCTACAGATAATCTTGTTGCTGCTGTTAAACAAAAATGTGACTTTTGTGGGTACGATTATCATTTAAGATGGAAATGTCCGGCCAGAAACGCCTTCTGTAAAAGTTGTGGAAACAAAGGACATTTTCAAAAGGTATGTCGCTCTAAGAATCACCGCCCAGTGGTTTCGACGCTTCATCCTACCATATCTGCAACTGTATTAGCAGCTGCTCCAGATTGTCTCACCAAATGTGTAATAAATCTAGAAGTCAATAACATAAATTGTCATGCTCTCGTTGATACAGGCAGTTCCTGTAGTTATGTTTCAGAAGCCTTCGTTTTGAAAAATAATTGGAAAATTCACTCCTCTCAAGAAACAATAACCATGGCGTCTAGCTCATTTTCGAGTCATACCAAAGGTCATTGTTTTGTGTCGATTCAATACAAATCATGTGTTTATCAAAATATCAAGCTATCTATACTTTCTGATCTTTGTACTGACGTACTCCTCGGTCATGACTTCCTTGGATTGCATAAAAGTGTAAATATCTCTTTTGGTGGTCATAAATCGTCATTCACCGTCTGTTTACTGAAACCTGCATCTGTTACGTCCCCGCCTCTTTTCCACCATTTAACTGCTAACTGGAGGCCTATTGCTACGAAATCAAGAAGGTACAATCGAATGGATGAAATATTTATCCGGGATGAAATAAACAGATTAGTTTCTGATGGCATTATCGAACCTTCAACATCCCCGTGGAGAGCACAAGTTCTCGTGGTATCGAATGAGAATCACAAGAAACGTATGGTTGTGGACTACAGCCAAACAGTCAACAAATTCACACTATTAGACGCCTATCCTTTGCCGAAAATAGACCAAATGGCTGAAACCATTTCAAAATATCATATATTCAGCACTTTGGATCTCAAAAGCGCTTACCACCAGATACCTATCCAAGAACATGAAAAGGTATTTACTGCTTTCGAAGCGTGTGGACGCTTGTTTCAATTCCGTCGCATTCCCTTCGGAGTGACGAATGGTGTCTCATGTTTCCAAAGAACTATGGATCATATAATCGCACAGGAACATCTCACAGATACATTTGTCTATGTGGACAATGTGACAGTTTGCGGGAGAGATACGCTTGAACACGAAACAAATCTCAACAAATTTCTTAATGCCGCTAAAAAATATGGATTGACTTTAAATGAATCAAAGAGCATTTTCGCAGCTAAAGAAATTACTCTTCTTGGTTTTCAAATATCGAATGGAAAAATTAAACCTGATCCTGACCGATTAAAGCCTTTACAAGATCTCCCACCACCGTCGAATGTGCAATCGCAACAAAGAATTGTGGGATTTTTCGCTTATTATTCGCCGTGGATCTCCAACTTCTCCGATAAAATCCACTCACTCGTTCATAATCGAACTTTTCCTTTGCCCGTCTCTGTGAAACAAAATTTTGATGATCTTAAAAAAGAATTAGCCGTAGCAACTTTAGCTTCTATTCGTTGTGATATTCCGTTTGTCGTCGAAACTGATGCTTCGGACGTAGCTATTGCTGCCACTTTGAACCAAGATGGAAGACCTGTGGCGTTTTTCTCTCGGACGTTGACGCCATCTGAAAAACATCACTCAGCTGTTGAAAAAGAAGCCTATGCCGTGGTTGAAGCTATTCGAAAATGGAGGCATTTACTTTTGGGTAATCATTTCAAACTTGTCACTGATCAAAGATCTGTTTCCTTTATTTTTGGCAATCAAAATCGAGGAAGAGTGAAGAACGATAAAATTTTGCGCTGGAAAATGGAATTATCACCTTACAGCTTCGATGTTGTCTATAGACCCGGAAAAGATAACAAAGCAGCAGATGCACTAAGTCGATCCTGTTGTGGTGCGCTTCTAAATGGACTGGATTTAAAACAAATACATGATTCTCTTTGTCATCCTGGAATTTCTCGTATGCTCCACTTTGTGAAATCTCGTAATTTACCATATTCTATTGATGAAATTCGAAAAATGACCTTGAGTTGTGAAGTGTGCTCTGAAATCAAACCCAGATTTCCTTCGGCAATTCAAGGCCAATTAATCAAAGCTACCCAACCGTTTGAGCGGTTATCTATCGATTTTAAAGGACCTCTTCCTTCATCAACTCGTAATCGTTATCTACTGACGGTCATCGATGAATATTCTCGATTTCCCTTTGCATTTGCTTGTCCTGACCTTAGCAGTCACACCGTCATACTTCACCTGTGTCAAATATTCGCAATGTTTGGGATGCCTTCGTACATTCACTCAGACAGAGGTTCTTCCTTCATGTCGACCGAGGTACAAAATTTTCTTCGGGAAAAAGGTATAGCTTCGAGTAGAACGACTCCTTATAATCCCAAAGGAAATGGACAGGTAGAAAGAATGAATGGTACCTTATGGAAATCGATCCTTCTCGCTCTCAGATCAAAAAGGCTTTCAGTTGAAAACTGGGAATGCGTGCTGCTGGACGCATTACATTCAATCCGTTCATTATTGTGCACATCTACCAACGAAACCCCTCACGAGCGTCTTTTTCGACACAATAGAAGGTCGACTTTTGGTACCACACTCCCAACCTGGCTTACTGTTCCTGGCAAAGTTTTACTCAAGAAGAATGCTAGAGTTTCTAAATATGACCCCTCTGTGGAAGAAGTTGAACTAATTCATTGCAATCCTAACTATGCGCATGTTCGTTTTTCTGATGGAAGAGAAGATACAGTATCTATCCGTCAATTAGCCCCGAAAGGCTCCGACGCACTGATGAATGAAGCTGGAACTAATATGGGACTCCGTGAAAATGAACCGGTTGTTGCTGATGAACAAACCTCCTATAATGACGATACCGATATTGATAATGTTAAGGCAAATGGTGAATCTACGGATAACTCAAATGCTCGTGACCTATCAGAGAATCTCGAAAACCTTATCAATCAACAACAACGTGTTCATTCTTATAATTTACGAAGTGGAAATGTTTAAATACTATGTTTTCTCAATCCTCTTTGAATTGCTACTATAACAGTCTTGTTTTGACTCTGACGCTACGCTACAAATTGCAGTGGAGGAGAATGATATGTTTGTTTATTTGTACACACATTTATATTAACACCGTTCGTATACTAACATGTTTTGTTTTGTCTTTTAGCATGTATATCTGCATTATATGATGAATAAAGCCTAATATTTTAGGCAACTCTTTCTTCTGACTTGTCTAATCATTCTGCCCGTTTGCTGTGCTTGTTACTGTGATTCAGAACAATACCGGCTCCTACTGATGAGTCGCCAGTAAGCACGAAACGAATGTGCATGAGATTATACTTTCCGTTCATGCTGCCTTTGGTTTATCCTTCTGGTCACAACTGAACTAATTTGTTAGTAGGTTCGCAAAACCTAATACATACTTGCATACAATTCAAATGTTCCGATGCTGTTTAAACTCATTGGCGAAATGAAGCCAGTGTTTTTGCACAAGATCAGTTAAATGAAAATGTCCATACATGCAGGCAGATTTATGTTCTCCACCATTCACCATAATTTAGCGCGTGATTGAGACCATATACGTGCGATAATCGTTTTTGCATTGGATTTCATACACTTAAGATGTGTGTAAGGTTTCGATATTATCCTTTTTATTTGGAGTTTTATTGCATAGAGTAAGAGGCTTCCTTTAAATTATATTTATGTTGTATTTTAATACTATAAAATGGACCATGGTGTAAATTTGGCTATTGTTTCATTTTTTGACGATCAGCTAACAAAACATGAATCAAACAATAACAAACAACATATGTAACGATATGACAAAAAAGTTTAAAAATCCCAGGCTTCCTTTTAAGGGCCAAAACTACCAATAACTATTTTTCAATATGCGGAATCTATCGCAAAACTAAGACGACATCGCACCTATTAATACAAAAAGAGTGATCCAGTACTGTATGTATCGTTGCATAGTCTAAAAGAGACATCTTATCTACTAGGTCTGCAAGGTGTATAAGCGATATTAAGCAACTGTAGTCACCTATACATTCAATTCCCTATTATCCATTAATCTATCTTCCTTCTATTTAAGATCTAACAACAACGCTCTTTTAGACGCAATGATTAAATCATTGAGTCCAATGTTGTCTTGAAAAAATGCCGATAATAGAAATAAAATTATTGTTGCGAAGAACTAAAATCTCAAGTTAGAATCCAGGATCATACAATTAGTACAGATATGTGCATCATGCTCATCTACGCATTGATAGCTTCGCAGTTCGTGCGGTACACAAATGTCTTAAGTTGACAATGGTTTTAAATTGTGTTCACGAGTTAAAACTTCAATAACGGTATAAATCTTTGTAAGCAGCCGACTTTTTGTTACACGCAAAGGCGTACTTCAAAATAAATGTCCAAAATAATAAATGACTAATTTTTGTTTATTCTGCAAACACTCCCACCGATAGCAGCACAGACAATAGCAAAGACGTCTTCTAATCCAACATGAATTCGCCACTAAGAAGCGATAAAATTCAGATATAGCATTGGCCATGAGAGCTAGAAATGCAAAATTAGCCGATTACGGTAAACAAAAATTCATTTTGGTAGCTAAAACTCTTTGATCTCAATATAAACCCATAATGGAAAACCAGTATTGTATAGTGATGCAGAATATACATTATAGCTAAGCAGAAACTTCAAAAGCAGTTGGAAAAAATGGGCCACATAACAAGTAAAATATCTTTGAAAACTGATCACTCGAATTGATCATATGGTAATTAGTTGTAGATAGCGTGGTTACATCAAGAGCTACCATTCGTTTAGCAAGACGTATGTTAAATAGGAACATTCAATCTCAAATAGACCTTAACAAAAATATTAAGATTTTATGAAACCTAAATTGTCCAGTCTTAATATTGAAACGAAGATAAGGTCCTTTAAGTACAATGTGGACACATGTATAAAACACTGTAGATTACCGTAGAATTTGCCATGTGATCTTTGACCCTTGCATCAGACGAACCCTCCTGAAATATGTCTGCAGCAACATTACATAAGGCTCATTCTGAATCACCATTATGGTTTGAAATTTAGAATGTAACCTTATCTCTGAAATGTCAAAAATCTACAGTTTCTTATTAGCTGTTGCTGACCTTATTTAAGGATGGTAATGATGTAATTTGTAGCGCCTTGTACAGTCTCATTCGTACTATACAGAAGAAAAAACCGCGCAGATTACTTTGGGCGAGCCGACCATCATTCTCATCTCCAAAATGGCCACTTTGGTATAAGATTGATTTCAGTAGTTTCTTGGTTAACTTATTCGACTGTCTTTCGCTATGCCATCGCATTCTGTGAATCACATACCGGAATAGAACTGACAGGATTCCGTCTAGACCAGGATACAATAGATCATGTTTTTACCCCGAAGCATTTAATTGAACAGCGACAAGTAATTCGCCATTCACAATAAGTCTTTTTGGTTTAACTGTTGTATTTGACTCGGTGGAAAGCAACGATATTTAGCACATGCGTTTGAACATATTATGCCATCTAAATGTTGTACATTTTACACGAATACATTACACAAACATTTTTAGTCATATTAGGACCTCTAAAGAATTATTGCATAATGTAATCACAAATGGTGGAATTTGACAAGAATGTTCACCATTCATGCTTTTAATATTAATGAACACGTGCTATTACGAATTATACGTTTCAATACGATTGAGATGCAGGCATCGAATTGTTTCCAGATGGTAGATGAGTCGATATATTGTATAATTTATTTAAAAGATAATGCCAAGGCCACATTGAATCGATTAGCAGTCATTGTGTCGCCTTTCGCTATGGAATTCTCAATGTAAGATAATGCTACTACATCACTTAATTTAAATCTGCGGCTTCAAAATGCAGGTATTGAAGTTAAAGATTAAAAAATCTTTGTATCTGAAACAATGTGTTAGGCAATATGATTGAAGAGGGTAATATAAGAAGCTCATAAGCTAAAGTTCCACAATCTAACTTTCTTTATTCATGAACAAACAAGAGTGTCACATTTTACCTCAAAGTTTACTTCCACAGTACATGCTATCTTGCTATAAGCTTTTGGGACACGGACCCTGAAAGTTGAAAATGTTAGGCGTATACCGACAATCAACTGCCGCTGTTTTAGAAGCATGGTCAATATATGTCGTCAACAACGAATAACAAACGCTACAATACTTAGATGTAGTTATTATTCATTCAATAAGCGTTCTTCGTTAAAAAAAGCAAATCAGGCTCCAAACATTTCACGGGCAGAGTATCATTTTACCTTTTCCTCAAGTTTGATAGTTTAGTAGAGCACTATTCGCTCAGCCAGGATCAGATTAGCAAAATACACAAGGTTTACAGATGTTGACATGGATGAAATCGTTAAAGTCGACCACAGTCGAATTAGGTAGCATAGAATTATTTTATCTACACCGTGCCCATCCTAATTCTTGATTAGAAATCTGACACAATACGGCATCGTATTCTGCTCATTGGAAAAATCTTATTCTTCCAAAATGTAGAGTCTTAGCTTGACAGATTTAACTGCTAGGTTTATTCCATTAAATATTGTGATACAAATTTAGCCACAAAAATATATATTCGTCATTTCGTCTCGTCTTGAGGCTGTCTTGGCCCAAATTGTGTGTTCAACGTATCATCGATACTATGTTACTTTAGGCTAGATCCAACAATTTTTAAACATTCATATATTATGGTATAGTTTATCAGTTGTTATTTTCGTCCTTATTATGAATGTTTTACATTTTATTGCTATACTAATTTTTTCTCGTAGTATTTCATGCGCCAAAAATAGAATTGAATAACAATTAACCCTTGCAAAAATAGTTATGAAAACAGCATCGAGCGATCCGCTTTCCCTTAATCATAGCCTGCTCATCAGAAATTCAATTTTCCTGCACCACAAACAGAATCCTGTCACAAGGCTTAGTGATGTAAGTCATGAAAATGTAAAGTTGATAATCCACGGTACACAGATTGAGCAATTGTTAGATTGTTGTTAGATTGAGCAAACATTATTAAGCAGATGACAGCTATTCTCTGCCTAAGAGACGAGAGAATCTAATTTTCGTTTGTTTTATATTACGCATGTCGACACTGAGAATGTATTCGTCATCATAGATTTACACTCCAATTTAACGATAAGATAATATAATAAGAAATCACAATTGGCTACTGGCAAGCTTCATCAATCATCTTTCTAACATAAAATTGAAGATTTATAAATATAAATGAGTTGGTTTTGATGCATAAAATTTTTTTGACAATCTGCATCAATACAGATTCTCAAAAGCGTGTATTTAGCATTTAAATCACCACTCTACAAGAAATATCTTCATAAATTCAAAAAGTACATTTGATTCATGATGCACCAGAGAAGCGAACTAGGACAAATGTAGAGGTCTTTGTTCAGACATGGATTGTATTGACCAAATTTATACATTCCAGCGCAATCTCAAGCCGTGCCACTGCTATCACCGACCCACTATCGCTATTTCTATATAGACTTTTCAGCCACTAATAATTCTATGTGGTTCAAGATGTATAACGAACTACGCTTAATAATGATGCCACAATCACTTTTTTGATAGTTCAATGCCTGTTCTAACGAATTATTGGTATGTCTTCGCAACTATTAAGGCCTTTCTGAATTTTTAACGATTGGCTCCGGCATTCAACAAAGAAATGTCAATTCTCTCGATTTAGTCAATATCTTTATGCAGTCTTTCCTGTGTTCATTGCTCAATACTTCTGAGTGGAAATCAGTGATGTCGGTCATATTATTGCCATCGAATATGCTGGGGATTCTGTCAAAATTGGAGAAAAGGAAGACAAGTACTATGAAGCCATTCATTAAGATCAATAATTGAATATCTGCTACAATTTGAAACAAAACGTCTCAAAGACCACAGTTAAGGCTATTTGAGATTATGGAACTAAAATCATGCTGTACAGCGCCCTGCTACTGGTTTTTAATGAGGTTATATAATTATTATACCAGGTTACAAAAGACAAATGGGCTTCCGGCGCAATTTTTCAACTTATAGGCCTTTCTGAAACTGATTTTGGTAAATTATTCATTTATGCACTAATTCAAAATAATTCAGATGAAGTTTACAGTTAATTTTTCTCCATGCTACGGAGACATAGTTGATATGATTGTTTATTTGTACACACATTTATATTCACACCGTTCGTATACTAACATGTTTTGCTTTGTCTTTTAGCATGTATATCTGCATTATATGATGAATAAAGCCTAATATTTTAGGCAACTCTTTCTTCTGACTTTCGACTCACTCTGCCCGTTTGCTGTGCTTGTTACTGTGATTCAGAACAATTTATTCATCATATAACCCAATCATGGAACGCCTACTCAGACCAGAAAGATTTGATGTTGAACCTAGTGCACCAGATGCAGCAAAACAATGGAATCATTGGTATCGTACATTCTGTGGTCTCCTAAAATCAGTCGAATCCATGAATCCGGATAAATTAGACACTCTTATTTCCTACGTCTCTCCTAACGTATATGAACACATCGTTGACTGTGATACATATGATCATGCTATCAAAACTCTAATGAATCTCTATGTCAGACCGAAAAATGAAGTCTTTGTTCATCATATACTCGCGACTACTAAACAAGAAAATGGACAAACATTGGATCAATTTGTTCAGATTCTGAAATCGTTAGCTAGGGAGTGCAATTTCAAACCAACTACGGCCGAGGAAAATCGAGACGATGCTCTGCGCGATGCCTTCATTAATGGAATCCAGTCCAATTCAATCAGACAACGTCTCTTAGAACACAACTCACTTAATTTTCAAGCGGCTTTTGATCAAGCACGTGGTCTCGAAATGGCGGAAAAGCAATCATTATCATATCAAAACTGTTTGAATTCTGCACACACTGCAACGGTTCAGCCACTCTGTCCTTCATCAACCTCCGATAAATCTACAGATAATCTTGTTGCTGCTGTTAAACAAAAATGTGACTGATATGATTGTTTATTTGTACACACATTTATATTCACACCGTTCGTATACTAACATGTTTTGCTTTGTCTTTTAGCATGTATATCTGCATTATATGATGAATAAAGCCGAATATTTTAGGCAACTCTTTCTTCTAATATTTCGACTCACTCTGCCCGTTTGCTGTGCTTGTTACTGTGATTCAGAACAATTTATTCATCATATAACCCAATCATGGAACGCCTACTCAGACCAGAAAGATTTGATGTTGAACCTAATTCACCAGATGCAGCAAAACAATGGAATCATTGGTATCGTACATTCTGTGGTCTCCTAAAATCAGTCGAATCCATGAATCCGGATAAATTAGACACTCTTATTTCCTACGTCTCTCCTAACGTATATGAACACATCTTTGACTGTGATACATATGATCATGCTATCAAAACTCTAATGAATCTCTATGTCAGACCGAAAAATGAAGTCTTTGTTCATCATATACTCGCGACTACTAAACAAGAAAATGGACAAACATTGGATCAATTTGTTCAGATTCAGAAATCGTTAGCTAGGGAGTGCAATTTCAAACCAACTACGGCCGAGGAAAATCGAGACGATGCTCTGTGCGATGCCTTCATTAATGGAATCCAGTCCAATTCAATCAGACAACGTCTCTTAGAACACAACTCACTTAATTTTCAAGCGGCTTTTGATCAAGCACGTGGTCTCGAAATGGCGGAAAAGCAATCATTATCATATCAAAACTGTTTGAATTCTGCACACACTGCAACGGTTCAGCCACTCTGTCCTTCATCAACCTCCGATAAATCTACAGATAATCTTGTTGCTGCTGTTGAACAAAAATGTGACTGATATGATTGTTTATTTGTACACACATTTATATTCACACCGTTCGTATACTAACATGTTTTGCTTTGTCTTTTAGCATGTATATCTGCATTATATGATGAATAAAGCCTAATATTTTAGGCAACTCTTTCTTCTGACTTTTCGACTCACTCTGCCCGTTTGCTGTGCTTGTTACTGTGATTCAGAACAATTTATTCATCATATAACCCAATCATGGAACGCCTACTCAGACCAGAAAGATTTGATGTTGAACCTAGTGCACCAGATGCAGCAAAACAATGGAATCATTGGTATCGTACATTCTGTGGTCTCCTAAAATCAGTCGAATCCATGAATCCGGATAAATTAGACACTCTTATTTCCTACGTCTCTCCTAACGTATATGAACACATCGTTGACTGTGATACATATGATCATGCTATCAAAACTCTAATGAATCTCTATGTCAGACCGAAAAATGAAGTCTTTGTTCGTCATATACTCGCGACTACTAAACAAGAAAATGGACAAACATTGGATCAATTTGTTCAGATTCTGAAATCGTTAGCTAGGGAGTGCAATTTCAAACCAACTACGGCCGAGGAAAATCGAGACGATGCTCTGCGCGATGCCTTCATTAATGGAATCCAGTCCAATTCAATCAGACAACGTCTCTTAGAACACAACTCACTTAATTTTCAAGCGGCTTTTGATCAAGCACGTGGTCTCGAAATGGCGGAAAAGCAATCATTATCATATCAAAACTGTTTGAATTCTGCACACACTGCAACAGTTCAGCCACTCTGTCCTTCATCAACCTCCGATAAATCTACAGATAATCTTGTTGCTGCTGTTAAACAAAAATGTGACTTTTGTGGGTACGATTATCATTTAAGATGGAAATGTCCGGCCAGAAACGCCTTCTGTAAAAGTTGTGGAAACAAAGGACATTTTCAAAAGGTATGTCGCTCTAAGAATCACCGCCCAGTGGTTTCGACGCTTCATCCTACCATATCTGCAACTGTATTAGCTGCTGCTCCTGATTGTCTCACCAAATGTGTAATAAATCTAGAAGTCAATAACATAAATTGTCATGCTCTCGTTGATACAGGCAGTTCCTGTAGTTATGTTTCAGAAGCCTTCGTTTTGAAAAATAATTGGAAAATTCACTCCTCACGAGAAACAATAACCATGGCGTCTAGCTCATTATCGAGTCATACCAAAGGCCATTGTTTTGTGTCGATTCAATACAAATCATGTGTTTATAAAAATATCAAGCTATCTATACTTTCTGATCTTTGTACTGACGTACTCCTCGGTCATGACTTCCTTGGATTGCATAAAAGTGTAAATATCTCTTTTGGTGGTCATAAATCGTCATTCACCGTCTGTTTACTGAAACCTGCATCTGTTACGTCCCCGCCTCTTTTCCACCATTTAACTGCTAACTGGAGGCCTATTGCTACGAAATCAAGAAGGTACAATCGAATGGATGAAATATTTATCCGGGATGAAATAAACAGATTAGTTTCTGATGGCATTATCGAACCTTCAACATCCTCGTGGAGAGCACAAGTTCTCGTGGTATCGAATGAGAATCACAAGAAACGTATGGTTGTGGACTACAGCCAAACGGTCAACAAATTCACACTCTTAGACGCATATCCTTTGCCGAAAATGGACCAAATGGCTGAAACCATTTCAAAATATCATATATTCAGCACTTTGGATCTCAAAAGCGCTTACCACCAAATACCTATCCAAGAACATGAAAAGGTATTTACTGCTTTCGAAGCGTGTGGACGCTTGTTTCAATTCCGTCGCATTCCCTTCGGAGTGACGAATGGTGTCTCATGTTTCCAAAGAACTATGGATCATATAATCGCACAGGAACATCTCACAGATACATTTGTCTATGTGGACAATGTGACAGTTTGCGGGAGAGATACGCTTGAACACGAAACAAATCTCAACAAATTTCTTAATGCCGCTAAAAAATATGGATTGACCTTAAATGAATCAAAGAGCATTTTCGCAGCTAAAGAAATTACTCTCCTTGGTTTTCAAATATCGAATGGAAAAATTAAACCTGATCCTGACCGATTAAAGCCTTTACAAGATCTCCCACCACCGTCGAATGTGCAATCGCAACAAAGAATTGTGGGATTTTTCGCTTATTATTCGCCGTGGATCTCCAACTTCTCCGATAAAATTCACTCACTCGTTCATAATCGAACTTTTCCTTTGCCCGTCTCTGTGAAACAAAATTTCGATGATCTTAAAAAAGAATTAGCCGTAGCAACTCTAGCTTCTATTCGTTGTGATATTCCGTTTGTCGTCGAAACTGATGCTTCGGACGTAGCTATTGCTGCCACTTTGAACCAAGATGGAAGACCCGTGGCGTTTTTCTCTCGGACGTTGACGCCATCTGAAAAACATCACTCAGCTGTTAAAAAAGAAGCCTATGCCGTGGTTGAAGCTATTCGAAAATGGAGGCATTTACTTTTGGGTAATCATTTCAAACTTGTCACTGATCAAAGATCTGTTTCCTTTATTTTTGGCAATCAAAATCGAGGAAGAGTGAAGAACGATAAAATTTTGCGCTGGAAAATGGAATTATCACCTTACAGCTTCGATGTTGTCTATAGACCCGGAAAAGATAATAAAGCAGCAGATGCACTAAGTCGATCCTGTTGTGGTGCGCTTCTAAATGGACTGGATTTAAAACAAATACATGATCATCTTTGTCATCCTGGAATTTCTCGTATGCTCCACTTTGTGAAATCTCGTAATTTACCATATTCTATTGATGAAATTCGAAAAATGACCTTGAGTTGTGAAGTGTGCTCTGAAATCAAACCCAGATTTCCTTCGGCAATTCAAGGCCAATTAATCAAAGCTACCCAACCGTTTGAGCGGTTATCTATCGATTTTAAAGGACCTCTTCCTTCATCAACTCGTAATTGTTATCTACTGACGGTCATCGATGAATATTCTCGATTTCCCTTTGCATTTGCTTGTCCTGACCTTAGCAGTCACACCGTCATACTTCACTTGTGTCAAATATTCGCAATGTTTGGGATGCCTTCGTACATTCACTCAGACAGACGTTCTTCCTTCATGTCGACCGAGGTACAAAATTTTCTTCGGGAAAAAGGTCTAGCTTCGAGTAGAACGACTCCTTATAATCCCAAAGGAAATGGACAGGTAGAAAGAATGAATGGTACCTTATGGAAATCGATCCTTCTCGCTCTCAGATCAAATAGGCTTTCAGTTGAAAACTGGGAATGCGTGCTACTGGACGCATTACATTCAATCCGTTCATTATTGTGCACATCTACCAACGAAACCCCTCACGAACGTCTTTGTCGACACAATAGAAGGTCGACTTTTGGTACCACACTCCCAACCTGGCTTACTGTTCCTGGCAAAATTTTACCCAAGAAGAATGCTAGAGTTTCTAAATATGACCTCTCTGTGGAAGAAGTTGAACTAATTCATTGCAATCCTAACTATGCGCATGTTCGTTTTTCTAATGGAAGAGAAGATACAATATCTATCCGTCAATTAGCCCCGAAAGGCTCCGACGCACTGATGAATGAAGCTGGAACTAATATGGTACTCTGTGAAAATGAACCGGTTGTTGCTGATGAACAAACCTCCTATAATGATGATACCGATATTGATAATGTTAAGGCAAATGGTGAATCTACGGATAACTCAAATGCTCGTGACCTATCAGAGAATCTCGAAAACCTTATCAATCAACAACAACGTGTTCATCCTTATAACTTACGAAGTGGAAATGTTTAAATACTATGTTTTCTCAATCCTCTTTGAATTGTTACTATAACAGTCTTGTTCCGACTCTGACGCCTCGCTACAAATCGCAGTGGAGGAGAATGATATGATTGTTTATTTGTACACACATTTATATTCACACCGTTCGTATACTAATATGTTTTGCTTTGTCTTTTAGCATTTATATCTGCATTATATGATGAATAAAGCCTAATATTTTAGGCAACTCTTTCTTCTGACTTGTCGACTCACTCTGCCCGTTTGCTGTGCTTGTTACTGTGATTTAGAACATTTGAATAGACGTGAATAAAGCATGTTGCACATATATTCAGAAAACGAACTACTTATATAGAAATATCACCGATTGTAACACAGGCATCAACAAAGTCAGATTAACTAAAAATAGGTGGTAAACAGATTTGCCACAAAGCAAGAAAAGACCACGGGCTGACAAGAAACCGAAGCTGTACGATTATCACCGAATATGCACGCTCGGGCACTGTAGAACCAAATTAAGCTAAAAAAATAAAATTTATTTACAGAAAAAACAGACGTACGCTCTGTCCTAAAACAATCTTTATGATAAGCCTAAACCTGCAACTAGCTGACACTAAACGAATGACCACTTGTTAGACAACTATAAAACAAGTTTTATTAACGGAACCTATGAATAACTCATCCATGCGAAACCAAAACCACCCACCCATGCGAAACATAATAAAATCTCAACAAACTTTTAATAATTTAATCGAGAAACAATGTATACTGCACGAGTAATTTACGCTTTTAGCAGTTAAGCTTAACTGAAAATATTTTAGCAAAATCTAACTGAAGAAATGTCCACAAATAAATTTACTTGCATCTATTCAATGAATGTGTTCTTCATCCTACTGAATAATTGCTGCTTTATTACTGAGCAAAAAATGGACGCAATTTCAAAAAATATTCATACATTTCAGAAGTATTTCTCAAATAGGTGAAAGATATTTCCACAAATGAAGTTTAGAGCACTCTTATACACGTAACGTTAGCGCTTTTGCTCCATCTTATCAATCACTATACCTTTAGAGTTGCCATGATTTTCTTGCGTGGTTAGTAGATTTGCACTGTCAGTTTCGCAAAACTCCGTTTGATCCCCATTTCCCCGCACGCATCGAGCTCGTCTTCGCGGTGACTTGGTGCTGATTCGTCGTTTTCCTCCGAAGGCTTCAAAATAATTTACTCTAGCCACTGGAAATGAGGTACGATCTAATCGAATGCCAGTAAACGAAGTAAACCGTGGATACTCTAAGTATGATGATCGCACTGTGCAAACATTCAAGAACTTTTTACTTTTACTTTACTGTGGCTGACTCCTTTTGGAGGATAAGCCGGCTCCAATTTCATGGAGTTTCTTGGGAATTTGGTACAAGTGGTGTCCCCTCACCACTCGGCTTTTTGATCGAGGACGCACCTCTAGCCTTTGCACATCCAAGCGCAGTCTGCAAGGCAGCAGTAAGTTGCATGGTTGCCGGTGGCTGTTGAGAGCTCATTCGCCATTCGGAAGTACGGGGTACTGTCCAGGAGTCCATGTAATCCTGTGGCTGTTGAACCCTTTTGTGGCGGGGAACACACGCCGAGTCATGGTGCCGTCGTCGGGCTCATGTGGTATTTTATAGGAGATCCGATTGCCGGTCGGAAATCCACCACGCCCTGGTGACACCACCGCCATAGCCCCGTTAGCCCATGTACGATCGGCCATCGAGACATGGTTGACACCGTCGTACCACGTTGAGGAGGGGATGGACTTTACGACATTCAAGAAATATCTGACAGAAAGAAACTGCTATACTTTTTAAGCCTAAATGCGAAACTGTTTAAATGTTCGTCTCTGTGCCGTTTCTGGACTAATATTTTGCGGTATATTTTTACATGGACCTTCCAAATGGACCACGTTTTCTATTTTAATAAAATAAACTCGTTTTGTACTCCAGAATAGCAGATCACAAGATGATGCGAAAACGCTACTGCTACATTTAGACGACTTTGAAAAAATTCATATTTAGGATTTAATTTCTCCTTCATGAGAAATAATTGTACTACAAATATTGTCATTATTTCTGATAACATATGAGAATTAGTTTGACGCGTAGAGTTCACTTTATTCAGACTCATGCGGATAGACAGAACTCAATATGAAGTTAGCACACGTTCACTGGAGAATGCTTTTCGTTCTGACTGGCTTTTAAGTAAATTGAAATAACCTATGCACGAAATGAAAATCACGAAAATTCCTAGTTCAGCCACCTTATGCTTTTGTAATTTTTATGTATTTAATCATAAATTGATTCTAAATCTGGTATATAGAACGCAGTTGTATAAAAGGCCTTTTTATTCTTGTCAGAACTCTTGACTTTTCTAGTATAATGTATATGATTAATCCAAAGGAGTCTCACTCTCCTTCCAAAAAATGATTGCAAAATGCCATTTATTAGTCGAGGTGAGATATAGAAAAAGGGAAATAACGTTTTTAAGACTATTGAGTATACTCGCATTACAATAAATTTCGGTTTCGATACATGATTTCTTTCATTACTTAAAAACAGATGTTTGTTTTTGGTATAAAATGCGCATTTCATAAGCTAGCAAATGCAACTTCTCACGTAGAACGGTTCGTTCTTATTCGGTACTTGCCAGAACTGCCTCGGCCGAAATTCGAACAAATCCGCATTTGCGTCGGTGTCTTTTAATTCAGCCATTACGACACTGAAGCGGCGCATTGTGCGCAGTTTTTACGCACATACTAACACAGTTTTACTGGACTCCCTGGATGTTACTTTGCATTGCTTTCAGCCTAAAGCCCCAAATAGTCATCCCTCATAAGTCATTGATAAAAGGCGCACCAACTTGGCTTTGCAAGATTAGGTTGAAAACAATGACGAATAGGATTCGCCTAAAGAAAAGATTGACGAAAACACCATGAACTGGTATATAATGGATAATGATATTCAGTGTGTGGATTCGGTGGAGAAGTTGATGAATTGTAAGACCCCATAGCAAATGCCCTCTGGTTCAAACTCCGGTCGCGGCAATTTGTTAAGTATTTTATGTGCGTCCAATAAGGGCAAAAGCGGCCTACTTGATCAAATGCATTTTCTATTATATATAATGTGTAGTTTATACTTTAAAAAAAATATATATATAGCAAAATTTTGTCAATATATAAGAGCTAATTTTTTTTTAAATATGTGTATAGATGACAAGTATAATGATAATATTTGATTTTTTGTTGTTAGTTTAGAGTAAGCATAGCGTAAAATAGCAAATTAAATTCATCTACTCAATCACTTTGAATATTTTGGCGCCCGTTAATCAAAGAAAGAAATGCCGCGGATGAGAGTTGAATCCGGGAACATTTGGCTCATTTACGCCTCCGAAGTAGCGGATTAAATGCGATGCTTTGTTATATGTCAACTTATTGGGTTGTAGTGGCGTAGGGAATGAGTTACAAAACTTAAAAGAAATGCCCCTAGTTCAAATCTTGGTTGGTACAATACTTGAAACTACCTTATATTTGCACAATAAGAACGAGATTGGTCTAGTTGATGAATTGAACTTTCTGTATTATGTTATATTTAGTTTATAATGAGATATATTTTTATGTAAAGATATCATCATCATCATCATCATCATCATGCCCAGCCATACAAAAGTCAAAAGTGACTAATGTTTTACTGGCATATAACCATAAAAAGAGAAAATATAAATAAATATAAAAAAAGAAAAAAAATATATAAATAACAACAGAAATAATATTTTAGACAAATTATTAGTGAGATTTACGTGAGAGAAAGAGAGACAGAGAGAGAGAATATCTAGTTACTATGAGTAAATTTATCAGGATAACTCACAGAAATGAGGCAAACTAAACCTCTACACAACACCATTATGATTAAGTTAGCGTTAGGGCAGGGCAACATCAGCAATATTAATTATAAATTTGGAGAGAAAATTATACACCTCTTTTTATCGTTTCTGGCTTGTAGTATTCTGGATGTGTGATAGTGAGTTATCATTTCATGTTACCACGTCAGCATTGCACACCGCGAACTACTTGTCTAAAACAAGTTTTCAGCTTATATTTCATAATGAGTCATGATTTCATTTTTACCAACTTCCAATGCTATACCACTGGTTAATGCCAATGGGATTGGCGTTGATATGAAGCTGGCAAACTTGATATAAAGAATTGAAATTAAACACCTAACAATAAAAATCCATTTCCGTTTTTCATTTATTTTTTACTCGAAACAGAGAAAAGCATAGATTTTAGTTTAAGTGTTTTATTTATCGTTTATTGTATGTAACACGCATTTCTTTCTTCATTTAATCATCCCTACAATGTTAGCCAATTAAAAATTAACTATCATTGCTTATATAAGTGTGGATGTGTAAAGAAATAATTTGAAATATAAAATAAGAATGAGAAGGGCACATTAAATAATAGCAGTCGTAACGTGCACAAGTAAAACTGATACTACGCTAATTGACAGGAGTACACTTGTCACCTATTTCGTCAACGTGCAACAAAACAGAACTCTTCCACTCGCTTTGGATGAATTTTCCCCTTAAGATTACGGTAGTAGGCTTGTGCATGTCCTTGTAAACATCTTGTCCATCGAATAAAAATACGAAGAAGTAGACAATCGACTGCGGTGGTCTTGTGGTTCCTCATGGGATCAATAATCTCAGTCACTGCATCAAAAGTAAGAACTTCGTTGTCCATTTTGTAACAATTTCTTGTGGACACTTCAACACCAACCACTCTGATTGTGATATGTGTTGAATTAATGAAGTTTTGGAAGTTTAGAAGTTGTGTTTCAGAAATTGATGGCGCTTGCACTCCCATAGCAGAATGTCGACTACTAATACTTCGGTTCTACGCATATAACTCAAATTAGTTGTTGCTTTACGACACTGTTTCTAGCTCATTAACAGCATTAAGCCAATGTTGCTCTTCACCCGCCACTGCGCTGGCATCAAACTCCTTGTGAAGCTTACGAATCCGGATGTAACCTCCTCGTAATTCTCCAGAAGAGGCCAAGGGTTGAATTGTTTTGTTGTCGGTTGAGGCAGAAAACATGTCCGAGATTCTATTATGGGAAGACAAGCTGATACTTGCTTAAGCGTTCATATATAGTGATCTAGATGCTTTTTCGTATACCATCGGCTGTAGCCTTGCGCGGTCTAGCAGAAGCCTAGGCGTCCTGAAGGCATCATGCGCAATTATAACCGTTTTCAACGCACATATAATATAATTAAATAATGGTGCCCACGCGGAGTGGAATTTTTATCTGATTATAGTGTCCAGATACCTAATCCGATTCGCTAATTGCAACAGTGGAACACCCGTGATACGATCGCGTCTTTGTCAGCATACAAAAATTGTCTGTTTATCGAATTGTGGCCAATCTGAGCATGATCTCACAGTCCCACCTATTTAATGGAGGTCTCTGCGCCTTATGGCAAATCGCCCTTGTGGTGTGGGATGATTGAGTTTTCCGGAATCAAGTTCAGGCAAGAGGCAATATTGGAGAGTCCGGTGCTGCTGTCACAGCTATTTTCATCCAGGAACCACCATCCTACAGCTTCATTTCCTGCCAATTCTTAGCCTAGTTTGATGTTCAACTCATCGACGATATCTAAGTTGTTAGAACGCCACTGAGTGCCAGCGGCTATATGTCATTACGCTTCATTATCGGAGTAGCTGAGTTTTGGTGCGTACGCATTTACGACTATAAGAACCACGTTTCCTAAACTGAACCTGGCTTAAGCCAAACGAGAGTTTATAGCTTTCCAGTCGGTAAACATGGTCGCAGAATGTCAACATACCTAGCTATATCATTTTCGCGTTGAGATGGATAAATAATTGCCTCTTACTGTGGACTAGATCAGAATGAGGCAATATAGTGTACTAGAATTAGTTCTGGTCGCCTAGAGACGAACATTCGTTTCGTGTTTATTGGCAACTCATCAGTAGGAGCCGGTATTACGCCCTTTACCCACCATATATTTTGGTCAGGAACGAGGGTAAACGGCGTAATACCGGCTCCTACTGATGAGTCACTAGTAAGCACGAAACGAATGTGCGTGAGATTATACTTTCCGTTCATTCTGTCATTGGTTTATCCTTCTGGTGTATCTAGGCGCTCAACACCTAATATACTAGTTTGCTGCTCCAAACAATATCTAAATATGGAAACTCTGCTAGTGCAATTTGTCCGTCGTAAGAGACTGACTATCTCGCAAGCCAAGCGCTTTAACGTTTCAATGTAAAATGTATAGATTGTGTTTTTGTTTAGGTGGCACATGAGGACCAGTTAAAAGCTGCATGAGATCCATCGCGCGTATCCGACGTTTGGTCTGTTCTAGTACAATATACAGCGTTGCCAGTCCCTATTTTCTTAGTTATGCTTGTGAGCATGTCTTTTTGTAGCTATTTCAGTTGCAACAGAAAAGTCTATCGGACATTAACTGATCTCTGATTGGATTCTTTATTTAAGCACAAACTTTATTCCAATGCCGCGTTTTGCGTACGCGGGTAGTAGCTTTGCACGGACAGTTTCACAAAGATCCGATTGATCACAATTTCCAATTTTGTTCTGTCTTTGATCGTCCCAATGGAAATGCGGTTCTATCACATCTTTGTTTACTGGCGACGTTTCGATGCCTACTTTCCAGCACCATCCTCAGGCAACTATACACAGCACAATACTCACAATAGCAGATTTAAGCAAATGTGCTAACCTCGTTCCAAAACCATTCTATTTATTTTATTTTTTTGACTCAACACTAGTTTTAATCATAGAATTTGTCTCAGTAACTAAACTCAATATATAACTATTTGTAATTAGCAGACCAATCCTTACTGAGACAAATTCTATGATTAAAACTAGTGTTGAGTCAAAAAAATAAAATAAATAGAATGGTTTTGGAACGAGGTTACCACATTTGCTTAAATCTGCTATTGTGATTATTGTGCTGTGTATAGTTGCCTGAGGATGGTGCTGGAAAGTAGGCACCGAAACGTCGCCAGTAAACAAAGATGTGATAGAACCGCATTTCCATTGGGACGAATAAAAACTCAACCCGATCAAAGACAGAACAAAATTGGAAATTGTGATCAATCGGATCTTTGTGAAACTGTCCGTGCAAAGCTACTACCCGCGTACGCAAAACGCGGCATTGGAATATATGAAGCTGGCACTCCGAAAAAACAATTTAAAAAATACTTGAGCGTAAACTTTATTTACTCTCCGATGGTTACGCGATGATATCGGTTCATTCCCAGATCGAAGCTTGTGCCCCCTTATCATCTCAGCAAGACCCAGCAGATAAGGCGACCCTTTTTATCCAGAACGTTAGCCAATGTTGTATGTAGTCATTGTTATATGTAACTTTCATTGTTGAATGGTGGTTATAAAAGAATACCAGATTTCCCGTTTGCAGTGGGAATGGATGCAGCAACTCAATAAATTAGCCGGCAACTGATATAAGGTGCACTATGCCGCAAAAAAATATTTCAAGTAACTGCCCAAACTATATTTGTACAAACAATTTCACACATACACAAACAGAAAATTCCCCTTATACATGAAGCAATTCCTGAAATTCGATGTTGAGTAGTGACTCCTATTTTAACTGAAAGACATTGAACGAAACTTAACATCGTCAATTTAATTACATTGAGCAAACTACACGAGTTTTATTGTATAAACCAAAAAGAAAAGTTTTTTTATCTAAACCAAATTCCATGTTCTGTTCCGTACCGTGGATTATACAAATACTTGTAAACAAATGAGCAAGGAAATATACATTTCTAATTAGCTTAAAATTCTCTTTATTTACCATGTGCATGTTCAAACAGTTGTAACACTTGCAAGCCCATTATTCAATTTTTGTTCTCACAATATGTTTTTCATTATTTTTAGTAAAAAATGAGCCGCACTGCGATCTTTGTCATAAAACATTCCGCGACTATTATCGTTTGCGAAAGCATTTGGAGAAAGTTCATCAAGGTCAGTGATGCCTCAGCTTATTAATTTCAAATAGATCTTGAACGCTGTGTTTATACACTTGTGTATTATATATGGAATACGTGGTAACAAATGAGCTCAAATGGGTTCAAGAGTATATACCGAAGTCAGCATGAACGAAAGCTATAATCTCGTGTACACGCGTTTATGCTTACTGTTGACTCATCAATAGGAGTCAGTACTACGCTCTATGCCCACTATATATTTGTTCAATAAATGTAGTTAAATTAGGCAGTACAATCGCCTATATACAATATATACCGAGCCTGTAAGCGGTATTAACAAAATAGTTTACGAGACCGGCGAAATTTAAACATAACTTAAGTACAAACAATTCTCAACACCTATTATAAACATACATTTATCAATATACACTAAGCGATATATAATGTAGAAAAGCCAAATCATGCAGTAGGCCTGTTTCATCTTTATTGGGAACTCTTCACGTACTATCCATGATTTACGTGGATAGGTCTCGAACCTGAGACGTATGCTTCGGAATCGGTTGCTCTAACCACTAAGCCACCTTGCCGCACGCATACTTGATTTATATTCAAACTAATGTTCTTCGGCAAGCCTTTTATTAAGGTGGATTTTATATGACATCTAGCGATGTCTCAAGTGCTAGAGCAACAGATGCCAAACAGACGTGTCAAGGTTCGAGCTCTGTACGCGGTAAATTATAAACGGTACGTAATGAGATCCCGATAAGGATTAAACCGGTCTAATGGATGAATTCTTTAAATCAAGTTTGCGAGATTGATTTAAATAACAATTCAATTGTACTTAACCAGTCTTTTCTACATTATAAAAAGTTAAGTTTATACTGACAAATTTATGTATGTAATGGAACTGGTGTTTACATCAAAATAGCAGCGTTGATCTAAATAATTGTTATTACCACCCGTGCAACCAATGTTCGTTTAATTCTTAACACCTATTACTCGAGCAAGTCCATACACGTATGTATGTATATATACGTATTTATATATGTATGCATGCTTGTTTATATGTATGTATGCATGCACGCACGTACTTGCATAGGTATGTATTTATGCATGTGTGTATATTTATGTTTATGTATGTATGTATGTGTGGATTTATCTATTTATGTACGTTTAGATCTATGTTTGTAGCATGTATGAATGTGTTTGTATGTATGAAAATATGCATATATGTATGTATATCTTGATTTATGTATGTACGTAAGTATACATGTACGTACGTGTGTGTATGTATGGATTTATGTATTTATTGGTGTAATTGCATATGTATGTTTACATGTGTATATATTTTTGCGTGTATGCACGTTTATCTTTATGTATGTGTATATTTATGTTTGTATGTGTGTATATGTATATTTATATACGCAAGCGTGGCGAGAAGGTGCAATCCTATTTAAACATGCATCTCGTGCTTTCAAAAATCTCATTGGTAGAATTCGGCACTACGCTTCAACGTAATATATATTCGAAACTTGTTTCTCGTCCCATTTGGTCTGCCTCGTTTTAGTTACGCCAATACATCAACGCAGATAATTTGGTTCTCCGGCATCATTAATATGCAAATATGTTTTATCTAATGATGTAATGATTACTGAAATAAAAGGAATAAATGATGTAACTTTAAGCTGGAAAATATTGATTTGATGAAGGAGTAATTGTTTAGCATAGCTTTTGATCTAAATATCCTCGAACTTTAATATACCTTCGCCCTTACCATATTGAATCCTTTTCGCTCTTTTGTACATACAATTTATTGTGATTAGGTTCTGATATTTCATTTTAAATACTACTACAGCTTTATCAAGAATACGTAAAACTGTAAAATATCGGACCATTATAGTTTCTTCGTATTGTGATTTGTCCCCAATAAGAAATTTTTAACGGAGTATATGTATTTATATTTTATATTTGATATAGCATACCACAAAATGTGTCAATCGAGGGCAGTATCAGGCTTTTGCCAGTGTAGAAGGTGTGTGTGTTGTTTGTTATTCTCTTGCAGTTGTATTCAGTATATCAGGAAATGCATGGAGGTGGTACCCTTTACAGAGTCTGCATGCCTCTGAGTTGCACCGTCCATTTATCCTCAATTACTTGACTAAATTTGTAGTGGGTTTGGGGTGAAGTGTTGCCTTCTTCCGATGTGTGACTAATAATCACGATGCACATGCGTCGATGAAATTAAGCCTTTTGTTCAAATTAAATAACATATCGTCTTGGTTCTTTTCGACCAAAATGATTATACAATCTTTTATTTATAATTAGATATTTGATAGTTCTTTTAAACCAAATAAAATTCAATTAAATCGTACGAATTAATTTAAAGAAATATGCAAAAAACTTGTGAATATATGATTTATATTTTGAATGATGTTGACTTTCTTATTTATATTCATAATCTATCTGCAAATAGCACATGCATATATTTTGACGATGTTTAGCAATTCCACTTTTGCTTTTTTGCAAATTTGACTATTCTAAAGTCACAAGTGCGAACTGCTTCTCGTCTTAAAAACGTTCGTCAAATCATTCATACATCTCCTTTCGAAAGGCTGCACGTTTACTACGAGGACTATTGGCTTAGGCGGACAACGTTAGTTTGCACAATAATGTGCTGTTATTTAATGGATTCACGATTCACTCGATTCTAAGGCTCATTCCTGTTATCCAGTGGAACAAATAAACAATTTAAAAAAAAGCATTTTTAGGCGACAAGGAATTAATTAATTACTTAACCCTTTTTTGCGAAACAAAGTTGTCACGTCTGCAATATTAATTTTTACTCCAGCTATTTCGGAGTTTGGCTCGGAATTCTTTTGTCAACGGTAAACTCATCGCAACAAGAATCTTGACAATTATTAGGCCAAGTGGCAAATTTCGTTCAAATGATTTCATTTACAATTTATACAATAGGAGCACCTAATCATAGATGACTTTCACCAGATAAGCTTGGGAATGTGAGCGATCATCCAAGTGAACTCGTAACAAATATTCAAGTATGTATTAGGTGTTGCAAACCTAGTAACAAATTATTTCACTTGTGACCAGAAGGATAATCCAAAGACAGCATGAAGGAAAGTATAATCTCATGCAAATTCGTTTTTTGCTTACTGGTGACTCATCAGTAGGAGCCGGTATTACGCCCTTTAACCACTATATATTTTGGTCAAGAATGTGGGATAATAGGACGGTACAATCTCCTAGACGAATGTGTAAACCTGCAATAGTGAAGCTAACATCATATAGTCTAAGACAATGCGACTTCAACGCTAACTCACACTATATAATATATATAACGAGTCTGTAAAGGATGCAACACTATGGCTATTGTGTTAGTAACCGATACCAACATTATTGTACTGAAAAGGTACATGGTACTAACAATATGGTTTCAGAGTGGGAACATGGTACCAATATGATGGTTATCAATGTATACTATAATTCACTGAAATTGAGAATTACAACAATTACAGTTAAATACTGTTTGTTGCGAAGATCTAATATATATGCAAGTATGTATTAGGTTTTGCGAACCTAGTAACAAATTAGTTCAGTTGTGACCAGAAGGATAAACCAAAAGCAGCATGAACGGAAAATATAATCTCATGCACATTCGTTTCGTGCTTACTGGCGACTCATCAGTAGGAGCCGTAACAAGTATTAACGGTTCATTAGAAGAACGTACGCCTTGCGTTAACCTTCAGGTTAAGAATCACTTTTTCTTTACAATAGTTCTATGGCATTTTTTCAGCGGGTAATTTTCGAAATTCATTCCTGATTTTCACCTATTTTAACTTGTCCTATTAAATTTCACGTAAATGGGTTAGTGAGCAAAATATAAAAAAATAAGTCTGACGTGTGAAAAGATGAATTTACATTAGGCCCTTTAGTTTCACTCACGTGAAAGCAAGCGTGCAGTTAATTATAATTTACTCATTACCGCACAGTTCTAAGCACAAACGCGCGCGCATACGCACAAATCGTCAGTATTTATTATTAGATCACAGTGAGAGTACACATGGAAGAACACAAACACATTTAATACGCGCACTTATCTAGGGAAAAATCAGCTATGGCTATATAACAGCTCAGTTCAATTCGTCGATATATTTCCAAAATGAAATTCAAATTTCGTTTACGCGGTACCGATTAAAACAAGCGAAATTTGCTGTTAACTAATGGCGTGCGATCTTGCGCTTGCACAAGTATATAAAAACGGTGCTTTTACCATGCGTCATCGAACACGCTTGGCATTTGCCCTGTGACCTGCGCGTGACTGCCGTCGCTCTCTCTACTCTACCGTTTGCCTTCACGGATTCGTGGACTTGCGTTTACTACGCTGTCACCTAGTCACTCGGACTTCAGTCACGCCAATCTTCTTGTTGCTGCACAACTAGTCATACGTGATTGATTATCTATTAATCGGACTTCTACGTGTTGCCGTAGATCTTCAACAAGACAATTATTAGTCTTCACACGGCAACTCACCTCTCCGGTTTCGACAACTACTAATCCCGGTGCAATCACACGAAGGAATACCAGTCAATTAACCAGAGCCGGCCTCAAGTGTTTAGGAGTACTTCTAGACACTGCAACACTACTAAACTTTCTCGGCATTGACCAGAGAACGCCAATTCCAGCCCTGGTATGGGCCACCGCAAGTAACTGTTTCTCATTATCTACGGCCTTTAACTATTTTTTTAACGTAGCATGGCATTTACTTGCAGTCAGTGCGTTTACAGTTAATAGATCTACAATTAAGTATAAACGAAGCCGTTTAAACGAAATATACCATTTGACTTAACAGTTTTTCTTAAAGTGAGGGAACCACTTATCTTCACATAAGAATTTGTAAAACCTTACACACGTAACTGTAGCGTTTTTGCTCCATTTAATCACGCTTGAAAAGACACATTTTGCTGTCTGCACACAATAGATTAGTTACCTTGACCATATTTTTTGTAACGAGATAATTGCATCTACCTTCTTTATCGTTAATCTGGATACTTCGTCTTCCTGTTTCATTATCCGTTTTCATCTGGAAGTTCATCCCACAAAGAATACGACAATTTTTACTTCAAGTCAGTCTTGAACATTAAACGATCTTTAAAGTCGACATTGTTGAATGCCTCACTTTAATGTATGTTATTTCACAGTACAGAGATGTGCTTAAGTCATTGGTGGGTCAAAACATCACAGATATTTCGAAGCTCAACTTATTTTGGTCTGTACGCAAAGATATTCTTAGTAAGCTCTACAATTATGAACTCGTTAAGGTTTGTTCTATGTGTAATTCTTCTCTAGTTGGTCGAATATATCTGTATATTCGACTTTTCCTTATCTAAACTATTGTTTCTTATCATTTTCAATTTGCATTTAGAATTAAACAATAATTGATTGCGCGGGTGGTGGTAAAAATTCTTTAAATCAAGTTTGCGAGCTTGAAGTAAACACTAATCCTTTTGTAATTAACCGGTCATCAGACAATATAGCAAAACTACCGCCAGTCACACGCGCTTAAATACAATTGGATTGGTGTTTACTTCAAGCTCGCAAACTTGATCTAAAGAATTGCATTTAGAATGTATGGCAATTTAAAATCTAGTTTTTATTCCGAAAAATGGGATTGAAGCATTGTGTATTAATGCATTTTTGTATATTAGACGAATTGTTTCGCTGTCTGAAATTATACATTTTTACTCGGTTTGTCAGTTGATGGTACGTCTCAGTGTTCAATCTGCAACAAGTGGTTTAAAAATGTCTTTCTTTTGGAGTATCACATGGGCTACATGCATAATGGTAAGTTCTTATTTAATGGTACTGATTTTCTTAAATAGATACATTCGTTAATATAATACTAGTCTTCTTGCGCATTGGTTTCCAGAAGAGCCTCTGCCAATAAAACTAGGCCTTGGCACTGGTTCCTGTTTGCTATTGGCTTCCCACTTATTGGTGGATTTGGTGTTAAGAGTACGCTACGCTATGATGAAGTGACAGATATCGCGGATAATCGAGTCTGATCACGAGATCGCCAGCCTAAATCTGCTCTTCCATCCCTACGCTGAGAATGGGAGATCTTATGTGTTTATACACCCCCCATCTAACTATAAATTTCCTTATTATGCGGCAGAAAAGCCTATTTTTTAATGCCAAAGTATTGCTATGCTGAATTGTCACTCTCAATAACGAACTCCAACTAGTCAGTTGCAATGAATCTGTCTGTGATCCATGAATACTTCTCAATTCAAGTGTCTTAGTGTGACTACATTATCTCAATATAGTAACTCATTGTGTCCTGTGAAGTCTAAATGACCGCTTCGTGCATTGAATAATTGCATTTATATAAAAATAAGTTTATGCATTATAGTTCAAAAACGGTGTAATATTCACCAGGTGTAAACTCGTATAAAGTTTCTGGTACTTTACATAGTAAATTTAGATAAGCAAAAGGGTTTACGTCGGACGAACTTTATGCATTAAAAACCAAAAATCAAGATGCGAAAAACACAACCTCACAGACACATATACACACCACGGGCTTATATCCAATTCAAGCACAGTTTTTTAACACGTATAATAGATGTTTCAGCCGGCTGCTTCTGCAAGACGTAGCTCATTTTCATTTCCTTCTTTTTTCAACGCCTGTAAATCTGCCTGAAACAAAGGTATGTTGTGATGACCGGCTTGGTGACATAGAGTAAACTGTTAATGCTTTTCTTTTAGCGAAAAATGATGCCGCTATCTGTAAGAGGCGTACTTGTTTCGATGAGAGGAAATGTGCACATTTAAATTCCTCGTCCAGAGCTAATATTGGATATAATAGAAATTAGATTATATGACATCCTATATACAATTAACAAACCACAAAGTGTAATATTTAACACTTTGTATTTGAATAAAGACATTTAAATTGTGCTCTAGTAGTTCTGCTGTCGCTTCTTCGTCTATTTTTGACAGTACATGTTCTACAACTGTGCGACTTTAATTTATAATAATTAAATTCATTCACAATATGAAGCTCTAAAATCACACTAGACCATCACGTCTAGAATGCCGCTTTGGTAAGAAGGCTGTATCATTTCCAGTTGCTTTCTACCATTTTTTTCTAAAGCATTTAAATTTTAGCATTACAAAGATATTACCGTTGGAAACTAGAACAGCCTCATAAATTTCGGTATAAGGAAAACAACTACTTAGCTTAATTATTGGAATGTTTCATTACCGTGTTTCTGGTGTGTTAAACTCGAGCCCAGCACTCGTCAGTCGGGAAGTTCCTTATGCATTGATCCGTCTATCAATTCAATGTCTGAAATATAACTGTGGCTATTTCTAAAACCTGTGATAAATAGTCTTTTCCTAAGAGCAGAACCTGTTACGTTGCTACAGAATTTAACAACATTTAACCATTGGTTCGTTCACCTGGTGTTATCCTAAGATTAGTAGCCTTGTCGAGTGCCGAAACGGTTGTTGTAACCACTATTTTTGTTCATTCAAGGCGAAAATGCGTGTGATCGAACGATAATCCAATAGTTTTTCTTCATATTTACCATCTTCTTTTACATGCTTTATCAACAATATATGTTCCAGATGCAGTATTTTATGCAAATAATTACGTTTTTGTACGTTTTTATTGTTTCTGTTTGTGTGTGTGTGCGTACATGCATTTGTATATATCATAAATTGAAACAGCAAAAGATGTGGAGGCTTGTTGTGATATCTGCGGGAAAAAGTTCCGCAATCGAAGTCGGATGCATTACCACAAGAAAGTTATGCATGCTAGTAAGTGTTAATTGTCCTACTCATATGCTTTTTAATATTGAATCTGGTTATTAGCTATCAAAAGCTAAGCGATAGCTCATTTGTTTTAAATTGGTAATTGTATATATCAATCGGGACATTTGTCACACGTAAGCCATACGTTATCCATTTATTTAAATCAACATTTCGGTCTTGATGTAAGCACCAGTCCTATTATATACATTCATTTGTCGGTATAAACTATACTTACTACTTTACTTTACTGCGGCTGACTCCTTTTGGAGGATAAGCCGGCTCCATTTTCATGGAGTTTCTTGGGAATTTGATCGAGGACGCACCTCTAGCCTTTGCACATCCAAGCGCAGTCTGCAAGGCAGCAGTAAGTTGCATGGTTGCCGGTGGCTGTTGAGAGCTCATTCGCCATTCGGAAGTACGGGGTACTGTCCAGGAGTCCATGTAATCCTGTGGCTGTTGAACACACGCCGAGTCATGGTGCCATCGTCGGGCTCATGTGGTATTTTATAGGAGATCCGATTGCCGGTCGGAAATCCACCACGCCATGGTGACACCACCGCCATAGCCCCGTTAGCCCATGTACGATCGGCCATCGAGACATGGTTGACACCGTCGTACCACGTTGAGGAGGGGATTGACTTTACGACTATGCATTGTATAATATAGAAAGGGCAATTCATCCAGTAGACCGGTTCCATCCTTATTGGGAACTCTACGTATTTTCCAGAATTGTTTTTTCAATGTTATATAATGCTTAATTTTTTACAGTTAAGAGTATTTATATAATGGGACTGGGGTATACATCAAGATTGGAACCTTGATTTAAATAATTGTTGGCACCCTCCGTTCAACCAATATTCGTTTATCCATATAAATTTTGTCTATTTACTTGAAAAAAATGAATGGATGAAAAGTAATTTTGAATTTTAAATGTAAATAGGCAAAGATGCTTCTCTACTTAACTTCACATAGTGAACTTGTCTAGACTACCCAGTCGTTTTCGATTCTCTAGTGGGAAACATGTTATTGTAGACTATGTTTAACAATGGTGTGCAAGCCCAAACTGTTCGATTATTTCAGGCCTGCTATAATAACTATGTAACTTTGAAAACATTTCGTGCATTGACGGATTTAAGTACAATATAAGCAGCTTTAGGCATTACAGCTAGAATGGATATTTAATTTTCGTCAGGTCTAAACTCGAGTATAATATCGGGTACTTCAGAGCACAAGATAAGTTAGCGTTGGTTTTCACCTTATCCTCTTTCAATTAGAGACTCATTTCTGAGGCTTCTAGCATAGTATTTTATACTTTATGGTATTTTCAGTATTGTTTATTGGAGCCGCGATCTCTATTTAGATGCATTGGTTATTCGAGCGTTATTCTGGTAAATCTTTTGTTTTCAATTTAGCGACAGGAAAATTTAAATGTGAACAATGTGGGCGTCAATACAAAAATTTGGCCTATTTGAAGCAACATTTCCGAGAGGCACACAACGGTATGTTTCTAGTGTTTCATTTAATGTCTACATATATTTCTCTCCGTTCCGACAACAAAACAGAAGCCATTACAATTATTTATACGTTTTCATTTAATCAAGTAAATTACTTTCTCAGGTTGGCTAAATGTCTCTTCTTCATTCTTCACAATGTGAAGTCTGAAAATTTATGAAAAATTATTTATCGGACAGCACAAACCGTGGCAGAATGATTTAAATCTAGACTTGTCAGTATAAACTATGTATCGTATAGTGTAAAAAAGGCAGTCTATCCAGTAGACCGGTTTCGTCCCTATTGGGAACTCATCAGATACAGTCAAGAATTTGCCGCGGACAGGGCTCGAATGTTACAAGATTTCATCTGTACAGACTTTACCAATTGTAAGATTCGCGACAAATGTGGCAGTAACAAATCATACTGGCAGAATAACAAGTAACAATTAGATGTGCCATGAATCAAGGATAGACTACGGCTTTGTAAGAGGCAGTAGCCGTAGAATTACCACCAAATATGCAAACTCAGGCATTGCAGAACCAAAGTAAACAAACATGAACACATCTGCACTAGAAGTAGGTGTGCAAACTTTCCTCAAACAAACGGTATACTAAGCCTAGGCACGAGCAACTAGATGTCGGATAACGAGAAAACTAGTAAAATAAAAAGATATCTAATAACTCATCAATGCGAATAGCAAACTCCCAGCAAGTATGGTATATGATATAATCGTAGAAAACTTTAATGTATTCCTTTCGAAATATTTAGTCTGATCCCACTGAAAATATTTGAAAATAAATTTACTTTCATATATTCAATGAGACTGTATTTCTTCCTACTGGATAATTATATATATATATACAAATATATATATATATATATATATATATATATATATATATATAATATTTGTGAGTGCATATTTTTATTCAAATTTACGTTTAATATAAAATCCTTTTCAAACTTTAGATGAATTTGTTTATTTTTACTTTTTTAGAGGATAGTGATTCCTTTTGTAAGATATGCGGAATGAAATTGAAAAACAATTACGTTCTACAGTTACATCTTCAAATGCATGAAGGTAAGTTTCTGGCAGTTTGTGTGTAGAATTTTTCAAATTCGTTTCTTTTGCAGGAATATACACTTAATCGTCGTCGTGTCATCATCATTATCATGCCTAGGTTTCTAGTGGTGCTATGCATGAAGGGAGCAATACGAACTATATTGAATCAGTACAGCATCGGATCGCCAGGATCGCCTCATCTGCTGAGTCGTGCGTAGTGGATAAACGAAATAAGGCTATTGCCGACATTTTCATTTAAGATTCGCTCCGTTTCCCTTCTCTTTTCTCATCTCAATATAATGGTGGCTATATTTTAGTTGCTATGGTTATGGTGGATGCGGATCGAATTACTGAGCTCAATATAGGATTGCCAAATATCCAGACTAGTAGAAGTAAATTATTATTTTTTGAACCCAGGCTAGGATTTAACGTCAGCATATTTAATGTGCGAAAATTGAAAAAATAGGGCAACCCGAAGATCTAGTAGGATCGTTGGATAAATTAAAAAATGGGTATATGTTGCGTATCCGATTCAAGAATACAGGATTCTACGAGTATTACAGAATTAAGTGCACCGTCCTTTTCTACGCGTTATTGGTTTTAGAACTTCTGACAAAACCGAATTTCCTCTTGCCAGACAATAAGGAGTCGGTATTTTTCTTAGCTGACGAGCTGATATTTGTTTAACTGAATGGATCCATTTAAACAGCCGACTTTGTGTGTCACACTTGAAGATGCTTACTAATGTTTAAAGATATTTACTAAATATATGCCAGAAACATTCTTTGGTGTATCTTAATAAGCTCCCACCGATTGCAGCACATACACAAAGTCGCTTGTTTCAATAACCAATCCAAGGAATCTGCACTGCCAAAAGGTGCTTTGCCATTCAAAACAAAATTAGTTCAGATTTTCTTCGACATATGTGGATAGCTGTGCGGAGTATAGATAATACTTGATTAGCACATGCATCAGACGTAGTATAGTGTTGCACCACATTGCGTCCTCCAACTGTGGACTCAAAAAGCTTATGTTGCGATTATTTAAAGGTGGTTAGGTTGCATCCAGGACTATCGCTCTTTTGAAATTTGTGAATCGATACAAATAGTGCACTAATCCGTTGTAAAATTGTACTCTCATTATTAAACAAGCTAAATAAGAAGTCATAAATTGATGAAAAAATCTAAAAACCGGCTTCCAGCATAAATATGAAGCCTTTCTAAATATCGATGGTATCTGTCTCGATTTTAATATTTCGAAATTAACTTTGGATGAAGATAAGATCCGCTATTCACATCTGATGTACTACTTTATATGGTATTGTCGGACCTCGTGGAATTAGTTATTGGGTATCTCAATATTAGGCGCTTAATTCCTCCTGGCTCAGATAATGATAAGCACGTAGAGCTATTGGATGAAAAATCTCTGGATAAAAAAGACTGAAGAATATAGGACGAGTACATAAGTATTCGCCTGGAATGCGCCCGGCCGAATCTCAATGGGATTCCGGAGACCAAACGACTAATGAGAGTAATTAATTGTATGAATACAGCATTCGTGCTACGCTCTCGCATTCTAGCCAAAGGGAAATGATAGACTACTTACCGGATTATGACCCATTTGAGTAAAATAACTTGTCATTTACGCATCTACATGGTTTATGTTGCTTGGTTGTTTGACAAGATGCTGTTTGTGGATAAGTTAAATGGAGGTTACCACTATCGGATTAAAGCTAATGGCAAGATTGGAGAGCTTGATGAATTTGTCATCGCCATTTCTACCAGTACATGTTAATGACAGACGAGATCAGATTGCCCTTGCATTACATAGCATAGCTTAAACGAGAGTTTATAGCTTTTCAGTCATGTAGGGTCCTTGCTGCAATATTTGATGTCAGAAAGGCCACAAAATATATGTCTGGATTATTATCGCATTTATTAAGCAAAGAAACGTCTTTTCCTTCGTGCTGTGCTCGTTTGGAGCACAAATATAATAGAAGGACAACTGGATATCTAATCATCTATGCAATGAAATATTTGAACGATTTTGCTTTAAATTGTCGATCCATGCTCTATTTAAATGTATAAGTTTTGACTTTTGTCTAGGTAAAGATCATTATAGTCAGTTATGGTCATAAGTTTTATATTGTAATAAATGTCACACTGTTGCCTGTCAACAAACATAATTTTAGCTCTACGCGGGTAGCAGCTTTGCACCGACAGGTTCACAAAGATCCGATTGATCACAATTTCCAATTTCGTTTTGTCTTCGATCGGGCTGAGTTTGTATTCGTCCCAATGGAAATGCGTTTCTATCACATCTTTGTTTACTGGCAACGTTTCGGAAAGTGAATCAATCTGATCTTTGTGAAACTGTCCGTGCAAAGCTACTATCCGCGTACGCAAAACGCGGCATTGGAAAATATGAAGCTGGCACTCCGCAATCAAATTTCATAAAAATACTTTTAGCTCCCTGGTGTCATCAGACCATTTGGACTGTCTACCAACTTCTGTCATTGGCAAGCATATACAAAACTTTGGAACTACAAACATTTCTAGTCACTAAATCAACGGCTTTCTTGTCAGGTATTATGGCGGCCTTTTACGCTGTTGAGACAGGAGATGACATATTATTGCTGCCATCGTTTAGGCACTGCTATAAAGAGATATATTAGCTCTATTTGGTTCTAGACAACTTAATAGATAGTCAGATGTTATTAATTGTGGCACAATTTATGAATCGGCCAGTTCTGTCTGGCAGCTCTTTGATGCGCCATTACTGTTGTCAGGTGACGTCGGCAATACAGCTACTTTGCGGTTTTATTGATATCCCTTCATAAATAAGACAAAACTTCGCAGTTCACTCTACTCAGCTTATACTAGAAAACTGAGATGATGATTCTAATAGAAATTTAGAGTAAATTGACCACTGAGCTCGATTCGTTGCCGGATTGCTCATTGGTTTCTACCGCGAACTATGATGCGCACATAAATCCCACCATGGTAGAAAGACGGGTCCTATACTATTAAACAATCAATGATTGCGCTGGTAGTGGGAGAAATTCTTTAAATCAAGTTTGCGAGCCAGAAGTAAGCACCAATCCCATTGTATTTAACCAGTCGTCGAACAACATAGCAAAACTGCCTCCAGTCGCACACACTAGCTCGTTTTGACCTTACATGACCATCATCAGAGTACGACGGCAGACTGACTATCGCGGATCAAACCGCATTGCATATATATGGAAAGCAATATTAGATAGGTCCTTTACTACTCAATTGGGTTGTGGCTGACTAGCTGTTTCTGTTATGCCAAACCCTGTCCGACTTGTTTTTTATACCAATCTGGCTGAGAGAATAACGCCTTTCTGAACAAAACGTGACCGAGTCGACACAATTGATTGAGCCGTATTCGTTTGTATAACGAGGCGCACTTATCAGCGTTGATCATTCGTTGTCCGCAAATTATATAGGAAATGTTATTTCCGTAGTTAAACACAAAGGAAATTAGGAGCAGAAAATAGTTTATAAGTATACTTTATAGAAAATCTCGCGAAACATGAATTTTTCGCAACTAAATGAAATTAATGGAATCAAAATTGAGGAATTTAGTGTCTGAACCGGTTTAAATCAAATTAGCGCGGTTTTATTTCACTTAAAAATAGTGAAAATGATTGAGGAAAAAAACCTTCCACCGACTTAAAAAAGTCTCATAACGCACATAGCCAGTGTTTGATTTTTAGATTTTGAAGATGAATCTTAAAATGTATTTTAAATATTACGTAGGTAGAATTCCACGAGAAGTGTAGCATATCTTGCAAAAAATTGAAAACAATTAAAGTCAAATGGGGCATTTGTTTATCCAAACATATCATAGTATTTGGGCTGCCGCGATACATATGGTGCTAAATTATGCGTGATTTTGTATTTCTTTGTTTGACTTTTATGTTTTTGTTTATTCTTACATTCTATTCCGAAAACAATCTGTAAGGCTATCTTGTTATGGTTATTATAAATTACGGATGTTGCCAATCATTTCGATGTTATCTGTAGGGTAGCTCCGACTGTTTGTGGTTTTTTTAATTTGGATTTTGTTTCTAATTTTCGTGGTCTTCAGATTAACAATTATCCGAAAATTCTTCCTTTCATTTATGTAAATTTTTCTTCATAATCTGATACCTTGATATGGGATACATTAAATCTGTTTCTGATTTGTGATTGGCTGAAATCCTATATGAACAATATTCTTTTCTTCTGGTGTCTAGCTCATTGTGTCGATGTATCAGCTTAAATCTGACATGTCGAGCTAGTATCTGAGATAAGAGATGCCAACGAACTTCTCATATGACTTTGAAAGAAACATGTTGCGCGACAGGTAATCAATTAATTACTTTATCCTTGTTGTGCCCAACAAAGTGTTTGCATCCACTGTCTTCAATTTGACTCGAGATACTGACTTATTGATTGTCAAATTGGTTGTGGGATGTGCGTTTCATTGAAAAAGGCATCAGAAACCGGAAGTCGTAATATCCGGAGTCAAATTGAAGATAGTGTATGCAAACACCTTGTTGGGCACATCAAAGATAAGGTAATTCCATTATAACTTCCAGAATAACTAATGTTTCTCCTGGAATTTCGACTGACCCAAATTCAGAAAATAATTTAATTATATTCACTTGTACCATTCATTAAACATTGGTATATTTGGATCATAGTCAGTCCGTGGTTTAAAATAATCGGTTCTAAAAGAAATGTCCTATTCTACGAAACAAGGTATTCGCCTATACTGTCCACATTTTAAGATTGAAATAATTGTTCTTATTTATTGAGAAAATACAATGTTTTGCTTTTGGCGAATTTTTAAAATATTTTCACATTACTTAAATAATGTTTAATATTTTCCACGAAGAACATGAACATTTTTGTTACTGTGACTAATTTTCATGATCGTTCTATTTGTGCAAAAATTTAATGAATAGAATCAAAATATGTTATGTGCTTTTTATCTATAAAACACAGACGTTCCTTTATATTTTTATCATTTCCATAATACGTAATGTTTTACACTAGTGTATATATTTAATAAATTATTCCGAGGTGTGACTTCATTACTAGTGCACTTACAAATGAACAACTAGTTTTGAATTTCGTTTGCTCTGACTTGACATTCACTTAAAGGTGGACTTTTATTTGCAACATCTATTCTAATAGATAAATATAGGGATGTAAATTACTGTATTTTAATATAGATAACTTGATCTGTGTTGTGGCTAGCGTCGGCTGAATTCTTGTTGTTTCGTTCCTTAAGAATAATTCGGCAGTCTTCAGTGGCTGCCATCTTCAGTTCATTACAAGTTAAAAAATGAAGTAAGTGCGATATTCCTCTAGTCACATCATTTATATTTCTGACTGACCTCTCACTAAATAGTTTTAAGTGTGTGGGTGTATGTACATAACTGCTATATTCATCCAACTAATTGAAACTTAAATGGCTGAATATGAATTTATTATTTTTTAAAGGTAGATATCGTTTTTCTTTCTAGAAAAGGCTAAAAATCGTCAGCTGAACTTCAATACAGCGGCACAATCACGAAGGGTTCTTCGACGAGCCAAACGAATTGCCCAGAAACGCCAAATGAATGACACCGCAACGTTGTTGTCTCTGAAAGTTTCCGATAAAACTGGCAGTACAGTGGATATATCCAGCCCTCGAATTGATCCCACCGTATCTGGCGATGCAACATTAGATTGTAAAACTGATTTAGACAAAGAAACGTTTAAAGAGGAACATAAGTACTGCCCGTCAAAAGATGAAGAGATTGCGAAAAAATCCCCTAATTTTACTGGCTCGTATGATCAAGCTACATCTAAAAATTATACCAATGCTAATCTAGGAACGACGAAAAGAGGCAGGCCGAAGGCTTTGCATACGAGAGAATCAGGCGAACGAAAGAAGCCACCATTTTGTTGTCCAGTGGATAAAGAGAACTCACTCAGTGGTGAAAATTTTGTCTCGAAATCTCATTCAAACATACAGGATTTTAAACAGGCACCCGAGGCCTCTTTGATTGTCAATAGTAATAAGGTCTCAGTCGTCAAGTCAAATCAGATCAAGACCTCTGCATCCAGTATAAGCCCATCCGAGATACAACTGAAACATAAAAACTCAGACGAAGCGAATGTAAATAAACAAAGAAATTTAGGTACGACATGACAGATTATTATTATGTATTTATTTGATGATTATAGAATTTGATTTTATCGTAAGTTTTATTATCTAACATAATTTTTAAATGATAAAAAATTAGAGTAAATTATTTGTCAATTTTCATTGCAAATATATCATTTTATTCGGGGTATATTGGGTTAACCATTCATGTTTTAATAAAGAATAACAGTGTAAATGCCGTACGACGTTACAAACAAAGTTAGAGTGCCATAAAATAAAGAGTTAGTACTGTTGGGGGTCTTAACAGGGTCGGTCTTGCGTTCTCTGGTAAATGTCGAAAAGGTCTGTAAGTGTGATGTTGTCCAGATGTACTCCTAGACCAGCTCGGGTTGACTTGGGTTGTGGTTCCTTCTGTTGTGGCGTTGGAATCTCGCTGGGTAACTTCGTTGAAGTTCTGCAGTAATTGGCTCGTCTCTCTAGTTGTACAGCAACAAGATTGGCGTTACTGATATTGCCAATGTTGGTAAAGCAAGGCCAAAAATCAGCGTATGTGAAAGGTGGCAGACAGCACGTCGGTGATACGCACAGAAGAAGGCAAACGCGACAACTGAACTGCATAGTAAATTACCGTGCTTAAATGGCCATGTAATAGCCATATATGGCTACTTGCACATTATTGGTTAAAGGAAAGTTCCGCTTTTTTCTCATTGGTGCAGTGTAAATCGAATTGAATTTAATTTACGCAATATATCGGCAATTTCTTTGTGTCGTTACATCACTTTCCTCTCTGAAAAAAAAGGAAAAAATTCCTCTCGGCGAGGCTAGATAAGAAATGCATGACGGAGTTCGAACCAAGTTAAGCAAAAAATATAATGTACCATAAATGCTGGGCTTAAGTATGCTTGTTGGTTGCTTCAACAATGATTTGATGCCAGGTAACCAATAGGAACTGCTACACCAATTGTTAGCTCTAGTGGCCGGTCAAACCGCGTGAGGCAAAATAGAGCAGTGTAAGATTTGGAAGCCACAGCGTGAGGATTTCGAGGTAAATCGCAACTGAAGTTGCCAGTTTTAAAGTTAAAAACTAGGCAGGTTGGATCGTCGTCAATGTGTTTGTATACGACCAAAGGAGCTAGAGTGTGTGCTCGACGTTGTGGTCATGATATTTGTAGAGTGGTCTTTGTGCAATTGATGAAGTTGAGATATGCATTGAAAGTGGCCTGTACCATGATATGAAGCTGAGCACTACTTAGTGTTGCTACACGAAAGCGTTAGCTCTAAGTAGCTGGTCATACCAAAATAGGCAGTGTAAAGTCATGTGTGAGAAATACATTATAATGTAAAAATATATACATTAAAATCAAAAGGTAACTGCATAAATAATATGTACACGAACATTGCCTCAGAGATGGCATAATACCAAAGAACTGTTCAAAAATGCTACACAATTGTTAGCTAAGAACAGCTGGTTATGCCACGTGAGATAAATGCGAAAAATAACGTAAAGTTAAAAATTTTGATACGTAGAATAACGAAAAGTTAATGTTAACAAAAAAATATCAATTACGCGTTATGCAAAGCAGGCTATTGAGATTGTGGGCAGACGGAGCCTGAGACGTGTGTAGAAGGTTGAACGCTCTCAGGATCAGGTGGTTCGATAAACGGTTTCAACCTGTCTATGCTTACTGATGTCGGTGTAGCGCCTTGCATAATAATGAAGTATTTTGGTTGTCTGAGCAAAATCGGGTAAGGACCGCGATACTTTGGTTGTAGTGGTGCAACAGCAGTGTCGTTGCGAACGAGTACTCTCTTGCAGCTGTGGAGCTGCGGGTGAACGAAGACTGGACGAAGCGTATGTCTCGGCTGCTGTTCATACATGTTACCGAAATGAAGTCGAAGGCGGGTAGCTTCGTCTTGTGGGTCATCCTGTGCGGGTAGTAGTCTTGGGAGGTGACTGGACAGGCGTAGATCCATGCCATACAAGAGTTGTGACGCAGACGTTTTAATGGATTCACGAGTACGGGAACGCATGGCCAGCAGAACTAAAGGTAGTGCATCGACCCAGTTGCCATTAATGGACGCGGATGCTAAAGCAGCTTTGAGTTCCCTATGCATTCTCTCTACCATGCCATTAGCTTGGGGATGGTAGGCAGTCGTCTGGCGTAAGATGCATCCCATGTACCGCAAGGTGGTTTTGAAACGATCAGATGAGAAGCAAGTGCCTCTGTCCGTGATGACCCCATTGGGAACACCATAATTGGATATCCATGCAGAGATAAAACCGTTAGTTACTTCGTCTGCAGAAATGGTGCCAAGAGGTAATGCCGCAGGCCACCGTGTAAATCTATCAATCATAGTTAGAAGGTAGCTGAAACCTTGAACCTTTGTCAGATGAACTATGTCGATGTGGACGATGGCTAGGCGAGAAGTAGTTCGGAAATGTTGCAACTTAGAACGAGTGTGCCGTGTGATTTTGTTTTTCTGGCAAATGGCACACTCGGAGACCAACCGTTCAGCGTTCTGCCTAAGTCTGTGACCCCAGAAATGATCTGTGAGAAGTCGGACAGTCGCTTGGCTTCATTGGTGAGGAATTGAGTGAATTGAGTCTAAAACTATTGTCTGAAGGCTGGTCGGCAGAACTGGCTTGTTGGGCTGCGTACCCGTGAAGTAAACAATGGGTAAGCCTTCCAAGAGACGGCATATGAACTTGGTTGGGTGACGGGCTATTGATCTTTGAATGTGAATGTCATCGCGCTGTTCCGTTTACAGGAGGGATGGCGTTAGTGCAGGTTCACTGAGTATCACGGAGTTGACAGTGAATGGTGACGGCGAAGGTTGTTGTAGCGAGACGTCTGGCCTGCAAAGGGCATCTGCAATGAAGTTCTGTTTGCCCTTGACGTGAATGATGTCAAATTGCCTTTCGCCTAGACGTGAAAGCTGTCTTTCCACTCAAGCAGGATACTTGGCGATGGTTGAAGTTGCGTTTCGAAGTGCGCTAACTAATGGTGCATGATCTGTAGAAAAACAAATCTGCTACTGCCAATGATGCTGATAAAATGGCGCACTGCGTCGTGGATGGCGAGGAGTTCTCGGCCGAAAGTGTCGTATCTCATTTCTACTGGTTGGAGAGTACGCGAGTAAAAACTGATAGGCTTCCGAATTCCGTCGAGCTCTTATTCCAACGTGGCTCTAATAGCGAATTCAGAAGCATCTGTCGTGAGTAGAAATGGTCGTTGTAGATCTGGATGTGTTAGCATTGTGGCATTTGCTAACGAGTTGATGGCGAGTCGAAGTAATTCCTCGTCTTCGGATGACCAAGTAATGATGGAATTCTTGCTAAGTCCTTTTCGATTCCGCAGGTGCCCTCACAAAGGATAAAGTTGTCTTGAAAGGCCTGGAATCTTTGAAAAGTCTGTGTAGCACACTTAAGTCCAAAAGGCATGTAAAGATGTTCGAAAAGGCCAAATGGAGAGATGACTGCAGTCTTTTCAATATCATCTGGTGCTACCGGGATGTGATGGTAGGCTTTTCTGAGGTCAGTCACTGAGAAGAAATTGCTGCCGTTGAGTTTTTTAAGTAAGGTGCTAATATTTGTAATAGGATATGCATAAGATTTTGTCACTGAATTTAGCTTACGGTAATCTCCGCAGGTTCTGTACGATCCGTTTGATTTGGAGACTAAGTGCAGTGGTGACGCCCATGAACTTTTCGATGGTCTGATGATTCCCTCTTCCAAAAGCCTTGAGAATTCCTCTTGGGCAGCTTTCAGTTTAGCAGGGGCCAGTGGTCGCTTCTTGAGTGCAATAGGTTGTCCTTCTGTGACGATATGGTGCATCGTGTTGGAGACTCGTAGCTCTGACTTGTTAAGATCGAAAAGCGACTTGTATTTTCGAAGAGCTGCTGATATCTCTGCTGAATGATGCACTGGGGTTGGCTGAATGACCTGTAACTCCAAACGCTCGGAGGCAAGTGTCCAAAAGCTTTGCTCAAGTCCGGTGGAGGGGTCGATGATCTTTTGATTGGCAAGATCAACAATGAGCCGAAATTTTAGAAGGAAATCAAGGCCTATTATATTATGTGAGACCTTAGCAATGATGAAGTTGTGGGAAAATTCACGTCGTAGACCTATGTTGAGTGTGCGGTACTGGCAGCCATAAGTTGGTATGGGCTCGCCTGTAGCTGTTGCGAGAAGAACGCCTAGCGACATCTCGGCCATTGAATCACCCTTGAGAACTGAGACTGCTGCACCTGTGTCTACGATGAATTCTTCGCCGGTTTTGAAATCAAGAAGGTGCAGAAGCTCGTTGGGCTGTTTGGCCGGGTCATGCAAACAAGTAGGCTGGTGATTGCGACCGGCGTTGTCCGTTTGGCTCTCTATACGCCAAACGTTTCCCGATCCTGATGTTCACTTGTGCCTGTGATGTGTTGTCCTTTCCGTCAACTGTGGAAATTGACACTCATTCGGAAATTCTTCGGAACGACAAAGACAGACTTGGCATGAATAAAAAAACTTCTGGTGGTTATAACACCAGTTCTTTGGGGCATATCTGTTAAAGGATTGCGGGGATCTCGATCGCCGCCTACCGTTATAATTAGTATTTAGGAACGAATTTGGGTCCAGCATTCACTTGATTTAGCTCGGATTTCGTTATGGCCAATCCTTCTAGAACTTTAGCCATGTTCGCCACTGTCCTGTCGAAAGAGGAGAGCCTATCATCTTGCGGGGGTGAACAAAAGGATGACGGATTCACTTTGGTTCCAAAACCCTATATTCTAACTCACATCTCTCAGATAAGTCATCTATAGAGAGAGTGTTGGGAAGCTGTCTGGCGAATAATTTTAATGATTGTGGAAGATTGTTAATATAAAACAACCTTAGCCTCATGGTCAGAAATATTGGTTTTATACCAACGTTTCCGTAATTCCCTTAAAATCTCGATGGGGCCAAGGTTTGGCATGTCTAACTGTGCGTATTTATTTATTATTTTCTCGGTTTCTGTGGGTCCCAGCAAGGATTCTACTTCATTTTGTAGGCCCAAAATGGGATTAGGTAGCTTCCTAATGGCCTCAAGCTTAGGATAAATCCGTCGCTGCAATTCAGAAGGTAGTTTAGCAAAAACCTTTGACAGTTTTTGATGACTGTCATAATCAGGAAACGGGGAGAAAGCGGAGTCTACGCGCATAAAGAACAGTTCACTATCTCCATCCCAAACAGGAACATCAATATCTAAAATTGGACCTGGCATTCTAACAATCTTACGGGATCTTAAAAGCATAAATTTATAAGCAAGATGAAAATGTATAAATATACTTTAACGAAACGCTTACTCGCTAACAGCTTCCACAGTTATAAGAGAATCTTCCGCAGTTGAATCTGCCGAGCACGTACAGTCAATGTTTGTTCACAGTTTTGTTTCTGCTTTGTCAAAATCTGCCCACCTTGTTTCTTACTCCAATTTTGTGCTGGGTAAGAGAACTGAGCTCTACTGGGCAATCAAAATGAGGGCGTACGCAAAATGTAACTGAGCCAACGAAGTTTGTGGAGCCTTATTTGTATTTCTAACGACGAGCACTTATTGTCAGATCCAAAAATACGTCTACGGATGTCAACGTTAGTTATTCGTTGTTGGTAACCAACATGTGCTATACTTCTCAAACAACGATGATCGAATGCCTGTAAGCGTCTCAAATCATCAACTCTAAGAGGCCAAGTTTCACCTAGCGTATAGTAAGACTGCGCGTACAGATGCATTGTAAACACGACCTTTAAGGCAAAGTGAAATATTCGCGTTTCTCCATAAATGACGAAGGTTCGAGAAAGCTACTCTAGCTTTCGCGATCCGTATTCTCACCTCGTCGGACATATTGCCTACGTTATTGATAGAGCTCCCAAGATATGTAAACCTGTCGACTATGTCGAGATCTTCATTCTGCAGTCGCAACGTTGGAGTGAGTGGTGGGTGATCCTGTAACAGTATCTTACATTTAGAGGGTGCGAATTTCATACCGAAAGACGGAACGTCTGTTAATCTATTTAAGGTGGCCTGGGCAGCATCCTGATTGTCGAATAATAGTACGATATCGTCCGCATAGTCAAGATCGACTAGTTTATCTCCCGGGAGAACTTCAACTCCAGCGTCCTGAATGTGTGGGAGAGTGTTGTTCATAATAGCATCGATTACAAAATTAAACAAAAATGGGGAAAGTGGACAACCTTGACGAACACCACTGCTGGTTGTAAAGTTATGCGTTAATTCGTTGTAGACCTTAACGCGACCAGAAGTATTTGTGTAGAGAGCTCGTATAATATTAACAAATTTTGTGGGCACACCGCTTTTCGACAAGATATGGAATAAAACATTGCGATCCACCGAATCAAATGCACCCTTGAAGTCTAGAAAGACGGCTATTGTGGGACGGTGATATAAATGTCTCTGTTCGAGAACTTGCCTAAAAGTAAAAATATTATCTATACAACCTCGTCCTGCGCGGAATCCGGCCTGTTCTTCTCTTATATGTGATTCACGTGAAGCGCTAAGACGACGTAGGATAATCGAAACAAATAACCTTGATACGACCGGAGTCAAACTTATACCACGATGGTTATCGCACGAATTACGATTGCCTTTTTTGAAGATGGGAATGATGGTCGACTCATTCCAGTCAAGTGGTACGGTTTCCTCATTCCATATAGTATGAAAAAGTTTGGTCAACGCTCCTGAAATTATATCGCCACCATCCTTAAACAATCCCGGAAGTAAATCATCGGGGCCTGCGGCTTTGCGGCGCTTAAGAGATAGGATTTCATCGCGTACTTCTAACTCGGATGGTTCTTCGGGACTAACATTCCACACTGTTGATGCAGACATGCTTTCGGGAATCGGAACTGACGCGGGTGGCCAAGAAAATTGATCTCTAAAGTGTTCAGCCCACCTGTCAAGACGACTTATTTTATCGGTTATTAAATCGTTGTTACTATCATTTATAGTTTCACTAACTTTTAATTTTCTCGGACCTGTTGCGCGGATAAGTTGGAACAAACAGCGACTATTACCTGACGCGAAAGCTACTTCCATTTCTTCAGCCTTTCTGCTCCAAAGGTTTTCGAGATCGCCTTTTAGACTGCGCTTAAGTTGGCGTCTTATATTGCGACGGGTATTATTATGAATCGAGCCAGGTGGAATTTGGCGCCTTATTTCGAGTATCTCCATAGATTTTACAGAGAGCCAGTGATTATTTCTACGGGGGCCTGCAATGCCACATACAGTAGTATCTGCATTGTGCATAGTGGAACTTATCTTAGACCAAAGTATATTCGGATTTTCACCATCCAGACCAGTTAGATTAGCCTTTAGAATATTTGCATATTTTTTTCGGAAGGACGGTTGTTCCAGTTTGCCTACATCAATTTGGGGTTTATTCTTAATTATTTTCCCGGAAAATTTTAGTGCAAATCTACAACGGATAAGTGCATGGTCCGAGTCGACATAAGTTTTCCAAAAAGAACGAGAGTCCGATGTAGTATGTAATTATTGTAAGTTGTACTTGTCATGGTTATATGTGGACTGTAAAAGAACACTAGGTAGCCCATTCCTAGTAATTGTTTGAATTCGGAGTTTTCCTTCTCCTAGATGATGTCGCCTAGCCCGAATGCTAACTTGGCCATAATGGTGTTGTGGAGAGGTCTAGTTTGCCTCATTTCTGTGAGTTATCCTGATAAATTTACCCATAGAACCAAGGTTTCCCTTCTCTTTCTGCCTCTCTCTCTCTAGTAAATCTCACTAATAATTTGTCTAAATTCACTAATACTTTTTTCACTCCTTATGTTTATATGGCAGTTAAACATGGGTCACTTTTGACTTCTGTGTGGCTGGACATCATGATGATGATGATGATGATGATGATGATAATATGGCTACTTGCACACTATTGGTTAAAGGCAAGTTTCGCTTTTTTCTCATTGGTGCAGCCTAAATCGAATTGAATTTAATTTACGCAATATGTCAGCAATTTCTTTGTGTCGTTACAACAGGTAGTACAGTATTGTGAACGGAAAATGTCAAATTATTCTAGATAAATCGTCTGCTGCTTTGTAATAACCGACTTGGGAATGCAAAAATGATGCAACTTCAGCTCAATATTCAGTGGCTGGATTAACGGCATAATAATATTGTTTGATTACTTGTGAAAATCTATTTGAATTAGTGAAGAGTGCGCGTAACGTTCACATTTCATAGACGCCGCTACCATTCACTAAAAATTCTAATTCTAGCATTACAAGATTAAAAAGGATTTGTCATATATATATATATATATATATATATATATATATATATATATATATATAGTTTTAAGATATTTTTGTTGCGATATGGAAGTGGTCACTTACCTGATTTTGTTGTGCGAAAAAGGTTTTCTGTCTGTCAAAATTTTAATACTGGATATTTTGGGACATTCTCATAAGTCCCCTTTTCAATGATAAGCTCGTGGAACTACAAAATTAACAATTAATAAAACAAGTGTTGAAATTCGTTTTTACTGTTTTCAAATAATTATTTGCTCTTTGCGCCAAGGGCACCTATTTTTCACTAGATAAACGTGTTTTTATAACTTAAATATTCATTGTATGTTAACATCAGTGAAACTACAGTGATATCTTGGAAATTGTTATCGTTTCACTAAATAAGCGAGCATAATTTACGTACATTTGTATGTTTATTGATGTAAATATGTCTGTTAAGTATAATTACATGCACATGTACGTTCATAGAAATGAAACTGCAGTGGTTAATATTAGTTATTCTTTACATGCGCAAGTCTATTTTTTTCTCTTATTTGTTAAATGAAGTATTTACGAGTGACATCACTGGTTTTAAACATCCTGCCAGGATTAATTTTCTATTCTAGTAAAATATTAAACTTGATTAAGATAAGAAGATATAATAAATGAAGGCCAGAAAAGAAAAAAAAATGAAAATTAGCTATTAAAAATACTATAGCATTATTGTGAATAAATGTTATATTTATCGTAAATGTTCATTAATATGGGTTACATTATTTATAAGGAACTACATTAATGTATACAGTGGGATAGCAAGAAATAATAGATGAAATTATGAGATATTCGTAGAATTAATTAAAATAAAAAATTAAACCGTTTGACACACCAGAAATATAAGTAATTTAGTGAAGGATCTGTAACCTCTAATGTATGCAGTTGAAACCATGAACCCAATTAAGGGAACACAAGGAAAATCAGATGAATAATTGAAGGAAATATAACTGTGTATATGATCCGTTTTGTTTAATGTGCCCATAGGATCTATTTGTTCAGCAACACGCTCAAAAATATTAAAACAAGTGACTATTAGAAACAAGAATACTACATAAATGGCAATTAGGAAGTAAAAATTGATTTGGACTGTTTTGTCTGTAATATATTTTTTACATCTATAAATAAATGGCTAATATGAAAGCTAAATGTGGATAATATATGCTTATATGTGCGTATAAATACGTGTGATTGACGCTAGATGTGCTGTTGTGCGAGGGGTTAGATATAATTGGTTTGGTGTCCATCTCAAGCTAGCAAAATAAAGTTTACAAAGATGTAGAATGTTGTTGTTCTTGGTTCGTAATGCGATCATCATATTTAACGTATCCATGATTTTCTTTCGTGGGTGGTCATTTTGCACCATCAGTTCCACATTGATTTTCAATTCCAAGTACGCGATGAGTTCGGCTTTGGGGTGCCATCAATCCGAAGGCCACTTATTAGATATATATAACTCAAGACTGCCATGAAACTTGAGCTTACTTTTACTCCTGTCCGATTGGGTTGGTAATTAGGATCTTTAGATTGTTAGTTCTACTACAGGATACCTACCAAAATCAAAAGGTAGTTATCGTTTTTACTATACTGGGAACTGCTTACGATTCGATTGACCCGTGGCGCAGGGCATGCGTTGTAGGACAGAACGAAATGGTCTTGGTTTCAATTGCTTCCTGCAGTGGTCCTGGCAACTATTGTATAATTGGCCGATAAGTAAGAATGCACTGTCTAGTAGATAAATCCCATCGGTTCCCTATGGAAATTTTGGGTTATATATATATATATATATATATATATATATATATATATCAATCCGATATCATTTCCTCTGCTGGCATGGCGTCTGTTCTATAAGGACAGATCGTGGATGGATAGTTATGGCTTTAGGTTGAAATGATGCCTAGTAGGGAAGATTAATCAAAAAATAAGTCGGTATAACATAAAATTGCGTGCATTATGCGGAGGTCTACTTTCTGAATTATCTTGGCTACCCTAAATAATTAAACGAACATTGGTTGCGCGGGCGGTGATGTCAATTACTATAATCAAGGTTCCGATCATGATATACACACATGACCCATTGATTACTTACATTTGTAAGTATAAACTAAGAATTTTATAGTGTAGAAAAGGCAATTCATCCAGTAGACCGGTTTCATTCTTATTTGTAACTAATCATGTACTGTCCGTAGCAAATACTGGCCAGTACGTGATGAGTTCCCAATAAGGACGAAACCGGTCTACTGGATGAATTGCCTTTTCTACACTATAAAATTCTTAGTTTATACTGACATATGTAAGTAATTAATGTGTCAGCTATTTATATCATGATCGGAACCATGATTATACCCTAAATATTGTTTAGTTTATACTGACAGCATATATAAAATAACCTGTCGTAAAACCTCAATGTATAAATATATATCCAGACGCACTCTTTCATTGTATTTATACATCTAAAGAGTTGGTGAGATAGAGATTGAAAAAAGGGAGAGGTATGAGAAATTGGGTGTGTGTATTTGTGATAGAATAGTGAGAATTGAACTTGTGGAAATCAAAGGAAAATTATATAAATATTCCCAACGGGCGTGGATGTACAAATCTCAGCCAAGATTCATTTCTCGATAGACCACAGTCGCAAATGTATATAGTGTACATGGGTCCACACAAAATTACATGTACACCATGCATGTACAATGCAAGCCGATAATTATTTTCGTAACTCTTTCATTAAATTTTTTTTATTTTAGTTATAAATTTTAATATCCCACATAATTGCATCTAGACTTCATCACGAATAACTTCGTGTGTATAATATTGAATTTTTAAATTAGTATATTTCGAAGCAGATACTTGGCTTCTTCGTATTTTATCAAATACGACACTATTTGTAAGATTTTAAGTTCTGAAATATATATAATATTCCTTCTCATTTTTAATTTAAATCTTATCAGATGACTTGTTGCTTAAATAAAACACGTGAACCAATTTGATATAAATAGAAAAAAAATTACAAAGAAATACAGAACAATATTAGTCTAGAGAGTAAAATTGAAAACACTTCACTTAACATCGTTTCGCACGGTGCTGGAAATGCCGCCTGATAATTCATATGCGCGAGAAAATAGTTTTTTTCTACACAGTTTTGGCCAACAACTTTTTATATACATAGCCTACAAAAAGGGAAGTATATTAAAACACTTCGCCTTAATAATAACTAAATAGCGATTTGTTGGTGCGTCGCATTTCAATAAAACTTTGTATATTTGTATATATACGTGCAACACCAATAATATTTTGCACACACCAATTTGGTATATGCTCCCAAAAGCGTGAATACATCATATTCAATATCTGCGTAAATAATATCACACATGGGTAAAATTCCAATTGAAGATATCTTTAAATGCAATTGAATTTTATCTTTCACATTTTGTAGAGCGAGTTTGGCGATGGGTTCAATCAAAACTAAGTGAGCTTTAAAATATATAAAATCCAATGCATTTGACTTAAAATTTTCTATCTATATTTGCTTAAAATATGTTAAAAGTTTATCGGTCGTATATTATGGTTTTCAGAAGCTAAGATTTATGCATTCACGTATAAAGTATATTGCGTCCGTTAAAAGCTTAGTTTTATAAGACAGGATGGACTTGCCAGTCCGTATGACCAAAAGATATAAGTTTAGTTCTTATTAAATACGCCCAAAATTTACATTAAAATTAGCCATCAAATTGGGGATAGCACATCCTCCACTTATTTAACATTTACTATCAATTTTTTTTCTTTTATATGGCGCGTAGCTCCGGCCCCTTCTGTGTAGTGAGCACGAAACGCATGTGTACATGAGATTTTACTTTTTGGTTATGCTGACATTGTGTCCTCACTGGTCTTATATGAATTAACTTGCTACTAGTTGCGCATTAATTAATACATAATTGCATATATTTTCGTTCTTCACAACCAAAAAATAAATAACAATTATGCTTTTTTAAATGATGTCATGATTACCACTAAAGTGTGATAGCGATTTCGATCAAGGCCAGAGTAATAAGCTTTGCTGAATTAGCAGGTGTTTAGATTGGTTGTTATTCTCCAAATCCATTGTGTTGGCTTTAAAGTCGCATTGTTAAAGACCTTATATTAAGTTAGCTCAACTACTGATTTTATACTTATTCGTATGAGAGATCGCAGCGTCTAACTGCCTCATATTTCTCAACAGAATATGTGGTGCGTTTGGGGCGTAATGTTGACTTCTGCTTACGAGTTGCCAAACAAGCACATGAGGTTATACCATCTTTTTATGTTGATTTTCGCATGTCTTATTTTAACTAATTTGTTACTAATTACTCTATCTAATAAATACGTTCCTAATATTTAAATGTCATACTTGCATGTTCGCATGTATATACATATGTATGTATGTATGTATGTATGTATGTATGTATGTATGTATGTATGTATGTATGTATGTATGTATGTATGTATGTATGTATGTATGTATATATGTATGTATGTATGTATGTATGTATGTATGTATGTATGTATGTATGTATGTATGTATGTATGTATGTATGTATGTATGTATGTATGTATGTATGTATGTATGTATGTATGTATGTATGTATGTATGTATGTATGTATGTATGTATGTATGTATGTATGTATGTATGTATGTATGTATGTATGTATGTATGTATGTATGTATGTATGTATGTATGATACTTACTTTACTTTACTGCGGCTGGCTCCTTTTAGAGGATAAGCCGGCTCCATTGATATCCCGGATTAAACCTCTCCATGCCGGGCGGTTGGCAGCCATTTCGGAACATAAAGAGGGCCAATGACGCTCCCAGTGACGCGGACCATAAACATTGCGTAAACCTAGGAGTTCCATGTCCGATTTGATTGTTGCAAGCCATGTCTTCAGTTGTCCGCCTCGGCGGCGGCGCCAGTTTGCACATTGACCTGGGTTCATCACCTGCCGTACCATTTCGTCTTCGGGTTTGCGTAGTACGTGCCCGAACCATTGAAGTCGACGATGTTGGATCCAGACGGATAGTTGCATGATGTCACCGCATTGGTGACGAACAGATGCGTTCGACACTCGGTCCATCCATTTTGTCTTTGTGATGTACCTAAGGCACCAATGGTCGAATACTTCGAGCTTTTTGGAGTCCTCAGAACGTAATGGCCAAGTCTCACAGCCATACAGTAGCACAGGGCGAACAGTAGTCTGGTAGACTCGGATTTTCGTTTTGAGGCTGATTTCACTTCTCTCCAAAGTGAGTTCTTCAATTGTAAGAAAGCAAGTCTGGCACGGTCGATGCGTGTTCGGACTTCATTCTTTGCTTGACCAGTTGGAAGTATTTTTGAGCCAAGGTACGTAAAATCGTCGACTGTTTCGATTGGGCTGTCGTACACCGTGAGCTGCTCATCAGATGAAGATACACCGATGGCGAAGGCTTTCGTTTTGTCGGCATTGATTTCCAGACCAACGGCTGATGAAAACTGGGCCACTTGATCCAAAACGGCTTGCATGCTCCCAAAGCTGTCAGCAAGGAGAACAACATCGTCTGCGTAATCAACATCCGTCAGCCATAGGTTATTTGATACTTGAACGCCTCGGAACTCAGTTAGCGCGTTGCTCAGAATCCAGTCAACCGCATAATTGAACAATATGGGTGACAAGGGACATCCTTGTCGAACCCCTGTGTGCAGACTGAATTCATCCGATTCTTCTCCGTTAACACGTACTCTGGCTTTGGTGGCTGCATAGTAGGCCTTGATCAGATTGACGAGTTTTATGGGCATACCGTCGAGCAGCATGATGTTCCATAGGGAGTCGCGATCAACAGAGTCAAAAGCAGCTCGGAAGTCAATAAAACAAGCGACGATTGGTTGTTGAAATTCGTTGCGATGTTCCAAAACTCGCCGTAATGTAAAGATCTGATCAACACAGCCTTTGCCTCGGCGGAATCCATCCTGATTGGGGACGGGTAGATTACATGCCGCTCATTACAGAAGCGGTTCAATAGAATCGACGCCAACAGCTTGGATGCGGTGTTGAGAAGACTGATACCACGGTAGTTTTCGCACCTTGATCTATCACCCCTTTTTGGGAAACAGTAGCAGGATTGACATTCCGAAGTCTGACGGGCATGCTTCTTGTTCCCCAGATAGAAGAGAACAGTCGATGGATTGATGGCAGTAGTGCGCCCTATACAGGCCTTGTAGACCTCTGCAGGAATTCCATCTTCACCGGGGATTTCTTGCTCTTCATGCGCTGGATGGTCAGTAGCGATCTCAACCTCAGTTGGGGAAGAGCAGTCCACATCGTAGCTGGGTGTAGATGTTGCAGGTGGTTGCGGTGGGGAGCGGCCACTGCATATGGTCGGTTCAATAACTGCGAAAAATGTTCAACCCATCTTGCGATTTTGCCATTGACATCAGAAATCATGTCTCCTGTTGCGCTGCGTAGAATTGTCTCTGCATTGCGCTTACCGGATGCTTTACGTATAAGACGGAAGAGACCCCCGAAATCACCGACGTTTCTGCAGCCGATTCCATGGCGGAAGCCATTTCATCCTGCAGTACTGCTTACGGTCAGCCCGAGCAGACCTCGTGGTTTCACGTCTCAGGTGGCGATAATTAGGCGCGTTATTCATCCGGGCATCTCTTGCTTTTTGTGACGCGCCCGCATCGTGCGTTCAGAGATCCAGTCTTTATGGTGACTTTTGATGGTTCCGAGCGTTTCAAGCGCAGCTTGCTGAGTAGAAGTTTTCAGTTATTCCATTGATGCTCCACATTGGTTTTATCTACGGCATGAGTTCCACCGTCAGCGGCAGTCAACTTTGCAGTGATTGAGGCAGATAGCGCTGTACAACAGGATGGGTCCGTTAGGGCAGCAACATCTGCAGGCGTTTCTTGTAGGTTGACGGCGCCGTCGGGACTTGAGATGGAGCCTCAATTTGGCACGTACTAGAGTGTGGTCGGACCCTCCTCGGTTGCCAGTTTCAGCTCCTCGGTATGACCCTGCAATCTTCGACAGAAGACATCCAACGCGACCGTACCAGAATGTAGTCGATCTGATTGCGAGCTGTGTGACCATCGTTTGAATACCAGGTGAGCAAATGCTTCCGAGGGTGTTGGAAACGCGTATTGGTAACGCACATATGGTTGACTTCTGCAAAGCTGATAAGTCGTGCTCCGTTCTCGCAGCGCTCACCCTAGACCAAACTTTCCCAGTATGTGTCTGGTGGATGAGTCAGAAGGTCCTGTTCGTGCGTTCCAGTCACCAGCAACAAACAGTATGTCGCCTCTGGAAATTCCGTTGATGGTCTCTTGCAATTGGTCGTAGAACTCATCTTTCACATCTGAATCAGCTGCGAGGGTTGGTGCGTAGACGGCTACGACTGTGATGTTAAAAGGTTTCCCTCTCAGTCGGACCGTTGCGATCCTCGGTGATACAGGATTCCAAGCCAGCATGGCTCTCTGCGCTGTAGGACCAAGTAAAATGGCTACACCGTGTTGTCCGGACTCCGTCAACTGGTCCGCTGTGATGCATCAAGTATGTTGATTCTGCCGACGGTACTTTTATCTTCGTTGATCCCGTGCCGGGCAGTCGGACTTCAGACAGGCATGCAACTTCAATCTGGTAGTCATATAATGATTTGGCCGTGATTGCTTGGCTGCCGATATCAAGCAATGTTCGAACATTCCAACACCCGAAATAAATAGGTGTTTTTCGCGCTGATAAAACCAGATAGCTTTTCACTTGACACCCTAGCCTCTGGGGGAGCACAGGGCGCGTCGCTTGCCGGGGACGCCGTAGCATGAACGGTATTCATAGATTGTGACATTTTCATACCTGGAGTTTCTTGGGAATTTGGTACAAGTGGTGTCCCCTCACCACTCGGCTTTTTGATCGAGGTGACGCACCTCTAGCCTTTGCACATCCAAGCGCAGTCTGCAAGGCAGCAGTAAATGAGTATGGTTGCCGGTGGCTGTTGAGAGCTCATTCGCCATTCGGAAGTACGGGGTACTGTCAGGAGTCCATGTAATCCTGTGGCTGTTGTCCCCCTTTGTGGCGGGGAACACACGCCGAGTCATGGTGCCGTCGTCGGGCTCATGTGGTATTTTATAGAGGAGATCCGATTACCGGTCGGAGATCCACCACGCCCTGGGTGACACCACCGCCATAGCCCCGTTAGCCCATGTACGATCGATCATCGAAACATGGTTGACACCGTCGTACCACGTTGTGAGGAGGATGGTCTTTACGATTTCCGGATGTATGTATGTATGTATGTATGTATTGTATGTATGTATGTATGTATGTATGTATGTATGTATGTATGTATGTATGTATGTATGTATGTATGTATGTATGTATGTATGTATGTATGTATTTATGTATGTATGTATGTATGTATGTATGTATGTATGTATGTATGTATGTATGTATGTATGTATGTATGTATGTATGTATGTATGTATGTATGTATGTATGTATGTATGTATGTATGTGTGTATGTATGTATGTATGTATGTATGTATGTATGTATGTATGTATGTATGTATGTATGTATGTATGTATGTATGTATGTATGTATGTATGTATGTATGTATGTGTGTATGTATGCATGTATGTATGTATGTATGTATGCATGCATGTATGTATGTATGTAATGTTAATAAGAATTATTGAATGTGTAGCGAACGGCGGTGTAAACATGTCGTGCGCAATGTTCGGTTTTCACGGGGCGAATGAATTTTAGGCTTTTGGCTTTTGGGGTAAGACTATCTTAGTAAGGGAAAATGGTGAATATTAAACATTCCCCACACTTTGAACGGGCGATTTGCCGAAGCATCAGTTTTAATTTGCTTTAAATATGTTGAAGAATGCTGATAAATCCGATGTTTTGGTTTATCTATATCGCTTATGATATCGAGGTTTAAGTTTCTTTGATCTACTATTTAACTTTAATTTAAATTTACTACAGATGATGCTGACGCAGAAGGCAAACAAACGCTGAGCCATTCAAGTGGTATTATTGGTTACATCACACCGGAGGGCTACGTCCACGCTGGTCGCAAACGGGGCAGACCTCCTGGTGCAAGTAGTCAGAAATCTAATAATCTTCCTAGTAAATCAACTGTTGTAGGTAGAAAGTGCAATGCTAAAAGCAGCGGCCGTATTAAATCTAATAAAAGCAGTACATTTCCTGTATCCAGCGATGCTAGTCGAGATGGCGGCACCGCTAAAAATCATTTTATAAGTAATAAAATGAACTTTGATATTATAGATGCCACGGCAGGAGTTGATGTGAAAATTGACGACTGTGGCTTCATTTCAAATAGTTCAAATGTCTTTAGTCAATGTGGTCAAGAGAGTCAGCCAAATCTGTCAAAATCTGATGCCGGTAAGGCGCTGTGCTTCGATTATGAATCATTGATTTCAGTTTTGGCAACTGGAAAATGGCCATCTACGAATATTACTTCAATTATGTCTACGCTTCTAGACTCCATTGATAACAAAGTTCTTAGTTTAATACTTGACTTGAAACCTGACATTGAGTTGTCTACCACAGAATTGGAGGAAAGGAAGCGCCGTCTTTTAACAAATGTAGTCAACTTTGTGTCAAATCAGCAAAGTAACAACATTTGCCTTACTGGAAATGCGATAAGTGAACACGTAAGACAAATTTGATTTGCCTCTGTCGACTTATTTAATATTCACTATTTTGCATGCTTAGTGTGGGTGTTTGAAATCATCTCATATTTCTGTCCTTATTGTGAATCGTGACTGGTTTGTTTTACTAATGACACACCTCTATAACTAAATAAACTAGAGAAGTGCACTCGATAAGACAGCCAATGGAATTGTAGTTAATTATGTCAAGTGGACATAATATCAATTTCTTGATCAGATGAACTCACCGTTAAAAAACGCATTTTCTTAACAGGAAGCCCAAATATTTGAAGTAAAAATGTAAACAGTGAATGTAAAACGCTTTTTACGCAAAACACAGACCAAGTAATTACTTAATTTCCTGTCGCGCGAAAAAAATTGTCTTTTGGTTGAATTGTGATGTTCGCAAAGTGTGGAGTCTATTCTTGGAACCACGTAATTTTTGAACGGAGTGAAGTTAGAAGTTGGTTTGTCGAGCATTGCTACTATTATGAGTGTGCACCAGCTTGTATTTCACACACGAATATGATAAAACACTGAATATTTTGCCGTGTATTTGCTATTCGTGCCTTCGTAATAAATGCTTTATTTCATAGTATATCAGTTGAGAATGTCGGGCGAATGTGCTACTGAATATTCATTTCACGAAGCGGGTGTTTTGATTACTTAATGTGTCATGCGTGAAAAACCCCATGTGCAGGTGCGGGTTTCATAAATCTACGTGCCCACTGTAGCGTTATACGTCAACTAAGCGATCATTGAATGTGGGAGTAAAGATGAAAAGTGTTTTAACCAGCTTTCTGGATCTCAGATGATCACATGGCCCGAATGATATTTGAACAGCCTCTAAAATTTCGTAAAGCTGACTCTATTGTTGCGGTTGTGGTGATTTTTTCACTAACATTTCGTAGTAATTTTTCTCGTGTCTATAAAGTCGAATAAAGTAAGAAATTTTATTATTAAGTCATATTAAAATGTGCTCAACGGAGATATTGCACTGTCATCACTTACGTTAGGTAGCGTTATCCGGAGCATTTGTCTGCCAACTGCTTCTGAAACTTTACTTTTATTTGTCTTCGTAATCTCAGATTGCAATATCTATCGTGACCCGAGACTGAACCTGAGGATTACTAGGCGGTTTCGGATTTCGGCTTAGCTGGGCAGTCAAATCATTGGATATTATAATCAAGGTTGCGGTCTTGATATAAGCACCTGACCCATTAATTACTTACATATATCAGTATAAACTAAGAATTGTATAGTGTAGAAAGGGCAATTCATCCAGTAGACCGGTTTCGTCCTTATTGGGAACTCAACATGTATTGGCCTGCATTTGACGCGGATGAGTTCCCAATAAGGACGAAACTGGTCTACTGGATGAATTGCCTTGCTACACTGTACAATTATTAGTTTATACTGACATATGTAAGTACTTAATGAGTCGGGTGCTTATAGCAAGATCGCAACCTTGATTATAATAATTATCACCGCCCTCGCAACCAATGTTCGTTTAAACCATTGATTGTTTGATTTTTTATTTCTAGTACGTTTGTCCGATAATGAACCATCCTGATCCACTATTTGGATTAGATTTTTGTGTGTGAACTCTGGCATGCAGGATCGTTATTTGACATAACCTAGATGAATCAATATTTTCGAAAAATTAACATATTAATGTAGTTAGAAATGTTTAAATATTTGTTTTTTATTAATATTTTTGATTTTAGGTATGTCAGAAATATATTTAGTCAATAAATCAAGTAGGACAGTTACATATTTAATTATTTTTTAGCACATTAACAAATTTAATCGCGTGGCTGGTGAGATCGATTGTATTAATTATGTTAACATATATTGTATTTAAACACAATTATGTATTACACTATGGCGAAAAACATCCTACTGTAATTTTATGTATTCTTTATTGCGGAGAAATAATTTATTTTTACGTATCTTTTAGATATTGTGTACCTATTAAAGGTCTGAATTACAATCAAAAGTATATAGCAATGTGAGCATTAAAAAATGTAAAATTTAATGTTCATATTCGTTTAGTGCTCGCTGGTGACTACTCATTAGGAGTCGGAACTACGCCCCAGCCCAACTAAATGGAATTCTTAGATCGTGAAATTTTATAGATGAATGTCTATTAAAGAAATATCAGTGTCAACTTAATTCAAAATCTTCAGCAACGCGACGTCAAACATCTAAAGAGTACCAAAACCATTAGTTTGAAGATAAGCTAAGTTTCATCAATATGAATAGAGATATCGTTCTTAATTATTGTCAGATGAATGAAAAGCAGAATGTGTCTTTTAGAATTGGCTGTTGAGGTGAGTGCGCCATCTGCTGTATTTAGCAAAAACTCTATTCTGCGATACTGTGTGCATGTTTAATTAGATGATTTAGAAAGCGCATAGAACACTACGAGAAGTTTTGTAAAGACTGAGACTTTTTGTTTGTTATGAAAGGATATCTTTGAAAGTGCGTAATGCTGGTGTTTGGTGTCAGCAATATATTACACACAAATTAACACTAGCATGGCCTTAGGCCTTGCAGCGTAACGTCTTCTTTTTCATTTTATCATTGATTTAATATTGCGTGTCGTCAACGTGATTTATGCAGGAAACGATTTTCACGCACAGTAAACCTGGTTTTCTCGCGATGTTCTTATTGCAGGAAAAGGAAATATTTTCTTTTGAAGATGTGTTTTAGGCATTTGAGTCATATGCGACGACTATAAATGTCGGTTAAACGACGTGTTTGCCTGTTCAGCTTAATTTTTCTTTAAATATAACATTTTCTAGTAGCTTTATGCTCCAAATTTATTATCCCAAAATACAATTATAATGCCAGTAGGTGTTGCTAAATTTCGAGTGCTATTGATACCTCTAAAGATGTGTCGGTAAAAGAATAAATGAAACACCGGGCCGATAATGATGATCTGCACAATTATTAGGCAATTTCGTATATATTGTTACTTTTATTGATGATTTGGTGTTCCTATTTAACTGCGTTTCATTGGAGTTTCATCCGAACTCACGCCTCTCAACGTATCGTGACATATTTAAAATGATGAAAAGGCAAGAAAGTATGTCTCGAAAAGTCTTGAGGCTGGAGTTGAGAGGGAACTTCAAACAGTACAATTTTACAATAATATCAAAGTATTAATAATCAATAATGTGATTGAGACGAGAAAAGGGGGCCTTCAAAGACCACCTTAGATCAACATATGCTGAGGAAGGATGTTCGCCTTTGGAAATTTAACTAAACTACTCATTATTCGTTTTTCGTCATGCTCCATAGATGATCCAAGAAAGTCGATACACTTCAATGCATAAATTGAACTGTTGTTTTACAATATAATAAAATTGGTAAAACGTGTGTCTACGTTTTTAGCATGTTCTCAACAATAATTGTTACATTTGTGTAGTATTGTTTACCTTTTTAATACGTCTTTTAAACAATCTGTTCACATAGCCATACTACGGAATTTTACAGCAGAGATAGCTTATATTTATGAATATTTCATGTTGAAATAAAAAGGATATATCTGGATGATGATAATTGTCTATCCATTACTCCACAGAAAGGGGGCTATTATAACGGTAATTGTTTACATTGACTACACTCTCATGTCGATGGGCATTGTTATCTGATTGGATAGAAATGCTTTGGTCTCTTCACATATTGGAGGAAAATATAAATTGAGCCATTAAAATTTTGGTGATATCTGGAGTTCAGGAGCTATCCTTCAGTTCACGTTCTATATATCCATTTGAGAAAAAAAATTTTTTACCAGTATTTTGTGCGGTTTATTTTATGTTAGCTAATGCATTATTATTTCACATGAACTCTTCAGAGGCGCGTATTATGAACCAATTTCTGAAACTATTATACTTATATTTTATCATCTCTCATAACTACTCCAATATTATCTAGTGCACCAATTTTCGATTGGTTGCCACGTGTTTAATTGTGGTTTCGCATTTTATATTTCCAATGAGAGGGAAACTGGACCAGAGGTCATTTAAGTTATTAGAATACTAATTGTGTAATATCTTTATTTCTTCTCTGCTTGTTCGTTGTTCGGTTCTGTCTTATGCAAGGTGCTCTGATTATGCAAACGGTTATCATCTACAAATATTGATGTTTTCAGCTACTTTGATTGACTATCTACCGTGTATTTACGAAACTTATATGTGACAAACTAAAGTTGCTATATGACTGAAAAGCATGTAGTGCGCAACTTCGGTGAATTTTATCTGAACCAAGTGCTCCAGGACTTAAATCGTGGTCGCGGAACTTATGGCAGCTTATTGAATTACGAATAAGGAAAACCATCAAGTCGATAAGTTGCATTTGTTATATATATATATATATATATATATATATATATATATATATATATATATATATATTCCTGGTTAATTTTTAGTTGCATGAATCGCCTGACAGTGGTGATTATTTCACTGCTATACCAGCCTCACAAAATTTTGGAGCGGATATTTCTAACAGATTGGCAAGCTTGTTCAAAAGTATTTAAAAAAATTTAATTCTGTTTTGGTGTCGTCAATATCTTTATATCTGTCTCCCATTTGGTATATCACTTGAATGCATCAACATGATTTTTGATGATTTTCACGTATTTTTTAATCAATTTTTAATTTCTGCATTGATGTCATCTTTAGCTGTGACTTCATTGTTACAATTAGTGTGGATTTTGTCCTCAGCATTCTGAAAAATTATCTTAAATAATTTTAATTTAAGTTTCATCAGATATTCTGGTTATTGGTTGTCTTAACTCTTCCTCGGTGATTTTCATTTACTTCTCTCTTGCGGCTTTTTATTTGGAACTTCTCGAGGCTTGTTTGTATTCGTGTTTGATCTGCTTAGGTAGGTTTTCTGTATAGATAATATAGAATCTTCTTTTGTACTTAAAAGAATGTGTTCACTTTATTCTTCAATTTGAGCCTGAGCTTCACATTTCGTATCGTTTTTATTAAGAATGTGCAATTGACTATTGCTAAAATTATCTTCACTTAGATAACGATTTTTAGAAGCGAAACCCTCTTATCATCTCACTAGTTGCTGCGATGTTGCCATACCTTCGTATTTTTACATCTGCTGAAAACTAATAACCCAGAAAGATCAAAAAAATTTTAGACAAAAATATGGAGCTCAACATCGATCGGACCATCATATCTGTGAGTCTATCCACTGCACCACCATTCCGCACACTGCACACAATTTTCAGTTATATACTAACTTACATTTTTGGTTATCCTTTCCTTCAGGTGGAGCCTATTTAGCATTTCTTGCTACGTAAAGTTTAAAAATCCATGTCCAATCTGTCATGATGGAACATACACTCCTCTTCCTGTGGAAATGATATTAAATTATATATATATATATATATATATATATATATATATATATATACAATTAATCTATATTTGATTATGCTGGTGGCATCAGCACTTATTTAAATATCGATTCCAATCCTGATATAAACACCAATCAAATTATATCTACATATTTTCGTATCAACTACGCATTGTATAATGTAGCAAAGCAGTTAAATTATGTAGCGTGGTGTTTGCTTTATAATGATTGGGTGGCTGGATGGCTCGAATCCATAAGGTTTTCTGGCCTGAAGAACGCCGAGAACTAGCTAGTCATCCCCGGAGTGGTAGCATGTACCTTTCCGGGTATAACGGGATGCGCCCATCATTCCATTTACTGTGAAGTCTCGAGTTTGGTTTAAACACGCAATAATCTTTGGTGTTAAAGGGGTGTTGACGAAATGAGAACAAGCGTGTCAGACGTGAAAGGCATGTTTCGGCTACTTAGGAAAATCTTGATCACTGGCATCTTGGCAAATGGTGCTCATCTACCTTTGCGGGCAGGCCATTTAAGAAAAGGGAAATTCTGAATACCAACCATCCCCAGTAGGACTGAGCAACCTAGTGTTTATTTTACAGCTCGCATATAACAAAGAGCAATACGATATATGTTTATGACGTGATACAGTGAAAACCACAAGGAAGCTGTATTACCGATGCTGCTTTGCATTAATTCAGACTTGACTATAATGTTGTATGTAGAAGTTTAGTTTGCCATACTTTTGTGTGTTGTCTAGGTAAAATTACACATTGTAACTAGGTCCTCCCTTCATTAATCACTCTTCTTTAATAATTTTTTTTACCTTGCTTACTATTTTTTTCATTATCATCACTTTCAAAATATTTAATTGCTATATGACAGCCAGAAATTAGCTACTAATAAATTTTTTCGTGCTTTGCATGATGATGATGATGCAGTGGCTAAAGTCACAGTCTTCAAAGGAAATATATGCGGTTCCGAGCTTCTTCCGCGGCCAAATTGTGGACAGTAGGTGAAGAGTTCCCAATAAAGACGAAACTGGTCTATTTTAGATGAACTGTTTTCTAAATTACACAAGGTTTAGTTTATAATGACAATATTATGTATATATTAGGACAGGTTTTTATATGAAGATCGTAGCCTTGATTTAAATAATTGGTATCACCGCTCATGCAGCCAATGCCCGTTTAATTATACAAATTTTGAATTCATTACCACTTTCCCAGGTAGCGCGGTGTCTTTTCTTAATGACAGGTTTGGATTGGTTATTTTGAACTTCAGGTCTAAGTGAATGTCATATAGACTCCAACTAAAGGGAAGGATAAACAAAAAATAGTATATAACTGATAATTTTCTAATGTGCAGCAGAATGGCTCAGTGGTTAGAGCAACAGACTCCGAAGCGGACGTGCCCAGGTTGATCTCTGTCTGCGGGAAATTCCGGACAGTACCCGAAGAGCTTTTAATAAGTGCGAAACCGGTTTACTGAGTGCACTGCCATTTCTATCGTATAAATTGCTTAGTTTATGCTGACAAATGTAAATATAATGAAATTTTTGTTTACATAATTCTCGCAATCTTGATCTAAACGATTGCTGAAGGATATTTTGTTTTATTCATAGTTTAACTTTTATGCAATATCTGGAATTTTTTATGTTAAATTTGGTAAAGTAAAGAAGATTATTGGAGATTAATCAATACGTTATATAACGACGAACAAGAAACGTGAAACGCCCTGTTTGATAACTTATACAGACAGTTTACAAGTTTATATTCAGTTAATGTACAAGTTGCTATTTTTGTGCAACTTTTGAAGAAGGTTGTCGCATTTGATTGCTTACGCAATATTTACCTCATTTTCATTCCTTGCTTTGAAATAAACCCGTAAATCCGCTTTCTTTGGAGTTTAATCTTTACGAACAATTTATAATGTATCACGGAAAGTTATCAAAATCTAACGATTTTCAATTGTTTTTCAATGGAAGAAATCACAAAGAAATCTTTATTTGGGAATCACTCCGCTTTAAAAAAATAACTTTACACATGGTTTGCATATAAAAAGAAACTGCGTGTGTGTCCCTGCATTTGAGTTTTAGATTTCTTTTTTTGTCGTATAATGTATATATTTCATACAAGCTAATCTTCTTTTCTCCTAAATTTGCTGGATTAAGTCCCAAATATTATTGTCGATTTGTGATATATTTCGACGAGAAAATGGCCCTATTAAACTGCGTTGTGTAAGCCTGGTTTAAAATGAAGTGATACCTCAATATATAGTGTTTCTTCATTTAAATTACTAATATATATAAATGGTCGAACTCAGACCAATATACGATTCATAGTATTTTAGGCCGCGCCTTGTTGGTGCCGGTCTTTTCACATTAATATGAAATGTAAACTGTAATTTTTTTGTTGTTTGAACTAGCGAATTGCAATGCCCTCAGTTACAAGTGACATTGCGGTTGCTTCTGGATCTGGGGATAATAATTTGTTGCATTCCTTAACGGACGTTCTCAGCGTAGACGAACCATTGTTATTCAAAGATTATCGGAACAATTACAAAACGAGGCCTAGAACGCTGCAAAATTCAATAACCGGCACAGCAACAACTCAGCTTAAGTTTGAATCGGTTGAATTGCCTGAAACGCGTGAAACGTACTTGCCAGACAGAACTGGGACGCCCGTCGACTTCTCTATTTCGAATTCCCTGGACAAACATCATAGGCAAGATGATGACATTGACTTACTTGATCATGTTCAGAAGCGTCGTAAAACTTGTAATGACTTATCAAACGGTGATTCTCTTCTCGCAATTCATAGTCAAGAAATGAATAGAAGTACTGAAGACGCTTCTAAACTAAAAGGCGATATAAAACTAAATTCTAATTTAAATCCAAACAACAAAAATGATCATAGTATTCTTGGTTTTTTTGACAAGGTGACACATTTTAGCGGCGATAAGCGTTCTGGTATATGTTGTACTGGCTCTTCTGCAATAAATGAATCGCAGCATTCAACAAGATTACCAACTACATCCGAGGAGCAGACATCACGGTCATCAGTTGATTGGTCAGTTAGTAACGACAGCTTGTCTTCTACACAATTTTCTTCACTCGTTAACGCACTCGCGATGAATTTAAAATCTAGTCCATCTTGTGGTGGCTTGTCCACGAAAGGTTATGCTGTTGGTTCTGTTAGCATTGGAGATAATGTCGCTAACAACTACTGCGAACCAATAAACAATCCAACTGCTGATAGTAGTAGTCTTACAGCGAATTCTGCCGATAATGTTATTGATCTATGTAGGCAGTCTAAAGACATTGTTGCTCAAATAAGCAATTGTGCTCCTGGCTTCTCCAGTGACACTGTTGATGCACTGAAGAAGACTATGCTAACGGGTTCTGCAGATCAACATACTAGCAAGCAGACTGATCAGAGTAAATCGTTATTAGGAGACTTCGACGACGGTTCGAAAAAGAAGCCTTCCTTTTCCTCAGTGGCGCGTGATATATCCGTGAATAAAGAGAAAAGCAGGACGACTGCAAAATCGGATAACTGTCATGACGGCGTCAGTGTGACTTTGGAAAATAGTCGAGTAGCAGAATGGCAAGAAAAAACATCCGACAATCTTACAGATCGTGTTCAGAAGGTAAATGAAAGTTTCCAGCATACCGAATTGGATAGGGGTGCCTTGATGTGTGAAAATAATACCATCCTTCAACCGGCGGTTCCAAATGACTGCACGACTTATCAACACGCGGTTTGTTTTTGTTATATTTGCGTATTGCGTTTCATATGTAATGTTTTCTATACATTCTCTGATCGAGAACTTAGCATTAGCTACAGAGTCTGTGACTCTATCCACTACGCGAACCATGCCGCGTACTACACGCAATCTGTAATCATATTCTAAGTTATATTTTCTGAATATCTTTCCCTTCATGCGGAACCTATTATTAATCTCTTAATAAATGAAGATCTAAATTGCCACCTCTGATCTGTCATTATACAACATACACCATACCATTTTGGGAAAATAATTTAATTAAAAAATAATCGCAGTGGATAGAGTCACAGACACCGAAGCAAATATTTTCGGGTTACTATCCCGTCCATGGCAAATTTTCGGCAGTATATGAGTAGTTCCTAATAAGGATGAAACCGCACCACGGGATTAATTGACTTTTCAACTCGTTTCAATATTCGACATATTTGGTTTATTGCTTAAATAATGTGCCTTTATTTCATACTACCTCGTCAGCAGTTCATACTTATGGTCAATTTTGGAAAACAAATATAATTTTTTTTTCATAATCTGTCATTGTTAGTTAAAAAGTGGCCTTACCTCTTATTGGTTGAAAGTTGCCTACTTATGATTGGACTGTGGGCGGTATGTGTGTAGGTAATAGTTTCCATGTGAAAATAACTAAACTGCGGATCATATGTATTCACGAACTTTTATGATTTTGTTTCTACTTTCGTCAGAATTATGCGTACTGTGCAAATTTGATTGTATATTATTTATTTCAAATGCATTAACGCATAAATTAAGGTAGCGAGATAGGCCTACTAAATAAGCGAGAAAAACAGAAAGAGTTGGAGAGTATTAGAGGACTAAAGTAAAAATAGTTGTCTGATTTTGTTTAGTTTTTTTCTACAAAATGGACTGCAATCAGGATTTTAAAACTTAGAGGAATAAGATAAGTGCAGGTTATATGAATTAAGTGTGGGAACCGGTGATTCCGAAACTTTTTGTTCCTATCTATCTATCTCTTTTCTAGTTTCTAGTTAATTTTGACTTTCATTTTAAACAGAACACATTACTTATTTATTCTTTGTCGCGGAGACCTAATAAATTTACGTGCAATTGTACCATGTACATGCACGGCATTTCGAAAGCCATTGTGTTCGTACCTTGTACAAGCTCGGTATTTGTAGAATCATCATTTTGGTGCCATTTACAGGCTCGGTATATATTTTATATAAGGCGTTGGCTTTGATGTCGCGTTCTCAAAGACTATGAAGTTTCATTGTACCCTTCCTGTGTGCAAAAACAAAAAGAAATTTTATCAGATAAAAGAAATATTTCTTTCGCATGGTCTTCTCAAATATCTACTAATGAACATATCTTTATATATAAATTGGAAAGCAAAACAAGATAGAAATATGTGAAGTTTACTTTGTTACTGCTGCAGTACACATTCATAAAGGGAACTGTTTATTTGAAAAAATCAATAGTGGGTATAAGGCGTAGTACCGCCTACTACTGATAAATCGCCAGTAGGCCCGAAATGAATGTACAAATGAGATTATACCTGCTTTCTATGCTGTCTGGAATATCCTTGTGGCCCTATTTGAGTTTACTTGTTACTATGTACGCAATATCTAATACATGATTGAGAATTTAATACGTCTCTTCTGGTGATGGGGACTTTTAAGAAGAACATCACAAATGCGAAACCATTTATTCTGTGTTATGTTAATGGAACTTTTTTATTGAATTAAGTTATGTTGGCCGAATTTGATTATATATGCGCTAATGGTATAATCTAAATATTACGCATAATTTTCACCTATTTACAAACGTGGGATATGACATTATGTTTTATGTTGTGTCACCTATATTGGATGGTCCACGTACATTTATGTCGTCAGTGTTTATTATTAGCGTATCGTCCAGACGAGACTTAATTATGCCTAATTCTGCAGTTAAATTATTCATTTGAGAAGTCAGTCTCTGAATCAACGTTTCCAACCCATCAGAAGCCATTTTAAATGTACCACACATGCTTTATTTTTACTCAATTATATATAGAATTTTGCTCACATAACGAGCATCGATTTAATAAAACAAATATACAAATATTAATTAATGTATGTTCACTTCGGCTCGAAGTCTGCTTTTATCATTGGGCTGACTGCTTCATTCTTATACGGGCGCTTCTGCGAGGAATTTTTGTTGAAATAATGTCTGCCCTAGATAAGACTTTTTGTTCATTATTTGTCTCATAAGTGGCTATTGCCACACTTTACTTTAATATCACTTCACCGGGGGCCGTGTTATCTATCCAATAATGACAGGTCAGTTGTTACTATTTGAAGCATTGCGTCGAAAGTGATAGTCGAGAGGTTTTACTTGTAGAAAAGAATGATCAAAGTTGGTGTATAACTAAAAATTATGTGAAATTCTCTGCTTTGATGCTGTTGAGTGTGACTTGAATGAGGAGTCTGTGCTGCTTCTTTAGTTTGAATCGACCATCATTCCTATCTTCAAAAAGGAAATCGTAATTTGTTTGGTAGTCATCGTTGTATACGCCTGTTTCCAGTCGTATCTAGGTTATTTACTTCACCACCAGTGATTCCGCGAATCGCATATTAGAGATGAAAAAGTAGGATTCCGGTCAGAACGAGGTTGTATAGATAATACTTTTACCTTAAGCCAAGTTTTTAAACAACGAAATTTATATCGCCGTCCCACAACAGCCGTCTTTCTAGACTTTAAGAGTGCATTTGACTCAGTGGATCGCAATTTTATATTCGATAGTGTGTCGAAGAGTGGTGTTCTCACCAAATTTGTAAATTTTATACGCGCTTTCTACAAAAGTTATTCTGGCCGTGTTAAGATCTAAAATGAATTACAACTTAACTTTACGCTGGTATATGAATGGAAAGTTCATGTAGTGCGCAGCTTTGGTGGCACAAAGCGTCCACTACTAGACTGAAGGAAATGTGTCGCGATTCGATCCCTGGTCGCCGTTATTCTGAAAACTACTAGATAAGAGTCTAATAAAGATGAGACCGATCTATTTATTGAATTTCATTTGCTTCCCTTTGCAATGCTTATTTTATACTGACAAAACACACAAACACACACACTATATATATATATATATATATATATATATATATATATATATATATATATATTAAGAAATTTATAATCGTTCACGTAGAAGACCCAGAATGCGTTCTTCCATTTTTTCAAAAAGTTAACCGTTTGGTAAATTTAAAATTATTTTGAACTCAACGCCATCATGATTATGATTTTAAAATGCATCATTGAAAAAAAACAGTGTCTTTGATGCTGATTTGGTTATTTATTTTGTGTCCGACCGTCTCTATGTTGAAAACAGGCATTTGATTTATGTAATGTATGCATGTATTTATGTATTATAGTGTATGTATTGTAGCGTATGTATGTATGCATGTATGTGCGTATATATGTATGTATACATGTATGTATGTATGTATGTGTGTATTTTTCTGTATTTATGTATGTATGTTTGTCTTTAGGTTTTTTTATATGTATATATGTATGTCTGTAGGTATTTATGCATGAATATAGGTATATATGTATGTATGTATGTAGTAAGATATGTATCTAAAATCAATACCACATATCTTAATAGAAAAACCACAGCAAGTATGCATTTTACTCCGACTAACGCTTTTTCTATGTAGATACAATCTTTCGTATGTGTGGTATGAATGCTCAAGTTAGGCGCTAAATAAACGCCGAATTTCATCTAAACGGCAGATACACTTTAAGCTCAATGCGTAACGATAATGGTAAATGGCTGTTGGATGGTTGCGTAGAACTTAAGTAGCAAAAACTTCAGACGAAATGAAAGACGTTGCTCGATATGGCGTCCTCCATCGTCCGGACTACTGCAAGCTCAAATAGATCATTAGCCATTAGTTATTGCTGTTGTGATTGGATCCGGGACTATCGCTCATTTCGGAACACGCATGCTGATTATGACACCGTATTTATCCGTTTTAGGTTTGCACTGAAACTTACGACGGAAATAAGAAAAAGCCTCACATAGATGAAAGCAAACTCGAACATATTATAAAATCCATGTTAAATAGTCGTGATGGTGAAAATGCGAACTATATGTGGACGCAGATAATATATACTATTTGTTACTGTTGGTTCTCGTAGAATTCGTCATTTGGACCCTGAAAAGTCTGTGAAGATTATCAAAACTTGGCACAAAATTCCTGCTGTCTCAGCTTATAATTTTTCCATTGGCTTTGTTTTCGTGATCGATGTGATCCTTCTGGGTATGCGGTAAAAATATATTTTATTGTTTACTTTTTTCCATTCTATCCTAAATTTTATTATAAAACCTGTTACAGTGTTACCTCTTCGCGGCCATTTCCTCAAAATTGATAATTTTTCGAACCAACCAAAGTGTGCAGTAATTATTTTGGATAATTTTTCGTCATGTTATTATCATAGAAGTTATTATTCTTATTATTGACTTCACTTATATTGGTTGGGTCATTCATGCTGATTCCTCAGAATTAATTATATTTGTGTCGTTCAGCCTAGACTTAATTATTCTTATCTCCGCAGTCAAAGTGTTCATTTATGCAGACAATATTCATACTAAGTTTTCCAATCCGTCAGAAAAAGTCATTTTGCTCAACAAAAATGCTTTATTTTTAATCAATTATTTATAGGCGTTTGCTCGCATAAAGCTTGTAAAACAAAAGACAAATATTTATTATTTCCGATTCACTTCTACGGCTATAATGCTGCTTCAAATTATTTCGTGCACTTCTGCGAGGATTTTCTGTTGTATTCACCTCAGCCTTATATAGGACCATTAGAGTGTTCTCGGCCTCAAAATTGGCTAATGCTACACTTGCGCGTTAAGGCGTTTCAAGAAATGATGCACCATTTATGTTTACTGAGCTATCACGGCTGTCGGGTTTTATTCGGATTGATTTCTTTTAAAAACAGCTTCCAGTATTATATTAAATGACGACCATTCTCCTCTTCCATTTAACATTTGGGTTACGCTGCTACATCCCCCGTTAGCCGAGCTTCTGTGGAAGCAATTTGTCTCCTACTTTTAAATGGGGTTGGCTCATTAAGCAGTAAGAACTTGCATCAAAATTACTCATTTTGCAAACAGCATCGCTAACAGCAGATGCAGAAGCAACACCGACCATATCATCATCATCATCATCATCATTATCAAAAACAACAACAACAACAACACCATTTCAAAACGGTATCGACGGCAGTTGACTTCACTACCGGGAACTTTACCTGGGATCATTTAGAGTCTTGCAATTAATCTTTTACATTGCATGTACTTTATGGGAAACTTACCTTTAAGTTGATCTTCTTGGGCGCCGTTTTCAACCTAGAGTTAAAACTAGCCATACTCTGTGTTATTATGTGGAAGACACAACGCAACCTGAGAAAGTAATATTAAAGTAAACTTAAGTGACAGGATTTGATTATTCTGACATTCATATATTTATATTACTTTTCATCTTTAGCATTGTTAAATATAACAAATGAAGAACCAAACAATTTTAAAGTGAATGTTGTAAAGTATGACCAGACTAAGAAATGCGAAACTTGTACTACATCATTTTGACGAATGAAATTTATGAATGCAAATTATATTGAATTCACGCAGCTTATATTCTCATTTGATTGCACGGTCGATGATAAAAAATTTAAAATTAAGTTTGCAGGTATGTCAAAGAAATCAATTCAGTTTTGCTTAACCAGTCGAACAACACAGCGAAAAATGTCATCAACGTACTGACGCGTTTAAAACTTCCGTGGTTATATTTAACGCGCGTCTGAATTTTGTGTACCGTGGATTTAACCGCTATTTATAATTAAGGTATGAAAATGCAGAAAGACGATTCTGATGTGTTATTTTTGTTAATTATTAAATGAAATTGTATTGTTTTTTATATCAAGTCCGCAAATCTGATTCAAATATTATTTATCATCACCAGTACAATAAACAAGCGGATTATTAATATTTTATTATAAAACTCTTTTCAGCTCTAAATAAAATAAGGAGCAGTTTGTAAAATTCGTAGTATGCTACTTTTGATTCTAAGTAGCACCTCGGTATGCCTAAAAAATTTAGATTTCATAAAATGCTCGTGAGTGCGACCCCTGGTTTCAGAAATTCTGGCTTCTACTGAGGGCGATACCTGGTCTAGTTGAAGATTGGTATTTTATTATTTTGCTTATGTCGACTATATACTACAATAGATAAGCAAATCCTGTTGTAATCCTTTTATGTAATATGTGTATTTATACTTTGGTTTTATTATGAAAAACTTTGTTTATTACCTCGCGGCTTTGGTTTATCACATAAGGATGCGTAAAATATTTACTCGCTTTAAATTTATTTTTTTAGAAAACGACGGATTGCGGTCTCGGCACTGTAGATAGTTCGCTGTTACCTATTTCTACGAATTCACAGATGTTTTGCCCGCCTCCAACGTTGAATTATATTGAAACAATTGCTAACGCTTTGGAGTTCACAGCGCGTACTCTGCGTCAATCAGGTGCCTCGACAAAGTCTTCGCACACATCTGTAAGCGCAAAAGAAACTGATAGCCTTCAGCCAGACGCTGCTACTCCGTAAGCTCTTATAAGATATTTTCTCAGGATGTTAGACGCGTAATTCCCATTTTCTTACCTGTTTACACGAAGTTTTTGTCATACTTGGCAAAACCTGTCTAGAAATTGCCAGATTGAGATTCAACCTTTTTTCTTGTTAACAAAAAACATGCCTCCAGGAAGCTTAAAATTTCAATACTGAAACATTAAAAGATGGAAGCATATTCCTAGCTGTTAGAATCCGACAAAGATAATGACCTCCAAATTCTCTTCAATTTCCGTTTTATGTAGTTTAAATTCTCCACTTTTGAAAACATTCACCGAGGCCATTTTCAATTATGTCTACCTTTTTAAAAGATTATACTTTCTGTTCATGCTGCCTTTGGTTTATCCTTCTGGTCACAACTGAACTAATTTGTTACTAGGTTCGCAAAACCTAATACATACTTGCATATATATTAGCTCTTCGCAACAAACAGTATTTAACTGTAACTTTTTAAAAGATTGTCACGAAAACTTCGGTCAGTTAATAGTAACTCTTTCTTTTCTAAACTTTTATTTCTTAATGGTCGTTTCTTTGAATCGAGTCTGCTAGTTTCTGATAAAAACCAATCCCACGTTGTATAACCAGTCGTGCAGCAGCAATACTTTTTCATTTACATAGTATACTAGACAATTAGAGGCGAGGACCACATATCTAATTTTTCTTGCGTTATATATGCACTGCACTCTGATCCTCCTTTGTCAATTTTTTGTTGCGTTCCAATGATGACCTTAGAAAGTAGGTGTGCAACGCCTAATACCCAATTGCATATATATATATATATATATATATATATATATATATATATATATATATATATATATATACTTCCATAATTAGGAAAACACAAATAACAAAGTGGATAAAGGCCATTTATTTCGTGAATACTATTATATATATATATATATATATATAGATGTCCCTGTAACAAACAGTATCAAAATAATCCAGCTGACGGTTTTTGGCTATGTCTGTAAACTTAATTTAAATAAATGTTATCCCCACTTGCGCATACTGGGATTGCTTCAAATTATTTGAAATTTAAGTCAAGCAAATGGATCACTAGTCATTCTGTCAGTAACCTTTTATAAGTGCACACGGACAGCGACTTTGACCGATTTAGTTCAAAATATGTTCGTCTGCTATGTTTTTATCGACCATGATTTCAGTTTATTGATTTATCTTACTAAATTGACAGACGGATAAAATTCAGCGGTAGCAGCACACCTTTTAAAATCCTCAAATATTCAGTGTAATAAGTCGATCTACCACGACCACGTAAGCAAATGTTTAAGAAATTAATACACCTCATGCAAGTAAATTATTTGCGTTTTCAATATTAGTAAATATTGATTGCAACATAATTCATTCTAAGCTAAATAATAAAAATTGATTATTACTTGTATATAAACTGGAAAAATTGTTTGTGCACGTGTGTGTGCACATCCCTTAGCATGAGTGGTGCGATTTTCTGCGTGGTTCTGGCTTGAGACGCTTTGCTAATAGTGTATGGAAGGTTGTACCGAGATTATTATTGGTAATTAACTTTTGCCGTCGTACTCTGATGATGATCATGGAAGGTCGAAATGCGTCAGTGCGTTGCAGCTGGCGGTAGTTTTGTTATGTTGTTCAACGACTGGTTAAATACAATGGGATTGGTGTTTACTTCAAGCTCGCAAACTTGATTTAAAGAATTGTTACCACCACCCGCGCAGTCAATTATTGTTTAAATTGTATGGTAATTTACTTTTCGGGAAGGATCTCAAATTTGTTCCAGGTAATTGACGTGGAAATTTGTTTTCAAGGTCTCCAAAAATTTCGTTCTATCATGTGCAGTATTCAGCGAGACGACGAGCACACTTATTGTCATTATATATATACATATATATATATATATATATATATATATATATATATATATATATATATATATATATTCATTGTACCCTTCCTGTGTGCAAAAACAAAAAGAAATTTTATCAGATATAAGAAACTTTTCTTTCGCATGGTCTTCTCAAATATCTACTAATGAACATATCTTTATATATAAATTGTAAAGCAAAACAAGAGAGAAATATGTGAACAAAGATAGTGTGAAAAATAGAAACCAATCAAATTGCGTGCGTCACATCCAGTTCAAGGTCAATGCTTGTAAGTGTTTCTTCTGCTTACATAAATCCGGCTGCAATTTGTTTATCCATAAGGCTTCGTATGTGGCTAGCTCCCTTTTGTTTCGCATTTACTAATTACTTTGAATGCTACGTCTGGAGAACATACGTGCGATGTTTCGATGATGTGTTGCGCAATATATTGTAATAAATCGAATTTTAACATTATGCTTATTACCTTAAGAGAGCCTCTGAGATTCGAGGCTCGAATAATCCATATACGCGGTATGATCATCTAACTTTGAACCACTGAGTCCGTCAGAACTATCTTTTCAACTACATTTCTTAGGTCCTCCTGCCAATTACTCTGTACCCTCAGTTCTATCATTGTTGGCTACAATGTTAAAATAAGTTCTATTACAATATATTAATTATGACAATGAGTGTGCTCACCGTCTCGTTAAATACCGCAGATGATAGAACGAAATTTTGCTCTACAAAGTTTAATAAATAAAGCTCCAGATGCTGTACAAGAACTACTGTCAGTTCACAGTGTTAATTTAAATAGTTGACGTAACCACAGAGCAATTAATAGCTTCATGATTAAATATCTGAAGAATTTTTTATTACTTCGATGTAGTTGGCCGCCAACACCATCGCCTAGTTGTGATATTTCAAACGAACTTCGTAAGGCGCTTGCAACGGCGCACATGACTGCTCTGGCTACATCTGAAGTATTAGCTCGAACCATCGATCCAGTCGGCCAACCAGTTGTTTCGTCAAACGATAGAAGTCCTACTGATAACAATATTAACAAGGAATTATCAGCACTCCATGCGATCAATATGATGATGATGATGATGACGACGCATGCCGGCGTTGGTGGTACACTTGCCGGTTTACCTGCGGTTGATATGAATTCTCGATATAGTCTCCCACAAGCTGCAAGTCAGAGCATCACATCAGACAGCTGTCAACCACCAGCATTTTCCTTGTGCCCATCCTATTCATTTGAGAGTGCACCTGTGCCAAGTCAACCTGGCATGCCCTTCTCGAAGTCACACTCTGGGGCATTTCCACAGAATAGCGATGTCTCACAATTTCTTAGGACTATTTCTCAACGCACTTTCACCAAACCTGAAATTAACACCGCCACTTATCCAAGTATTGTTGGTACAAACGCTGAAATTAATATGAATATTTCGGCTAATACTGATGGAAGAACTGATAGTCAGTGTATCATTAATAGCGGATGTGGAGTTAGTAGTGATAGTAAGGATAATATTGCAGAGGCTGCTAGGTACCGTTCCAGTGACATATTTGGACTCCCGCTGTTTTTAAATACAGAACGAGGCTGGCCAAGCACATTCCCATTGTCATTGCCTATTAAAAATGCTTTTCTTGGCATGGAAGCCTCGTCCAACAGTACACCCATATCCGTTGGATCGGAAATTGATTTAAATTTACCTATGAGCAAGTAATTGAACTGTGCAAACATCAGTATTTCTAGCAAATCTGTTGGTGACTATATTGAGGTTCATACTATACCTTATGCAGATTCGAGAATGGCTGTTCGCATATTCCTGCCTACAACGTATAGCATGACTATATATATAAATATTGTCACGATGGCACCATTTTGAGTTAAGAACAACAGAGTCCTTACCGTAAATTTCAAAAGAATTTAGCCGTTTCGGGTCGCCTACTAAGTCTCACACGACATACCAAGATTGAACGTTCTCAAAATCTGATGCAAAGACTGAAGAGATTTACTCGTGGCCCATCACAGGCCCTCTTTTTGGTAAGTTTGTATTCAAAGTATCGGTGCAAATTTGTGATAATGGCGTACAGTTTTACAGATTTATTGTTAGGATTTGACATGTTTCAGGATGTCAAATTCTTGTTTTCTTATTTATGTTACGAATTTCAGGCTTCAATAATCATTTGTCCGTTAGTAGCCCGTTATGTGGCCGCGAGGAGACTACTGCTGAATCGTAGACTAACTTTTTGAAAGAGGTTCTAGCAATTTTGTTGATAAGCAGCGAGCTATTCGAATTTCCTCAGCTTTTACCTGGTCGCGAACTATACGTTCAGAAAACCTTTTGATTTATCCGTTTTCCTTTGCATAAGACGGAACAATAAAATTATGGATATAAACACCTGACCCAGTAATTACTTACATATGTCAGTATAAACGAAGAATTGTGTAGTGTAGAAAAGGCAATTCATCCAGTAGACCGGTTTCGTCCTTATTGGGAACTCATCAAGTACTGGCCAGAATTTGCCGCGGACGGGATACGAACCTGGGCACGTCTGCTTCGGAATCTGGTGCTCTAACCACTGAGCTATATATTCATTGCAAATGATTCTGTTTCAATTTAACTGACATCTGATAATATTTCTAAGAACTTTGGCTTATCAAGATAATACTGTAGTGTGCGGCAGGATAGCTCAGTGGTTAGAGCACCAGATTCCGAAGCAGACGTGCCCAGGTTCGTATCCTGTCCGCGGCAAATTCTGGCCAGTACTTGATGAGTTCCCAATAAGGACGAAACCGGTCTACTGGATGAATTGCCTTTTCTACACTATACAATTCTTAGTTTATACTGACATATGTAAGTAATTAATGGGTCAGGTGTTTATATCAAGACCGCAACCTTGATTATAATAATTGTTATCACCACCCGCGCAACCAATGTTCGTTTAATTGTATAAATTATGGATAGTTGATAATAGGCCAATTTATGTATTCGCGTCTGGTGCGAAATGTTTTCATTGGTGTTCTGACAATTCTGTTTAAATAGTTAAACCGAGAAACGCATTCATAATAGACTCTTCGTTCGGAAGTTGACTTATTTTACAAATCGTGGTCTTCCCATTCGCTTGCGTCTATTCTTTCTAACGGAGTGCAAATACGCGAAACACCTTTAAATATTCATTCGGTTTAGTTGCTCGGCCAAAAACATTTTTGCCGGTCAATTTTGAGCAAGAAATTGTCCATTATTGGCGAGGTGACAGCATTTAGTTCATTTTAACGCTACGCATAAAAAAGCTTTTTTACCACGTTTGTTGGTTTAATATTTCATGGGTAGGTGGCCACTACTGTAAACTACCCTATTTTTCCAGACCGTGCTGGCTAAGTTTACTGAAAAATAAATTCGTTAATTGTGATTTAGGTATATTGCAGCTAAGCGTCAGAAGGCATTTAATAGGTGAAAATTTTCTGAAACGACTTGGTCTATACGGCAGCTCTTCAAAATAACATTTCCGTTACACCGTTTGCGTTGGTCGGTTCAATCTCTTAGAAAGCTACTACACATTCGGCTTACCAGGCTACAAAGTTAACACCAGTAGACGGGTGGATACGTAAGAGATATGCCGGAGATGTCTGGCTATTTTATTACACAGCACCGTACTCGGACTGACCATCAGACAGTTTAATGAGCGAAAATCTGCTGGAATCTAGCAGCAGATGGTTTCAATTGGTGGGGGGTCTGATTGGCTCGGCTCTATCAACATACACTCTTCTCAATCTTGCCGTACAGGAGACGTATTTTTCCAGCTTTAGCCCATTGAAAGTTTGGTATCACAGACGATTGGACATAATCAGTGGCATTAGCATTGATCTCGCCAATAGTAGTAGTGAAGAGCTCCTGAAGCACTATTCGCGTCTTTATGCGTGTTAAGTTTTGACAGCTGCTTCAGTTGGTCCGGGGCGAGGCCTGCTTAGAGGCGTGGTTTATTCTTCAATATTGTCTCTCTGTACATATGATGTACACGTTGTCATGCTTGACTTCTCAGTGTATGCGAATATTTATGTTCAATTTCTACTGGACGTGAGATTGAGTTCAGCAGTTTAACGTTACGCATTTGTTGTGCGCTTAGTGTAAACTCCATTTTATTCTCATGATAGTGTGTGGACTTGTGGACTGTTTTGCCAAATGTACAATGTAGATACTCGTAATTGGTCAACAAATGCAAAATTTGTAATTAGTTATTGAACGAGTGTAGTTCAGCTTCAAAAACTATTGTTATCATTATTTCTATTGCTTTTCTATTGACTTTCAAACGACTAGCATTTACAACGACGGTGGCAAATACTGCGATTCAATCTACCGCCTTGTTAATTTTGTCCGAGGCCAGTTTCAATCAGGCGTTATGTGACAAGTGGAGTACAACAAATACCAGGCCATTGCACGTCAGGTTGCTTCCACGCTCAACATGCGCATCTCCGATAAAACTTTATCCAATAACAAATCCGCGAGTACATTTTATGGTCCACTGTACACAAGGCGTTTTATTTGTTGCCTACCTGCATTATTAATGTCTGTGCTATGCTATTTACGTCATATTGTCTTCATTCTGCTGATAATTATAATACTAATCTAAGTAATTCTAAAGCTCAGGTTTTTAGTGCTTCTGATTGTTGGTCGAATATCAGGTAGATGAGGTTTGCGGATTTGAGATGGGCAACAACCATGATTTTAGCTGGTTGGCCAACATAGCGCAACTAGCCTCAGTCGCACGTACTGGCGCGTTTCGAAAACGACAGCAAATTTACTTTCGAGAATCAAACCGAGTATGGAAGGACGAAACATGTCACAGTGTGACCGACTGTTCGTTTCTTGATGTCGCGCGATAAGTTAAATGGCTGGGATTTTTTTCTCAAATCCGCACATTTCATTCAAATAATTGTTGTTACCAGCCGCGAAATCATTGACTGCATACTCGTTCGTCTAATAGTTTGGTTTTCAATATCTTGCACACACACACACACACACACATATATATATATATATATATGTATGTATAACAGTGTTTCTGTGGCCTGCATTGATTATTTTGGCACTTGGCCATTTAAGGCTCTTTTAATGATAGATGTAAATCTTAGTAATTGGGTATTTTGTATTTGGTCTGCGTAACCACTAAACATGCACCAAAGGTTAATTTGATCAGACAAATTATTTGCTTATATCTGATACTTCATTAATGAGACCTCTTCGTGTGATTTTTTAGCCAGTTTTTTGGTTATTTCTTAATTTCTCTCCTTCACTAAGTTACATTGTGAACAATTTACCACAAACCATTTGTTCATTTAGTAGCGTTTATTTATTGTATTTTCAAGTATTAATTGTAATCCAGCCGTTTGCTTCTGCATTTTATTGCTGCGAATTGTTTTTAATGTCCTATTCTATTTTGATCGTAGCTTCAAACCACTGAAAATTATTTATTTTAGGAAAAGAAATTATTGATATCTTATTGGTGAAAATATTGTGTTTACAGTTGTTAATTGTTATTGAAGACTAAGTTTGTAAAGATATTGGCAGGAGCCAATGCTACTGTTTTTCTTTGATGCACTGTATATCGTCTATACTATTATTTAATTGTATTTCTTTTGTTTCTTCATTGGAATTTACGTAAGTAATGATAGAAGTGTTTCTTAAAGGGCCGAGTTTTCAATCACTTGTCTTTTCAGTGGTACTTTGCTTTTGACGATGAAACTTCGCAATATAGTTAGTTCATTTCTGTGAGAATTTCATTTAAATAGGTCGCCGCAGTAAGTTTACCTATCTGCGCTGGCAGATTGACCATTCGTGACACGCCGTCAAACATTAATTTTGACGGATATGTGAAACTATTGCTATAGAGCAACTGAAGCCATATAGGGATAAAATTATGGATTATGAATTTCAAACACAACTGCTGAACGTATATATATATATATATAATAAATTGTATTGTTTGCATATTGTTGATAATTGCTTGCGTTACATGTCCTGGCCGCAGCAATTCTAACAACTACTTATAGAGCTCCGAACGAATGAAACCTATGTAGTTTTCTATATTTCGCGGTGTTTCGTGTTTACTGACAATATATAAATTCGTGTTTGTGCGTGTGCGTGTATGCTTAAATGGGCTAGTAATTAACAATGCCATTAGACAGCAAATCAATATATATATATATATATATATATATATATATATATATATATATATATATATGTCATTTAACCTGTATTGAATATGCGAAGAAATAACGCACTTTATAGCTACTGTTTGATCTTAATGTACAGAAATAGTTAACCGTATCCATTCATGACAAAGGCCGCACTGCATTAAACTATGTTACTATAGCTAACTCAAATTTTAAAAAAACAAAAATCAGTACCAAAGAACTTCCCATAAACGCCATTAAGGATATATACTGACCTATGTGATGGCTTTGATTTATAAACAGATCTTCCCTTCTACCCGTCATCTATCACTTTAGTGTAGTCACCTTCCACGTGCATAATCTCATACTGTTTATAAATTTAGAAAAATTACTAATTCAGAAATACGGCTGCTTTTAAACGTGTAATTTATTTTTTAACTAATTTATATATTTGATTATACATTGTGTAACTTATTTAACTTATTCGAACGTGTGATTCAGGCATATGCGCTACCGGTGTATCGCTTTTATGGTTTCAAATATCTCGAAAGCGCTTATGTTATTTATCAGTGTTATTAATTATTCGTTTGGGAAATCGGTGGTTGCTAAATTCAGTTGGAATTTGGAATTACTTAACTGCCACTTATTAAATAAGTACTTACTTACTTTACTTTACTTTACTGCGGCTGACTCCTTTTGGAGAATAAGCCGGCTCCATTGATTTCATGGAGTTTCTTGGGAATTTGGTACAAGTGGTGTCCCCTCACCACTCGGCTTTTTGATCGAGGACGCACCTCTAGCCTTTGCACATCCAAGCGCAGTCTGCAAGGCAGCAGTAAGTCGCATGGTTGCCGTTGGCTGTTGAGAGCTCATTCGCCATTCGGAAGTACGGGGTACTGTCCAGGAATCCATGTAATCCTGTGGCTGTTGAACCCTTTTGTGGCGGGGAACACACGCCGAGTCATGGTGCCGTCGTCGGGCTCATGTGGTATTTTATAGGAGATCCGATTGCCGGTCGGAAATCCACCACGCCCTGGTGACACCACCGCCATAGCCCCGTTAGCCCATGTACGATCGGCCATCGAGACATGGTTGACACTGTCGTACCACGTTGAGGAGGTTGGTTATTAAATAAGTGCGTTTGAATGTACTCATACAGGATTTTCCGATTAAAAAGCCGCATCTATTTGTTATTTATTAAATTCCTGCATACGGAATTATTGATACAATTATCTCTACCTTCATGGCATTCATTTATAAGTGCAAGTCTGTTTTCTCATTATTTTTTTGTTTTATTAATAATTTTTAAACCTGATTAATTTTTATTTGTTTGTGATGATGAAGATAGGATGAAAACTGTTGGTGGCTTGTTTTAGTGAGCAAGGTAAAACAGGCCATGTTCAGTTGAGGCTCATCGAACCGTACGTTTTACAGCAAACTGGCGTTTAGACCGTCACATCCTCTTCCACAAAATGGAAGTTTTGACCTGTACTGTTCGTTATTAGTGTTGCAACGCGTCAGTTCGCGTAGCTCACTGTGCTACTACGATACAGTACGATATGCTTCTAATGCTCAAAAGCATACCTTATCTTTTTATTAGATTCGCCACAGCTAATACTTAAACCTATATATGTTAGTTCTCCGCAGGCAAGAATATAGATCTGGCAAAATTGACAGAAATTCGTTATTTAACTGGTTAATGTCTTTTCCTCGTGTCGTAGCATTACTCCTAGCGCACGACCTTTCGTTAGGCCTAGTTTTGACTTTTAATCATTGATATGCAATTACCGCATATGTTATGGAGGTTGCATTTTGTATTGATCGTATTTTTTAAAACTTTATTTTAGGTATTCTAAATTTATTAGCGCTTAAATTGCTATGGTGGTGCAAATTGTGTCGGTATATTTAAATTTGAGATGAGTTTTTCATTAATATATAGAAATTATGAATTCACTGTCAACTAAATAGGTGTGTGTATGTTGTGATTACCGAATGGGTACAATCCCCGAAACAGAGGGTAGGTATTCACCCTCTAACTATCGATGCTGCATTCTGTGGTGGTGAAAATCGTCATACCTGGTAAAGGTTGATTGACTTTAGAAGTATTGGTAGGTTCATTTTCAGAAAAAGATCCATGAGAATATTTCTTACTAAATATCTTGTATTGGTAAACCTGCTCGCCTGTATATAACATATTCAAAGTTAACGCTTTTCTACAGTTCAATACAATATGAAGCTATGCCAAGTTTAAAGAACGTTGAATCGGACAATACTGCCACGTGCTGTTTACCAACAAGTGATTTTTGTACAAATCAGTCGTATTGTATTACTTTCGTCTTGGCGATTAGTGTTCCACTTGTCAAAGTATAACCGTGGTTATTCGGTAAGTCTAAGAAACAGATGTACTAAAATAGCTAAAATGAACCAATAGCTTCCTCTTGGTATTTAGTATTACTCAAAGAGTATAAATCTAGGATAGATTGCGACATATTGCCAACAAAACACGCATTTGTTTGTGTGTATATTGCTTATATCGAGACAGCATTTTTAATTTTGTATTACCTAAGTGAGACATGAGGTATTAACAACAGTAAATCTGATCGATTATGGTTTTGTGGTCATTCGGCAACTTCGCACTAGTGTTCAGATCTTGCAGTATGACTTTAAAATTACTTATATGTAATCACAATGCAATGGGAACCAAATCCTAAACTAATCGCCAATTTTTAAATAATTGTGTACCACTACCAGTTAGTGTCACCCTAACGCGGACTTCTAACTAGCCATCCAGAAATGTTATCTTGAGATAGGCACAATGTAAAATTATGTAGTTATATTGTATGATAATGTTTTGCTACGAATTTATAGTACACATTTATTGTTGGATTTACCTACCTCTATGCATAAGATGAAGAATAAAAATCGTCGTGTATGCATTGCTTGGCGTTCGTTTTTAATTTTATGTATTTCAGAGGTCGTATTGTAATTTGTTTTTCCTATGGAAAAACGCATTTTAATAAATACACTCTCTCACACACAAACTGTTTATGGCACTGACTTTATTGTTTATGGTTTTGGTGTTCGGTGGGGCATAATTGGCATATTTGTAGTTCAGAGCCAATTTTTATTCTTATCTGACAGGTTTTCATAAATACAATTGGTTATTCTTAGTCACGCCTTTTCAAGCTCAAGTTGTGAGAAGTTTTTCGGTTGTCAATTAAAAGTATGTTTATTTTGGACAATGAGTTTATGGTACTTCTGCAATTTATTTATTTCTGCTTACATTTCAAGCACATGTGATTTTTTGTCTTAAAAGTTTCGATAATTAAATATGTACATCTGTTATTTTATGCCAAATCAAGTTTTTTTCTTATTCGTGTTGATGAGTAATTGAATAAATTTTATAGTTATCATTCTCATTCCATTTATCATTAAAAGGTGGGTTTAATTTTTCCACAATGTTCACCTGTAACTGAACATACGCTACTTACTTTTGTACATAACTGACAACTGTTGAGCTCAAACCAGTGGTAATGAGAAGGCTATAATGATACAATAAAAGTTGCTCCAATCTGTTTCGCCAATGATTGTCCTATTTGACTTTGACATAGTACACAAACTCCATGGAAAATAGAGAAAAACGAGATTTGCAGTGCAGATTACGAAGCAATTAAGTAGAATTCTCATCAGTTTGTAGACACCTGGTTAACTCTGTCCCTCAAATATTTCGGATAAAATGACTGGTTTGTTTCGGCATAATACCCTGGTTTTCTAGAATCGTTTGTGTACCGTCGGTCTAAGTAAGCACGATGAGATATTTGCATGTATACATATGTGTCGGTGTGTATGTGCGTGTATTTATTTATATGTATTCATGTATGCATGTTTGTACTTATGTATGCGTATGCGCGTATATATATATATATATATATATATATATATATATATATATATATATATATATGTATATGCATACATGCATGTATGCATTTATTTATTTTTGTGTGTGGGTGGTATGTATGTATGTATGTATGTATGTATGTATGTATGAATATGCCTTTGAATATGTACATGTACGCATGCACGTGTGAAATCCTGCATATATTTATGCACGATATTTTACAACATTTGTTTCACTGCCAAAAGTAGAATGCCAGAACAGGTAGACACTTCAAACGTTAGGATGAAAAGTATAGCAATAAGTAGTACGTTTATTGATAACTTCTTGAATGAATTGTTCAATCAAATTTGATATTCAATGGTACATTATACGCTCTATTCTAATTATGGTCGTTAAAGTTCAGAACACATCGGCGCGTAAAATACTGATAAAACTATATCATTAGCTTTATCTAGAAACCGCATGCACACGATTTATGCAGTAGAAGACGTCTAGTTCCTAAAAAAACATTTGTGTACCAGTAAATACAATTATTAAACATTTCTTGCCGGGTATGAGCAATTCGGCGTAAATTAATGTTGCGGACTCACACACACACGAACTTCATTCGATTTTTTTACAAATAGAATAGTACATTAAGTCTACTGTCAATTGCACACGTTGCCATGTTTAAAATTTCTACTGTTCTCAGTGCGCAATGTAAATATCAACTATCTCGAGACGCCATGCTTTGGCTCTCCCCAGTATGGTCTCACACGTACAATACTATGGGTTAAACCAGCTGCGCAAATGTGGTGCGGCAGTAAGCAACACTTCCTTTGAAACTTTCGCTACGCGAGTCAAGGTTTGCAAACTTCAAGTCAGCCTTATAAATTTTGTGAAGAAATTTATATTAAAGCATATCTATCGTCAATTGAATTATTTTTTTAAAACTCTCTTCAATTGAGAATACAGTTACTAATTTTAGTAGTGGGCAAACCTGTGGCAGGGTGGCTCACTGGTTAGAGCAACATTCTGAAGCAGACGTGCCCAGGTTCGAGCCCTGTCCGCGGCAAATTCTGGACAGTACGTGATGAGTTCCAAATAAGGACGAAATCGGTCTACTGGATGAATTGCCTTTTCTACACTATACAATACTTAGTTTATACTGAAAAGTGTATGTACATAATGGGTCAAGTGTTTATATCAAGATCGCAACCTTGATTAAACTAATTTTTATCACCACCCACGCAACCAATGTGCATTTAATGTGTAATCTCTTTGGTTTACATGTCTTTGGCTTACTGGCTACTAGTCATTGTTAGGAGCCGTGCTACATTTCATACCTACTCTATAATTAGTAAAGTGAAGTGAATTACTTTGAGGCAATTTATTTTCCGTCGACATATTTATGTCAGACTAGGCCCGAATTCTTACTGATAATTTTTGGTTGATATTTAGATCAACATGCCGCCTGTCTTCTTCGCAATCCACACACCTTATTTCACAATCCGTCAATTTCTAGACCATTCAAACAAACAACACAAATCTAACCTACGTTTGATGCGAGAACTGTGAATCGAAACAAGGCCGCGGATTCTTAAGAAGATTACCCACGTTTCGAGTAACAGACAGTTAATGAGACTATGGTGTTCTAGAGTAGTTGCGCTCGAAATCGCTTTGACAGCAATGCTCCCAACGAGCGTCAATTTCCGTTGTGGAATGAATATAAGCCACAAAGGAAGGCGAACGTAGTCGCCGATACTGGGAACGCGAATACATGCGCATCACCTCTGGATTTACACCAGAAGGAACAATTCATCGTTGAGCTTCAACAAGTTGTCACAATTTTCTTGGACCGTCCCATCCAAATAGAATCGCGAATACATTATCTACTGTAGAATATCGTACCGCAATGTTGCCTAACTTACAGAGCAAAAACCGGAAATACGTTTGCATTCTAAACATTTTACGTCCTGAGTGGAGTTTATGTTAGACACGGGCGCAGCGATGTCAGTTTCTAAAACGTCATCCTGAGGTTTAGCTGGCGATTGGCGTAATGCTTGCAACAACCACTGGTGGGCCTATTTACACTTACTGTTCTCGCCACCTCACAATTTCTGTAGGTTTAAAGAGCGACTTTTTTTTATTCCATCTGATGTTTTGAATTATATTTTAGACCTAGGTTTCTTGCTAAACAGACGGTGTTTATATTATTCAAAATATGAATTTCTGCCCAGGCCAACGCAATAAGATTAGCTGTCATTCTTCTTAATTTCGTTCTCGATTTCTTGCGCTCCAAATATCAGATAATAGTTCTGTATGAATCATTACGAACTTTAGCTCTGCGGCTTCACGGTGTAGATGTGGAAAAAGTTGGTGGCTTGTCTTAGATTTGTGACTGCATAAATAACTTAGGCAACGAGTGTCAAGGTAAATATGCAAATAAAAAATTGAAGTCCTCGTTAAATTTAATCATTTATGGCGAAATAAAAGAATCCTACTTCATCTAAAATGCCGTGGTTATCTGTAATTGAATTATTATTGGACGTTGCTGAAACTTTTACCTCTAGACTAGAAGAATGTAGACATTTGCATGCATCGCCACACCGCTATTGGAAAAACAATTCTCACAACTGTTATTAACAATGACAATCTAATCTAATCTACGTATACTTACTTTTGGATCTCGAAATCAATGCTCCTATTTAGACAATCGAATAAAGCTCCAGAAAATCTGCGTATTGTCCACATTTTGCGTATTTTCAGTCTAATTGCTCAGTAGGGCGCTATTTTCTCAACAGTCGCAGAGACTTTATTAATGACAAAAACAATTGAAATTCGCCAGGGCTAATTTCTGTACTAAAAAGAAATCTAAGTGTTAATCACAGTTCTTGGTCTGACATTTTGTGAAAAATGGTAACGAATCGTGCTGAAGTGTGATTTTGTTTCAGATTTTAATTAGATACCATCTTATTTGTAAGCAGTGTTGAATGCGGGGCGCTGTCTTGACGAAGTAATCAAGTAAAAACAAAAATTAAAGTTGAGTGGTCAATAAATCTTCCTTGTTATTTACACTGATTAGTGTGTATTACCCAGGTCCCAGATGGTCTCGTTTCTATGCTGCTTGTCTAGGATTTCTATATATATTATTTCCTCTTTTACATTGGACTGCAGGCAGAGGATATGATAAGCCTATTTGCCTTTTCAATGGTGAAATCATTGGCGTGCCAAAAAATACGACGAATACCCGCGTGTTTTATTAGTTAATGAACACCTAAATTTTTCATTCTTAGTAAATAGACATCAAATAATTGTTAGCTGATGAGATCTTGCACTCTGTAAGCAAGTCACGTTAGCATATAAGAGAAAGGCATGTACAGATCCATTGTACGCCCGACCTATCTGGATGCGATGGCAGATGGGTTTGTGGCTGGTAAATGCATTACAGCCTTTTTCCTATTTCCTGCGGCAGTAAATATTCACATGTAAATCTATCACTGTCACTGGATTTTGATGGAAGACGGATCTGTGTAGTGAGGTAAAAATGGAATTCACTCCGATTTTCTATAAGACTATCCCTCTAGCTTTTACGGTCAAATTCCTATATATATATATATATATATATATATATATATATATATATATATATATATAATTCTAAACTAAGCAATGTCTAAGGTAGCAAAACAATTCATCCAGTATTACATTATCGTCTTTATGGGGTCACGTCAATTAATTGTAAAATTTTTAGCGAACGATTGTATTCTCCAAACAAATTTAAGTTTTTTTCTAATTTATGTTACTGTTCAAAATTGTGTTGATTTAGGCCCTGTTTTTGGTGTTATTCACGATTCAGTTGAGATGTTTGATGATTAATACATAGCTGCCAATTTGTTATCTGTTGATGTCATTATAACAGAGATTTATTGCCCATGACATAAAGAAACATCGAAAAAATATTCAGGCAACCTGAAAGACAGATCTTTGTGATGAGATAACCTGTCTACGCCTTACATGTAAAATTATAATTGAATTATCATCCTTATTAACAATAGTGAAGCACAGATTCAGTAACAAATCAACGAATCTCACTATAGTATTTAGTAGCATATTTAGGGCCTTTTCAGAAATAGAATGTCATCATCCTAACGCTGACATATTTCCCTTAACATTCATGGTTGCAGCCAAATTAAAAGACATTGCTACACCATCCGTGTGTTAATGTATTTATCCTTTAAAATTAATTCAATATCATATAAACGTAGGTAAAGTTGTTTCTCCTCAATTACGAATCATTCTATCTATACTTCATTAAATTTACTGACCGAGATAATGTATTAATATGCCAGTAATTCAAAGTTCGTGTAAACAAATATGGTTATTAAAAAATCATTAATTGCTCGTGTGGTGTTAACAACTCTTTAAATCAAGCTTGCGAGGTTGAAGTAAACACCAATCCCATTGTATTCAAAAGGATTTGCTATGTTCTTCGATGTCTGGTTAAATGCAATGAGTTTGGTGTTTACTTCAACGCACTGTCTTTAGACTAAAGAAATCTAGTCCACATTGTCCATACACTATAATAACGAACGGGTTCACGTAGGAACGTGACAATTCAGTTTACAAGTTCCATTAGAGTATATATTAATTTATATTTATTTCATGAATAAATAGCAAATTTACTTCTGGCTTAGATATTTCACCAACATAATGTAATTCACTATGTAAAGTAGAGTTGAGTTATGGAAAAAATAAATAGCAACTTTAAATTGCGTCGTAAAAATATATTTAAATACGGCCTTGTTTTTAAATTTAAATTTCTAAAGTACGAATAACCACTCACAGCAACTCAACTTTATCGAATCAAACATCTGGCTATCGCTGTAACATTAACAACTGAATAGTGAATTCGTGTGTCTCTCTGTATGTCTTCATATATTTTTGTTAACGTTTACGTTATAAAATATGGAATGTTCATTGTTTGCGTTTATAAATGTAAAATGTTTGACAATGTTTTTACAAGTACCGGTCAAAATTTTTAGATAATTAAATCTTGATAGCGATTATGACATAATGTCAGTTTATAATTATTTCAGTTTCTCCAATCTAACTTTGGACATTTCAAATTCTTTAAAAATGATACAGTAAATGCTAAAATACAATCTAATCAGAATGCACAGGTAAAGATTCATTAACTAATAGAAATTCTTTATTTATTTTGTGAGATAATATATATGCAATTATTATTAGGTGTTTACAACCTAGTATTTTCAATTATTTCCCTTGTATTGAAGGTAGTCCAAGAACAAACGTGAAGAAGATTATAGTCTCCTTTTGCATTCGTTTTATTTTTGACAAAATAATCAGTAGGAGGCGATGTGCACTACAACCATATATATTTAGGTGAAGGTTTTGGTAATGGATATTTCGTCTCTAGACAATCTTCAAACTATACAGTAGTGACTTCATCATATAAAGTCTCAATATTATTCAGCACCAAAATCACCTCTAAAAAATTAAACAGCTGATAAAACATTTTATCGTAGAACGGGTGTTACTAGCTCAAAGTACAATATCACAGAAAAATTAAATTCACCAGAAATTGATACCGAAAAAATGTGGCTAATGAACTTATTTCATAATGATGTAGGTTGGGACGACAAAAATAAGTTTTCTGTGTTCAGTTTGAGAAATTCTTAACGAACTACAATCTGGTAGTTAATTAGAAAATCAATCAACAGCGAATTTGTATCTATATATTGAATGAGCAAAATTTACTGCCAAGTCTCTTGGCCCAGAACGTGACAAAATTGTTGTTATTGATAGACAAAGCTATTGAGCACGAAGTTTGTGCTTTTATCGAAGAATCCGAACAATCGAGAGTCGGTTATTGAATTGGACAACGACACATAGGTTATCACGTATTGGAATTGCATGTGCAGACTTGGTAAAAGTCAGCATACTATTGCAGGGAAATGAGTTAGATTTATGGTATAGCTTAGTAGAATATTTGAGAGTTGCGTCCGAAATTATTAACATTATTGGATCTGATAGGAAATTAGAAACAATATTACCGAAGAATTCTTTATTTTAGATATACTGAAGCTACCAAAAGCAATTGAAAATTTCTTATTTATACGGTGTAGAGAATAGGGATTGGAAATAGAAAACATCTCGACGCGAAATTCGTTTTCGCCTAAAAATATTTCGAACAATCGAGAATTGGATGATGAATCACATCACAACTCAATAGAGGTCAAATGATTGGATCGGAATTGTAAATTAGCTAATAACTATGGCCATTTATTGAAATTAGTTTGTTTTGTTGACTTCTGAACAAAAAAATTGAGTTTTGTTTCAGAAATTGTTAGCGAACTACGAACTGATGGGGAATAAGAAAGTCAACTAACGCAGAATTGGTATCTAGTTTTGCAATTTGCTAAGGTTAATACCAAATATCCTGTTGCACGATGTCTCCTCAACGCAGGTTATATTGATAGAGAAAAACAGTCAACGCTAAATTCTGGTTTGCTGTCAGAGATCCCGAAAAATCGTGGATCAGTTATTGAATGAATAACGACTCTAATGATTATGCAAGTATGACAAGTTTGCGAACCTAATAACATTAGTTCAGTTGTGACCAGAAGGATAAACCAAGGCAGCATGAACGGAAGAAATATAATCATGCACATTCGTTTCGTGCTTTGGCGACTCATCGGTAGGAGCGATATTACGCCTTAACACTATATATTTGGTAGAAGAATGTGGAATAATGGGACGGTACAATCTCATTCTTCGTAAATATATGAGTGGTTAGAGGCGTATGCTCCCTACTGATGAGTCGCCAGTAACGCGAACGAAGATGTTGCATGAGTCCACTCCGTTCGTAAAGCACATACGGTCACAACTAACTAATTTTGTTGCAAATTTAAAACCTATGCATACTTGCATATATATTAGTTCTTCGCAACAAACAGTATTTGCTTGCAATACAAGTTAATTACGGTAATCGCGTGTGCCAGTGCAATGTAAAAGGACAATGTCCACGCTGTGAAGATAACATAACTATTTTGATTCGGAATACAATTTACAGATATTGAGCTATCGGGTGACTTAATGGACACGTTTCGTTTGGATCTGGAGTCTACAGTCAAAATAATTCATTCGACTGATGCAATGCCTTACCACTAAATTGATTGTCCTGTTCAATTATACGCTAAATATAGATATCTTGTTAAGTATTTACGATAGTAAAGTCCATTGAGTTTCTGCAAGTGTACCTAAGAATTGAAATATCTTGACTTTAGATCATCATTTCATAAATGTTCATGTCATGATTTATTTGTCGCCATAAACACGTTACGCGCTCATTTATTGTGTCAATTTTAATGTTCATTTAAGTAAGCATTTTAGTAGTTCCATTTTTCAAAAATATGGTGTGGCGCATTTAATACAAATTACAAAATATTTTGAGTGTTTCTTGTTGAAAATATCTTTAGCGTTGAATTGATTCATCACATTATTGTACTTGTTCAACTTTAATTTGGTTACTATGTATGTAATTACACAAAGAATGCAAGCATACATACGTAATATATATATATATATATATATATGTAATATATATATATATATATATATATATAGTTGAATGATGAATTCAAATACAATCTATGCCAAATTTTAGTATAAATACACCACAAACTTGAAGGACAAAGGCATTCTACAACAAAATGTAATATGGACCCGTTGGATATAAGACGCCTCACAAGTTCGTAGAGTGTTATGAGTCTCAGTTGAATAATTTAATTGGGACCCGGAGAAAAATAGCACATTATTGGTCAAATTTATACGACGAAAGCAGTTTAACGATTAAAAAAAATTAACTTCGTAAAGTATAGTATTAGTTCTAGTATAATTTAACAGTGAATACACATGGTTTGTATTTAAGAAAATATGCGATTGAGAAACAATCAAGACATTTTCCTCCTCCACCAGTTGAACTATTTACACCAAAATTTAACACGGAAGTAACTATTGGTGGGTATGCAATCTAGCAAAATATGCTCTTACGTCTCCGTCAACATAAAATTAGCATGCACAGTTGTTTTCACCGTTCTACAAGACAAAAATAGTATTTGGTATACCAAGACAAGTTTTCACACCCTAAAATTTCCGGTAATGCAGAAATGTCGTACTAAGCAATCGCTAGCTTTTGGTATCTAGAGTTTTCATGTAAAATTGGTTGAAGCGCTTATTTTAGAACAAATTATAGTTTAAATTTCTGAGCATATAATAATTTCAAAAAAATCTGAATTGACTATTTCCTTCATCTTAACTATACTCACGTTTCGAGCTCGTAAACTTCATTCAAAATAGTACGGCTGCCAATTTATAATGCATGTGTGTCTATAAAATGTACGAGTTAGAAACACAGGGCTCAAAGCCGTGTTGCAAAATTGTCCTAATATATCATAAAAGGGATAAAGATCACTCGCGCAATGTATTCCGTAGAGCCTATGAAGTTACGATGGAATTTACGAGGCTTATCAAATGGACCGTAAGTGAAATATTACCATGAATTCCTTTAGCGAATACGCTCTATTAGGGTTTTGTGAGGCTTTACCAATAGATGGATAATGTGAATACTGTCATATGATAGATTTTGTGAAAAGCTTTAAAGTGATACGTAATGCCTTATTACTAATAATATGTAAAGAAACTTTATCATATACAACAATAGTTTCTTTCTCATTTTTATCACTCCAAACTTAAAAATGAATATATATATGTATATATATATATATATATATATATATATGTATATATATCATTAATACAATAGATATGTATATAAAAGATTATACATATATGTAGAATGGTTACTATAAATTTTATTAAAACTCGCATTCGAACAGAATATATGTTGACTTCACCTATGTTTGGTGAGTAGTTTATACATAGTTACTCGACTATCAGTGCGACAGCCACGACTAATCTGTCAAAACCATCTTATTTCATCCTTTAAATGCTTTATTTTTAATCAATTATTTATACAGTTACACTTGTGTAAGCACATTTATTTAGTAAAACAAAGTACAAATATTTATTATTTATATCTAACATTCCAAGCTCAAAGGCTTCCTCCATTATTGGGCTGACTGCTTCATCTTAATATGTGCACTTCTGCGTGGAATTTATGTTCAATTCATGCCAGACATAGAAAGGACTATTGGTACGCTCTCGGTCTCAAAAGAGGCTATTGGTTCACCTTCCTCTCCCTTAGGAGTTGGCCTTGGCATCCTACTTAAACGATCCAGTGCGACAACACGTGGTCCATCGGGCATGTTAAAGAAAACTTTATTATAATCTGCTTCCATCCTTTCCACAAGACATGGACTATCATTGATAGCCTATCATGCCATGGGCTCGTACTTCGCGACCATGTCATAGTCGCCGACACTTAGGCAAGTGAGTGTAGGTCGTCTTGCATAGGCTTTTCGCTGTGTGGCGCCTATATATTCAGTTAACTGTTTTAAGCATTCTTAAATATCCGCTATTGTGCATCGCTCGTCGGATCCTGGAATTACGGGTTCACCTGGCAGTCTAATATGCCCTCCATAGACCATGGTATTTGGAGCGATTCTGTAGCAGTTGATACTGTAAATAGCATTGCCTGTTCGAACAAAAGCGGCAGGATGGCTCAGTGGTTAGAACGCAGATTCAAGCAGATGCCCAAGGTTCGAGTCCTGTCCGCGAATAAATTCTGGCCAATACATGATGAGTTCAACCAAGGACGAAACCGGTCCCTGGATGAATTACCTTACTACACTATACAATTCTTAGTTTATACTGACATATGTAAATAAATTAATGGGTCAGTATTTATATCAGAACCCTGTGATTATAATAATTGTTATCGCCACCACGCAACCAATGTTCGTTTAATAGCATTGTCTGTTCAGACAAATGTAGTATGCCTCTCCAGGATCCAGACTCTCATTGGCACCAACATCGTAATATCTATTTCATCGTCCAGTGTGTTCTAACTCATTCGTCGCGTTGGATGCGGGTGGGTAGTGGATGCTGGAATCTTTATGTCAGACCCTTGCATTTACTAAACCTCCCGAAACTCGAACTGTGCACGTTGATCGGTTATAATAACTTGTGGTGCACTAAATCAACTGAGCCATCGCTCTTCTAAGCATTTTATAATTTTTCTCTTAGTTGTAAATTCTTGATGGTACTCAAACTCGATACATCGGGTGCTTTTATCGGCATATGGAAACACGGCCAGGACGTACCCTGCCACGAGCTACCGGCAATGGACCTACGAGATGAATATGCAAAAACTGGTGCCGTGCAGAAGCATTTTTCTGACGGGTAGTACACTGTTGACAACAGCTACGAATTTCTTCGGACATGAGTCGCTCAGCGCAGGGATGTCCTAACGTTTCATGCCAGAAGGCCATCAATTCTGTTCGTATAGACTCCGGCACAAACCATTGAACTGTTTGTCCTTCTTTTCGCACCAATAGGCCGTTTTGCAGGCTCAACGCTTTATATGGTGCGGACACCACTGTGCCGTTTTTTAACTGATTGACTATTTCCTGGCATGTGGCATCATTTCCCTGTTCTTCAGAGACTTTGATAAGTGGCGAAACTCGCACAGCGGAAATTCTGCTGAGCGCATCGGCTGCCGCATTCTCGATACCGGCTCTATGATGAATTGTTACATCGTATTCCTCGAGCTCTTCAATGGCTCGGTGTACTCGTTTCTTCTCAATACCCAGTGATCGCCAATGCACTAGTGCTTTATGATCGGTAAAGACGTCTATATGTCCACCGATGACAAAATACCTAAACTTTCGTAGTGCCCATTGTACGGCCAGTAATTCCTTTTCTGTGACGGTATAGTTTTGCTCCGCCTTAGTGAGTGTGCGACTTATATATTGCGCCGGACGTCCGTCCGCTTGTAACACTGCTCCTATGCCAATATCTGACGCGTCTGTAACAATTGACATACTACCTACCGGGAAAGTCAAAATAGTTGCGTCTATTAATTTCTGTTTGCATAGGATAAACGCTTCTTGAGCCTCCTCCGTCCAACGAAACGGTATCTTGGCACTAGTTAACTTAGACAAGGGTTGTTGCGTAACCGCCATCCCTGCGAGATATGGTCTATAGAAATTCACCATACCAATAAACCGGCGCAATTGTTTTCTAGTAGTGGGCACCGGATAGTCCTTGATAGGCTGTACATTCGAATCTAATGGCATACATCCCTCCGCTGAGACTGAGTGACCCAGGAACTGCACTTGCCGACCTATCTGAACATTTTCTGGATTAAAATGTAATCGCCATTCTACGGCTTTGGACAACATCTTCTGCAGCCGAATACGTAATTGGTGTTCAGTAGTGGCCCATATAATAACATCGTCAACGTAAGCTGTTGTACAGGGTAAGTCGGACACGAAAGAGTCCATCATTCTTTGGAACACTTTCGGTGCGTTCTTCAGACCAAATGGTACCCGAGTGAATTGGAAATGACCTTGGGGTACCTGCACCGCTAACTTCCATCGGTCTTCAGTCCGAACGCGAATTTGCCAGACGTGTTCGTCAAGTAAAAATCGAAAAATTATTATTAAGCGTCATTCTCTAAAAAAAGGTTTGAATAAAATTGAGAGGATTGCTATAACCCACCCCAATCTCCTGCTTTCAAAAATGGTATTCAGTTGTCTAGTAAAGACTTTTCATGAAAAAAAATGTTTCCTTAAAATAATTTAGCCATGATAGCTTTGAATGACAAAATTTCTGATTCTAAAAGCACATACAATGTTAAGGCATAAACGTCAAAATCAGGTCAAAATCATACAGCATTTAGCTCATTATGTGGACGACTGAACCAATTCAGAATATCCATAGAAGAAATATACGATCAACTCTGAAAATGGCAATGTTTTCGTGCGATAATTCATACCTCGTATTGTGTAGTAGGTTCTGAAACATGAAAATCCCACTATGCAAGTATTAGGCCAAATGTAACGTCACAATTTAAAATAATCAGAAATGCACTGTAATAATTCGTATTTACTTTTAATCAATACGTTAACAGAAATGATTACAATATGATACGTCATTCGTAAATAAAAACATCAACTTCGTGTCGTTTGTGCTATTTTAGATTTTTACAAAAATCAAACTTACAAATATTTTTAAAAAGATTTTAGAATTTTTTATATATAATCTACATAACATGTAGATAAAATACAAATTCAGTGAATAACTCAAGGTAGCTAGGTGTTACAAAGCTTAAAGACATCAGATAGAATTCTACAGACTCGGTCATCCTAGTCTATCAAGTTATTTCCCAGTAGTCTATTGCGCGGCAATTATTAGCACTTGTAGGTAGGTAAACTCTTGTTTCCGTTATATCCCCAGGTGCACATCTTTTAAAGGAATCAAGATTTTACCGACTTATGAGGATTATAAATTGTCCCGCAATAGACGACTGCGGAGACAACTTAAAAGATCACAGCACCGCGAAACGAAAAATACTTTTAAAAGCATATCCTAGTCCTCTTCCATGCGAATAACCAGTTTTCCTCGAACTCCACCGCGTCGCACTCATAAAGGCTTCAGGAACTTTTGAAAACGGTAGACCATCGTAGCCGAAATTTTCTAACTCCAAGGACGACAGTGATGTCGAAGAACGACTTTCCGCGCATTCACCATCCTCTTGCTGAATAAGACAGAATTCCGACGCCAATGGAACATTAACGTGACCATCTGAAGCCCAACGCAGAAGCTGAGCGAGGCGTTGACCGCTCGACTGAAAAAACGCCCACCGGAAGCGACCAAAATGCAAAGGGTTAAATGCGAAGGGATCGCATCTTTTTCGAGACCTATGTGAGACGATTGTTGTATACAAAATTCAGGTTGCGACGATTGCCATGTGTTAGCGAATATAAAAATATATTGGATAGGGTTTCATCAGTTTAATACATGGAGGCAATTAGTTATTTTGATAACTGTTAAGGATAAATAAGCCATTTGAGCGAAGAAAAATATTGTCCCCTCCTTTATACACCCATCCCAAATGAAAAAAGCAAACATGAAATAGACGTGTAATGCGTGTTAAGAAAACTTTCAACTGCTTGCCTGACAAATGCATAATTCACAACAACGATTTATCTTTTAAATATTCGTTGGTATATATATATATATATATATATATATATATATATATATATATATATATATATATATATATATATATATATATATATATATATATGGTCTCGGATTAAACCATGCCATATATAATTACTTGCAACATAATCAATTAGAGTCCACGGTTATTCAGAGGGGGTAGAAAGAGACTAATGTGGCGCAATACCGTAAACTCCCATAATATCAACAGTAGTACTTTTTAATAATGCTCACTAAGTATTCAGTCTATCCCGCACCTAGATGAAATTCCGCCTCTCTCAAGTGTCATAAATGAGTATTCACATCACGCATAACTAAGAAAACATCTGAACATCTTAAATACTGTTTTTTTGCGAAGAACTAATATATATGCAAGTATGTATTAGGTGTTGCGAACCTAGTAACAAGTGGTTGGTTGTGATTGAAGGATAAACCAAAGGCAGCAGTAACGAAGGTAATCATGCATTCGTTTCGTGCTTACTGGTGACTCATCAGTAAGGCGGTATTGCGTCCTTTAACACACTATATATTTAGTGAGAGAATGTGGAATAACAGGTTGTTTTAAATTAGTGTGCATGCGATTCTCCACAGATGTTTTATCTTTTCTCTATCTGGCGTATAACTTAGTTCGGATTAGAAGGCGTTATTGCTGCTGTCTGCAGTGTAATGATCCCGGAGCGCTAGCGAAATGGTAGCGTTGAATGAGTTTGTGGTATGTTTTTGTAAGCAAAATATATGGCTGTCTGAGTTTCCAGCTACTAATACGACAAAATTCATTTAAATTCGCCAATTTCCTAATAAAAGCGTCCGATTTAAATATTCAGAAGTTACACCAACATTATTTCGTAATCGACTGGTCGCAAATAACAAAAACCAGTCATAATATACCAGTATCTAGTCAAACCCGACCAACTGTTGAGTTAGCAAAATTAACTATTCAACCATTCAGGAAATAATTAAATCTAAGCAGCTATGCAAACGAAATCGCTATTGTCATGTTCACTGACTAATAATACAAAAATTAAACGAACATTGGTTGCAAGGGCGGTGATAACAATTACTTTAATCTTGATCTAAACACCTACTCAATTATGTACATAAATTTTCCAATAAAAATGAACTAAGTACTGTATAATTTAGAAAAGGCAATTCATCCAGTAGACCGGTTTCGTCCTTATTTGGAACTCATGAAGCACTGTCCAGAATTTGCCGCGGACAGGGCTCGAACCTGGGCACATCCGCTTCAGAATTTGTTGCCCTAACCACTGAGCCACTCAGCCGCAGGGGGCTCAATTGATTATAGTAATCGTTATCACTGCTCGCGCAACCAATGTCCGTCTAATTATCTAAATGTTCATTTCAATACCACTTCCCCATGTAGTGTGGTGTCAGTTCAATAATTTCAAATTGTAGGATGTTTAATTGGATCTTTGGGTTTAAAACGATGCTATATCAGCTCCATCTAAATGAAAGTCTAACCGAGGAACATAATTTAGTAAATAACTAAAAGTTGTGTATAGTGTGCGACAGAGTGGCTCTGTGGTTAGAGCACCAGATTCCAAAGCAGACATGCCCAGATTCTAACCGTGGTCACGGACAGTACGTGATGAGTTCCGAATAAGGACGAAACCGGTCTACTGGATGAATTGTCTTTACCACACTATACAATATTTAGTTTATACTAACAAATGTGTTTATATCAAGATCGCAAACTTGATTAAATTAATAATACATTATATACATTCTTCGTTGTTACAGTATAAACTAATAAGCATAACTTAGGGAAAATTTTTCAATTTTTCTTCAAACAGAGAAAGCATTAACATTTGCAAAGGGCAAGAAAGTAAAATCTGGCTAAATTCTAAACCATCGATATCATAGAAGTCCGATCTTAGGTACAGCAATGGACATCCCTACTATCAATAATCGCCCACACATACACCCTTAAGCAGGTAATCGACCAGACACCACTCGTATGAATGCAACGTATAAATAAAAATTAAACTCAGTCAGACTAACGAGCAGCCAGTCAAATGGAAAGCGGTGAAAATTAGAACTAGCAAAATATATTTGTGCTGTGCTGCAATTTCTAAATGGGTGTACTTGTCCGTAATAAAATTACATTCCATTATCCTGTGGTGTTTAAAAACTAAAATATTGGCTATAAATATCTAATAAATAATTTTATATAGGACTGAATATAATTAATTATTAAGATAGAGTTAATAAAAAGGATCACCAGTAAAGATTTAGCAGATCGACGTTTAACTTACGGAAGGGCGAGAGTTGTGTTCTGTTTGATGAGATCAGCAAATGACGCAGCCAGACCAATTGGAAAGCCTAGTCTGTCTGTTGCTCGCAAAAGAGGTGGATTCAAGTCCACATATCTCGCTTGCGGTGAATTTGCAAGGAAATGTCTAAAATCCGGTTGACTTGCATCGTTGCCTTCTGAGTTGTCAGTAGCACAGGTGAGAAGTGAATCAACAAACTTCGTATTTCTTTCCAAGCAAGCCTGTGCAAGCCAGGAAGGCTTACGGACGCAATCAATGATCAGATCGAATGGCCGAGTTGACAAAGGTATGTTGGGCCACTGGTAAATCTATAAAATTTATAGGCAAGAACCGTACAAATTCGTAAGCAAGAGATTACATAATTTCGCAACGGGTTAGAGGATTTGGCAAAATGAAAAAAACAAGAAATAGCCAGAATTAAATGTGGCCGAACTTTAACGAATCATTAAAAAATTCACTCTCATAAACATACACAAAATACGTTGCCAAAATGTTCAATGCGACTTTTACCTAATGAATGCGTTTTTATCAATTCTTATATATATATATATATATATATATATAGAAGAGAGAGAGTTATATATATATATATATATATATATATATATATATATATATATATATATATATATATATGAAGCATTTTATCGATATAAACTAAACAAAGTATAAGATAGCAAATACAACTCGATCAGTTATGTTCCTATTGGATACTCAATTCGTTACCAGAATTACCGCGCCCAATGGTTGAAATAGGGTGTAACAAAGAAGGTCGAAGTCTGAAGCAAATGCTCCTAGTTGAAGGCCCGGCTGTGGCAACTATGGAAACTACAAATGAGTGAGTCGCCAGTAAGCACGAAACGAATGTGCATGAGATTATACTGCCCATTCATGCCGTCTTTGGTTTATCCTTCTGGTTACAAGTGAACTAATTTGTTACTAGGTGCGCAACACCTAACACATGCTTGCAATCTGAACAAAAGCGGTCTAACTTGTGAATTGCATTTGCTATCCTATGCTTTGTTAGAACATAATGATAACATTTATTTAATCAATTTCGATCATTACAATTATATATGTGGCCAAACTTTTCTTGATTAAAGGATTGTCATTCAATGAAATTGTCCCCGGATTTCCATAATCTATCGTTATTCATTCCATAAAAAATCCACAATATAGGTTACAAAAAGATATATGTATTTACAAATACTAATTGTCCACACCATAAATCAGTTCAATAAATGTCATTTCTACACTATACAATTCTTAGTTTATACTGACATATGTAAGTAATTAATGGGTCAGGTGTTTATATCAAGACCGCAAACTTGATTATAATAATTGTTATCACCACCCGCACAACCAATGTTCGTTTAATAATATAAATGTTCATTTCAATACCACTTCCCCATGTAATGTGGTGTCTGTTCAGTAATGACAGATTGAGCATGGTTAGTTGGAACTTTGGGTCTAAATGGATGCCATATGAGCTCCACCTAAAGGAAAATTGACTAACCAAGTTACATTAGTTAGTATATAACTGAAAATTGTTTGTAGGCGTAGTGTGCGGCAGGATAGCTCAGTGGTTAGAGCACCAGATTCCGAAGCAGACGTGCCCAGGTTCGTATCCTGTCCGCGGCAAATTCTGGCCAGTACTTGATGAGTTCCCAATAAGGACGAAACCGGTCTACTGGATGAATTGCCTTTTCTACACTATACAATTCTTAGTTTATACTGACATATGTAAGTAATTAATGGGTCAGGTGTTTATATCAAGACCGCAACCTTGATTATAATAAAAGAGGAACAAGTCGGATCTGACAAAACGTATTTTATCGAACAGTTACACAATACAAATAAATACAAGTAAATATTCGAAATAGAGGTTCTAATTTACTTATACTCTCCGTATAGTGCATGCATGAGCTATTGACTCCTAACTCTTGAGCTTGTAATTGGCTAACGCCAGAAATACACGAACTTACGCCCCAGGAACTACGGAGCAATATCTACTCATAAAACGCGCACTTGTATGCGTCAGGAAAACAAGAACGACTTGTTCAAGAAAACATGACCACTTAAAAACGTAACTTTCATACTAAAATTATAGTTCGATAAATGTAAGTGTAAAAATGCCCTAAAGAGAACCAATGTATAATGTGCCTATCGGAGAAACATGCAATAAAATATATGGAATGTACGCAAAACTGAGAAGCAAATGTTTCTCCGTTCCAGCTCAGGACGCGGCAAATACGGGCGAGTACTGGAAGAGTTTTCAACAAGAACGAAACAAGTCTATTTGATTAATTGCCTTGGTTCTCTTGCGCAATGTTTCGTGCATTCTGATAACATATAAAATCAAAATCCTGTTATTAAACATTAATTCCGTATATATATATATATATATATATATATATATATATATATATATATATATATTCAAACAAACCTTGACGAGTTCCCAATAAGGATGAAACAGGTTTGCTGGATGAATCGCCTTTGCTACGTTATGAAATGCTTAGTTTAAACAGACCACACATATATAATCAAAATCCAGTCGTAACACTTATGTCGTTGGTATAAACTCAACCCTGCGTAAGATAGCAGAAGTAATTCGTAAAGTAGATCGATCTAGTCCTTTTTTGGTACGAATAAAGTAGCTTCCAGAATTCCGATGGCTGGAACCTGAAAGAGGACGCATTTGGTTGTTTTGCAACACACTCCTAAAATTGCTGAAGCCTTTAAAAGACCCAAACTAATTTAGGTTATTTTGTCAGTCTTTCCTTCACGTGGGTCCTAATTGGTATCGCATTCGACCTAAAGTTCCAAATAGTCATTGTTTCCCGTGGAAATTCTCGCTACTACCTGATGAATGATCCATAAGGAAAAAGCAGGTTTAGTTGATGAATTATATTTACTATCTTAAGTAGAGTTTAGTTAATAATAACGTTATATATATAATGATGCTGACTTAAGATACTGCATAGAATGTGAATTTACCGTTCAAGTTACGTAATAAAAAATTTACGATCCTACCTCGTGAGCACCAGCAACTCTTTTTGCCAAATATACTGCATCGTTATCGCTTGGAACAACAGCCGACACATGGCCACCCCACAAACGAGCTAATTGCACAGCCACGATGCCGACTGGGCCACTGGCACCGGCCACTAGAATGCGTCGACCACCGGCCCCCCCCTGACTTGCACGCTTGTCAGCCGATTCGATATTTAAAGATGAATTAGTATCCAAATTTTCTTGTTGCGATGCTACAGACCTCCGATACTCAGCAGCAGCAGGAACAGGCTGATGTTTTACATAAGGAACAACATAATTCGACATTCATTTATACATTAAAAGGTATAAATTGGACTGTGAGGAGCAACGTGCCTATTTTCGAATTCTTTTAGTTAAGAGCGGCTCATCTTTCCAAATACCGTATGATAAAAAGATCGAATCACATTGGCGCTATGATCTTTTTTTACTGCCAGTTTATAGGTAGGAGTTGGTACCAAAACTCCGACCCATCACATTACTGGTCGAACAGTTTAAGGTAAAATTGTATGATCTGTTAGACCAATGAATATTATTAGGTAATTATAATCAATGAAGCCTACACAGAACAAAGGTAAAATTCGTTTACAATGCGAAACCAGTTAGTAAATGCCTTAATATGGCAATTATGTATTAGATATTGTGTACCTTGTCATAATTGTGTATTAGGTATTTCATACCCAAAATAGTTCCAGTAGGACCAGACAGATATATCAAATTCAGCATGAACGTAAGATATAACCTCACATGACTGACGGCTCATCGGTAGGAGTCGGTACTACTGCCTATACCGATTATATTTTTGGTCAAGAGATGTGAGACAGTTGAACGGTACGATATCCTACGTATGTTTATTCAAGCAATAATGAAGTTAACTTAACATGGTTATCGGCGATGCGATTCCATAGCCAACTAGCTACATATATAATACATACCGTGTTTAGGAAGGGTAAGAACATGATAATGTTTGTAATACCGAGCCTATATTTGGAACCAACACAATGGTTTTCGAGAAGGGCTACATTTATCCAAAATTGAGCATAACAACCTATACTTAACACCTTTTACTCCAGTAAAGTTTCGCCAAATCACATAAGAATATCGGCTTCACATCAGAGCACAAGATAGATGATCATCTGCCTTTCCTAGATGTACTTTTAAAGAAAGAAAACTAATGGTAAATTAAACAGTGAAACAATTTAAAATAAACCAACATGGTCTTTGCAAAACAGTGATTGCATTTACCGCAGTTTGTGCCGTTTCAATAAAATTAAACAACAGTTCGTGGTATTGCTACAAGAATTATTATGTTTTCATTAGTCAAGATTCAAAAGAAAATGAATATAATAATGGTTATCCTGTAGACAATTAATTGAATCAATCATTAAAAAAGGGGAACTAAACAGAAACAGACGTATTACGGGACAGAAAAGAAAAACAGTTCACCTAAACATCCATTTACAGGGATGCAAGCTCGAATGGTAGAAGGGAAAAGTTGAAGCAGCATTAACACGCACATTTATTGCAGATAAACTACGAGTGTGTTATTTAGGTAACACTTTGTTTTACCAGCAATCAGCAGAAACAGCTGAATATCGACTTCAAATATTATTTACCAACATATGATGCGTGAAGTCAACGACTAAACTTACGTAGGTCGACTGACCAGGCGGTTAATTAATATCGAACAGAGAACATTGCATCTTTAAATGTCGTTTAAATCAAATGGTAATTACACGTCTGCTATTGGTGCAAACACATCATCGAAACATCGCACGCATGTTCTCCAGACGTGCATTCAGTATCGATAAATGCAAACAAAAGTGAGTTAAAGCCACATACGAAGCTCTTATGTGGATAAAACAAATTGCAGCCGGATTTATGGCGCGCATAGCTACCGTATTACTGAGCTTGATTTGGATTTATGCACGCAATTGATTGGTTTTCGCATTTTCTACACTCTATGTTTACATATTTCTCATCTTTGTTTTTTCTTTCCAATTTATATATAAAGATGTATTCATTTATAGATACTTAAGGAGATAATGAGTAGAAAAAGAAAATGTTTCTTGTATCTGATAAAATTTCTTTTTGTTTTTTGTAACATGGAAGGGCAATAATGAATAAATAAATATATATATATATATATTTACGTGTGACGGTGTCAACTATGTCTCGATGGCCGATCAAAAGGTTATGGGCCAACGGGGCTATGGCGGTGGTGTCACCAGGGCGTGGTGGATTTCGACCGGCAATCGGATCTCTTATAAAATACCACATGAGCCCGACGACGGCATCATGACTCGGCGTGTGTTCCCCTGCCACAAAAGGTCTAACAGCCACAGGATTACATGGACTCCGGACAGTACCCCGTACTTCCGGAATGACAATGAGCTCTCAACAGCCACCGGCAACCATGCAACTTACTGCTGCCTTGCAGAATGCGCTTGGATGTGCAAAGGCTAGAGGTGCGTCCTCGACCGAAAAGCCGAGTGGTGAGGGGACACCACTTTGAACAAATTTGAACCCATGAAATGGGAACATGAGCTGGCTTATCCTCCAAAAGGAGTCAGCTGCAGTAAAGTGCAATATATATATATATATATATATATATATATACTAATGAGACTCAATAAAATTCATAGTTATTTTCTATGTGCAAAAGAAAAAGAAATTTTATCATGTAAAACCGTTTATTTCATCTTTCGCAGCTAACCCGAAACGATCGACTTAATACGCTGAAAATCACAATAGTAGTTTTGAAAATAACTTGCGCAGATACTTGTTAAATAAAGGAACAACCAATCAATAGCGTACATCACCTCCAGTTCAAGCTCAATTGCCGAACATGCATCGTCTGCTTGAATAAATCCGGTTGCAATCTTTTTATCCATAAAGCTGCTTATGTAGATAACCGCCATCTGTTATTGCATTTATTAATTATCTTAAATGCTGCGACTGGAGAACATACGTCTGAGGTTTAAACGATGTGCTGCGCAATTACATACGTGTGTTAACCATTTGATTTAAAACGGGCTCTTAGGCTGCAATGTCCGCTCTTTCGAATAATTAACCGTCTGGTCGATCGGCCTACGCAAGTTGATCGAAGACTTACATGCGTAAGTTGTCGATCTCGACGCAATCGAGAAGCTATACTTTCTCATCGATTGGAATTGCATAGGAATGTGTATGTATGCGCTCGGTTAATTCAACTTTGTTGAATGTGTAAGCCACAACATCGCTTGCGTAAGCTTCAGAGCCGAGCATGTTCAAGCCGCAATATTGTCTATAAAACGCTGAAAGACATTTAGAACGTTCTTTAAATCGAATAGCACGTGTGTGAACTGTTCATGTCTTTGCGGTATCTGCAAAGGCAGCTTTCGTCGATATTCAGGCCGCACGTCAATATGTAACAAGAAATCCTTTAACAAAATCATGAGGTAAGGATCAGGTTTTGCGATTTCACTTAACTACAAGATCCACGGTTAGCGGCAACGAGCCGCCCTTATTCGTCACATCAACATTCGTTGATTGTTCCAGAAATCCTATTTCAATCGCTATCTGTGTGGTCGCAGTGGCTTTCGGCTACTTATTGTGTGGGTTTCTGTAGGGTCACGATGGCTGATAACCAACTCTTAGCGGAAGCCATGACTCATGTCGTGACACTGTCTGACCTGGTGATTTCGTGCAGTTAGGCGATTGGAACAATGCAAAATATGTCTCCTAAATGTCCACCCATCAGTCGGGTGTCGTCTACCCTTGGCCAATGTAAAAAAACACCGCAACTGCCCCGTAGTCTCTGCGATGAAATTGGATCGCGAAGGTGAATACTGTATACATGGAAGTCAATTTTGCATACATAAACGCGTACGAAGTCGAAATTTTACTGCGTAACTGTAGCATCGGACATTGCGAATTTGAGAAGTTCTGATATCTGTTCATCATGGTATTCCACGTTCCATACGTCTTGTGTGTGTCTTTCTCGTCGCTTACAATAATTGAAAGCAACATGCATTCAACTTGAAGGAAGGCCAAGAAAACGGAGCAGTTGATTTATCTAATCCAACATCCGGCTGTAGTCCGATCGATTGTGGTGACTGCATATACAAAAGGGTAACAACTTAGTCACGAAACTTACATTTTTGTAGACAACAAGCTTGATACGCGCTGACTATGCGCTATCAGTTATCTCTAACTTGTTAATCGTTTGGTCAACTTCGTCAATCAGTTCTGTAACCGACATAACTATTGGTCTGTCGTGCTCCTGATCATAGCGGATTAACCTTAGCCTTTCGTATTTGTGAGGATCATATAGATATATTGGATGGTCAATGTCTTTAATCCCATTCACGGTGATCTGCTTTGAGGTTGGCCAGCCCATTGGCCGGTGTTTGATCAACTCTGAATATGGCGAAGCTGATGCGATGGATCGAGGTTTTATGTTCCAGTCCGTTCTGGTTGCGAGCGGGCTGCGCCCAACTCACTTGTGATCGATGAATTTAGCTGCGGTAATCTTGTAGATTTAGTCATAAACTGCGTTGCTACTGACGCAGATTTAGTTGACCGATAAGCGCTTATCAACGGAGGTGTTGTCACTAATGCTGCTTCTGATCGGTACTGGAATGTGTCAATTAAAAGATCGAAGCCCCTAGTAGCATCCGGGGTGGAGCAGAAGCGATTCGTCTGCATCATTATCAATGGTCAAACCTTTTTAGTCGTAAGCCAGACAATGAATCGGCTAATATATCAATCAATCTTTCTGCTCCAGAGGCAGTTGTAACTAGCAATTACCCCTGATATGGGATGCAATCTGACAGATCTCGTTGTACACAACCTAAGGTTTAGGCGCCAAATAATGAAATACGCACAGTTTGATCTCAAGATAGACCAGGTGCGTTGGATGTACCAATCAAACAACCGCTTACTGATCAATTAATGACCGTGTTGCCATGCGCACCACGAATTTGTCCAATAAACGAAACTTGCGGCATACTACGCCTTCAAACGTTTCGAAACAAATGGTTGTCTGCAGATCTCAAATGGTCCTATGATAATTTTAAAATACGCGGCTTTGCATTGCTGAAAATATGATAGTGGATCGCATTAATTAGGTGATAGCTGGTGGGCACCGTTTTATCCCCATTGGACAATGAGAAAAATCTGGTTCCATCACTCCAAAAATAAATATTCTCATCAATAATTAGACTCCTATGCGATCGGAAGAGTGTCAGCCTCCGATGTTAAGGTTTAAAAAACCATAATTTTATCTATATGAATTTATTTGCAGAAGCTAAGAACAATCATTTTAAAAATTTGTGTATCAGCAATCAGCTTTGAGACCGAGAACGCACCAAAGGTCCTATCTAGGGATGGCATGAATCCCAAAGAAAGTCATCGCAGAAGTGCACGCATTAAGATGAAGCAGTCAGTCTAATTATGGAAGAAGCCTTAAAGGCCGCAGAAGTGAATATAAAATAATAAATATTTGTATTTTGTTTTACTAAATGGACGCGCTTTATACGAGCAAACTCCTATAAATAATTGATTAAAAATAAAGCATTTGTGTTGAGCAAAATGACTTCTGACGGATTGGAAAACTTAGTAAGAGTATTGTCTGCACAAATGAACACTTGACTGCGGAGTTAGGGATAATTAAGTCTCGGCTGGACGACACACTTATAATAAATTCTGAGGGAATCCGCATAAACGACCCAACCAATATAGGTGAAGTCAACAATGGCGACCGCGCCCAAGAGGCAGCAGACAGAAATATGCCGGTGTTTTCATCCGAATCGACGAGTTTTTTCCGACCGTCATCAGAATTTAAGCCTATGCTTGCACATCTGGATGTGGAAAGGCCACAGTTGTGGTTCGAAAAATTTGAAGCCTCTGTTCAAGCGCAAGAATTTTCATTAGAAGCACCTATTGTGCGCGTGGCTGTCCAGGAATTAGTTGACCGGACAGTTGCAGTCCAATTAGAATTGCCTGTCGACCTGACGTATGGAAAATATAAAAGACGAGTGTTGGATCACTTCCGAGCCAGGCCTCAGGAGGTGTTTTCAGAATTGTACAGACTCAAACCACTACCGGGTGAGATGCCCTCTGATACCGTGGTACGCAAAAAGTGGAGGTTGTCCAGTATAGGTGAAGTCAATCACGTGTCCGTCTAAATAGGCAATGTTTAATTATTCGTAAAACCAATAATTCTCATTTCGGGAAAAAAATTATCTATTCTAACCACGGGAATAAAAACATTTAATGCATTATCTGTTCTAAAATAATACTTTTATTATATGCAGTAATTTTATATATATATATTTCTTTTATAATTTATCCTTAATGATTCGTAGTACTTCGAATAACTAGCCTAATAATACCTAATTAATTAATTTACTATGAGCACTACCTTCTTCCGATAATAGCTTTTAGTTAAGTAGTATCTAGGCTCATTTGTGTCAAATTCTCTACGTTTATTAGCCAATTTACTGATCCTTCGTTGTTCGTCGCCTGTCGTAGAATTGCAGCTACTTGAATCTGTGCACCACGAATGCCTATTGATAAGCAAACGGATATAGTATAAAACGTGGAAACAGAATATTATCTTCTGCTCACGTCAACTTTGAGCCAAAGTGTTGGCCCTAAATGAATTAAATTGTTCAATACGTGCAAAATTGATTTCTTCTATACAAGTCAAAAATGCATAGACTATAGTAGTAAAACCATATCACAGAATACGAAATTTATTTGTTTCACAAACACTGCGTTGTGGCAACAAAAGAACAAACCTTGACACCGCCGGATTCTACAAGAGCTGACCAGGCCGTCAATCCAGCGTAGGCAATTGCAGTAGCCCGACCATCTGTAAGACGTTGCCTGACGTCGCCAGTAGGCATAGGAGCCGCACAAGACGCCGAACATACGATATAGTCGGCAAGACAACCTCCATTCCCAGAAGCAGCATAGCTGACAATTGGTGAGGTCGCCAAGACAACATGATCTCCAGGCTAAATATTACATATTTAGGCGTAGACATAATTCAAAATTTATTTTGTTACAGCCAATCAAACAAGCGATCGATTGTGAAGATGGTAAAACAATGACATATAAAACAATCTAGAAATGGGCGATCTAGTGTACATATACATCCCGCATATAACTGTGAGCATAACAGAAGTGACAATGAAGAATTGGTATTTTAGTATTACGTAATCATGATTATGATATAATTAATTAAAATATTTCGGTATCGTAAAAAGCTTGAATTCGCACATTTTAAAGTTGGATTACAAACAACTAACATGGTTATATAATTAAACGAACATTGGTTGCGCGGGTGGTGATAACAATTATTATAATCAAGGTTGCGGTCTTGATATAAACACCTGACCCATTAATTACTTACATATGTCAGTATAAACTAAGAATTGTATAGTGTAGAAAAGGCAATTCATCCAGTAGACCGGTTTCGTCCTTATTGGGAACTCATCAAACTAAGAAATGTAAATTCTAGCCAGTACATGATGAGTTCCCAATAAGGACGAAACCGGTCTACTGGATAAATTGCCTTTTCTACACTATACAATTCTTAGTTTATACTGACATATGTAAGTAATTGATGGGTCAGGTGTTTATATCAAGACCGCAACCTTGATTATAATAATAACTAACATGGTTTTCATCTAAAATCAGTTTTTTGAATAAAAGGAATAACTTTACAAAAAATCCAAAATTGTTTTTACAAAGGATTTTGTTTCGTTGGCTGGATTCGGTAATCTTCCTAGCTTTCACAAGCCGTGCTTCTGCGAAGTCTTAGGCTTTACAGCCGTAACAGGCTTATTGGGATATGATATTTTTTAACAAAAAATTCTAAGCTACCAGAAGCACGTTTCCTTTAATCACCAGCACACGTGAAAAAATATTTAAAAAAATATGAATGATTGGGCGATGAACATGAGGAGCTAACTTCGCGATTTGTTCAAATGTTAGTATCCAAAATTTTCAATCGATGTAGGTGATCAAACGCAACTTATTCTCAATTCGACATGACAAGGGCTGTTTTATTTCGAAGTAAAATATTTCTGTACATCTAATTGTTCGGTGATGAGAACTTGCGTAATGCTCTTTCTAGCTCATGTTTGTATGCACCAGCTAGAAAATAATGTATTTAAATTCATTATACAGAAGTTATTGAGGCGACAAATATTTCAGCCTACCCAGCACAATTGATTCTGCATGTCAACAAAAAGGACATCGTTATAATGTTTATGAGTAACAAAGTGTCAAATCGAACACTTTTCTACCTAGACAAACAAATAATTCGAGAAGATATCGAGCATCTGGTCAGAGCTCTATGGAAAATATCTACCTGACGGATCTAAAACACATTTTAAAATCTGCGTACTCCGAACATACAAGAGTGACCCTTTTAAAAACCTGGCCAGCCGCATAAGGCGGAATGTTCTGAATATAAATTTGAAGAAGAGTTTCCCAACTGAAAAAAACAATTATAGAAAAATTGATGCCCAGAATATGTTATTGCCAGCATGAAACCTAGACAACTGCCTTCAGCACACAATGAGAATAAAAGGATTTACATTAACTTGCTATATCAAGGGTAACTGCGGCCAAAAATCCTAAGAAAAGCAGAAAATGAGTAACAAAAGCCAATTTCTCGAATATAAATATAAAAATCAACTTTAGCGCGAAAAAAACCATACCAGAAGATGCAAAAAATCATCTTCCATCGTCATCCCAATCACTCATCGTCTACAAGGTTGAATGCAGCTGTGATTTTAGCAGTGGCTCTATAGGAAGGAGAAAAACTACTTATCAGACGTATTAATCAAAACTCTTCTCCGAAGCTCAAAAACCATGGTGTGACTTCAGTAAGCAAGCAGGCATTAAATGATCATATCATTAAAACAGGTCAAAAAGCAGATCCGAAAATTTACTCGAAAATTTACAAGGCATAGGCCAATAAACTCGCAACGATATTTAAGGTATTTTCTATAGAACAACAAGGACCGGATCTGAAAAATAGACATGTCAAACACACGACGTTCCATTTTACTGGCTCAAGATTAATAAAAAAAAGAAAAAGGATAACAGCAATTAATTATTCATTAAATATTTCGCTTGAATCCGGAAAATGATGACATCAGTTAAATACTGTTTGTTGCGAAGTACTAATATATATGCAAGTATGAATTAGGTGTTGCAAAACTAGTAACAAACTAGTTCAGTTGTGACCAGAAGGATAAACCAGAGACAGCATGAACGGAAAGTATAATCTCATGCACATTCGTTTCGTGCTTACTGGTGACTCATCATTAGGAGCCGGTGTTACGCCCTTTAACCACTATATATTTGGGTGAGGAATGTGGGATGATAGGACGGTACAATCTCCCAAATATATAGTGGCTAAAGGGCGTAATACCGGCTCCTACTGACGAGTAACCAGTAAGCACGAAACGAATGTGCATGAGATTATACTTTCCGTTCATGCTGTCTTTGGTTTATCCTCCTGGTCACAACTGAACTAATTTGTTACTAGGTTCGCAACACCTAATACATAAATGATGACATCGTTGTTATCAGTGACACCTTGAACTGCAGATGAATATGCATCAGGAAAAATCATACGACGAAATTGGCTGTCAATGATGCAGATAGAAACACACAAGACCTTGCCGATAAAAGAATTCGGAAAGAACGTAACCTGTGAAGGTATAAAATAAGACAGAATCTGACATGAAATCAACTAGTACTCCGACAGGAGTGTTATCATTACCTACACACTTATGCAGATCAATTGATAAGACTTAATTGCCATTAAAAAAATTATTTGTACCTGAAGTTACACGCAATGAAGCCTTATGTAAGCTGCACAAACGATATTTAGAGAAATTTCAATAGCAAATAAGACGGTAGACATGCAGGCCCAGAAAATCAAAAGTGCAATTTTTTAGTACAGAAACTACACCAATAAATTGCCTTAGACTATTGTTAACACGTACACACACAGCATTCTCTTCGAACACGCTACAATTTTTATCATTTATTGTGTCATAATGACAATTCTTTTAAATGTTAAAATATTTTCATACACATCCGTATTTAGCACATATTTAAACAAAAGCTTTCACAAGAGACCTGTGAATGACTAAAACTGCGCACAAAACTTAATCATGAGAACTACGAATGTTTTATAAAATATATCAAAAAATAAAAATATTTTCTCCATCATTTAAATTTTTTCTGTTTCTAACTGTGAATTAAATAAATAAAAAAATAAGCAAATAAAGAATGGATCGCGAAGTCAAAATTTCAGCTTTATTCTGATTTTTTAAAGTTAAAATTTAAAGATCCAACTTTACATTTGTTATCTTCTTCGCTCAATTTCATATCAATGCTTAAGTGAAAAAAAACAACAAAGTACTTAATCCAGAGTTTTTTTAATTATGCATATAGTTTTAGTAATATAAATTTATATATGCATGTTTATTAATCCTTGCCCATTAGTTAACAAGTATGACGCAATTACGCATAGATATATCCAACATACACACAGAAATATGCAAGGTAGCAGCTATTACTTATTGCTCTTTATTATCAAGCAATGATTTTATTACATGACACTACAGGCAATCTGCTCACTGAGCCTCAAAAGCCTTAAAGTGATGCACGATTTTGTGACAACGGAGTGTCAACTATCAGAAATATCACCAATTTCAAATCGAGCAGATGAACTTTGCTACAAAAATTTAACATGACAGCTAAACACTTGGTCACTGACGGAGGCCAAGAAAGTAAACTGAATGTGACCAAATGCCCTAGTAAATTCTAAGTAATTTCCTCAATAATCAACTGGAAAATTATCCAAATATTTAAAAAAATAAGTAACGGGGATTACATTTAATCACAATTATACATTATGTAGCGGCAAACAAGAAGGGAGGAACATGCAGTGTATGTACACAAATACACTCATGACACTCCCCCTCACACAATTCACTACTTTATATTAATACGTAATATTCTTTCTCCGTAGTTCAATAAATTTAAAAACTTGTACAGGAATACAATATAAACTGGTGAATTACTTTTATGAATATACATGTCCATGTGCGTTTCCCACTTCACGTTTGTTTTATATTATGTACACACGAAATTGAGTTTAAACTATTGCCTTTTTGAATAAACTACGTCAAATACCAAATATTTCTGTCAGGTTGAAAACACGCGAAAAAAGAGCAACATACCATGGAAGTAGTAAATTGCAATATCATTTAATCATGGTTAATATTTTTAAATTGTGTTTTCGCTTCTTGTTTACTGTTGCATTTTTATTTTTTATAAAAAAGATTTTGGCGAGGATTTAGCGTTTGTTACTGTAAATTTCTTGGTTGTGCGCTCTAAAACGCTTGGCCTTTCCAAAAATCAACATAAATACTCTTTCAGTTTGCTGCTGTTTCGCTGTCTTTTCATGCTATTCATACCTTATGTTTGCGCCAGATAGCATGTCGAGATACCTGTTTTCTAAAAAATGTGTCTTGAGTACATCTAGTTTTGTGCGTTGAAACTCCTTTCAATTGATTTACTTTTGTTGCTCGATAAATTATGCATCATATTTCGTTTTGAAGACATTAAGACTAGGCCGTGAAAACAAAACTATCCAGGATATTTGCTTTGGGAATATTTTCACTTTTAAAAACTGTATTTCCGTAAGAATATCATGACGTCAGACAAAGAGAATGTATTTGACTGTGGTTAATGAACTGAACTTTAATAGTGGATTTTTGTGTGTACTTAAGTTGCGTATTATTGTTGCTAAATTTAAATGAGCCACATAAATTAATTTTTTATTGCTCCTCAAATTTCACCATAAAACATAACGCATTTAATAAATGATGGGATATGGTGAAAATATGGCCTTTTGTAACAAATTAATAATCATTCGTTTAAAATCTATTTATTTTTATTTTTACTGATAGGCAAAAATGATTTAGCTAAAAATTATTCATGGTCTAAACACTGCCTGGATAAAAATTTGCATCGAAGAACATAAATCACTTCACGAGATAACAGATTTTAGTTCCTGTTGACGTTAATAGTAGATATTCTACATACGAAAACTGTATCACATGTCTCAATACGAATTAATTTGATAATGATCACGGTCAAGAGTTCAGTGATAGTGCGCAAAATTATTTTTCAATAATGATTAGATCTGTGTTATCATTTTAAAAGAATTAAGCATAGTTAACACAAGAACACACAAACATAGATAAATATATATGTTTTTGGTATTAACTAAATATTGCTAACGATAGCACATGAAATTAATCAAACGAATTTTCTCTCTCGCTTTTATATATATATATATATATATATATATATATATATATATATTATCAGTGCATAAATATTATCTATGAACTAATAAAATCGTTAATCGAATAAACTATTATCCTTCTTCACAATCCGGCGAAACGCGATATTACACAGCACATGGCAGAAATGCTCAAAAAGGTAAAAAGTGCAAGTTTCGTTAAAATTCTGCAGTATAATCCAAAAAAACAAACACGGAATCATGTATGAACTCATATACCGATTACACATTCAACACAAACACACGAACAGGTAAAAATAAGTATTGGTGCCTTAACAGTAAAAAAACTGAAACCATCCAGTATTGTAATGGCGTAAAATTATGGTTATTAATCAGTTTTGTAAAACAAGTCAACGTTGTATTGTGCGAAAAGTAATAATAAATATTATTAATATAATGTTTTCGCACTTGAAATAAACGTCACTGTCCTTTAGGTTTTGCATTCCAACAATATAGTAAAGCATCAGTTGTACGTGCTGACATGTCTTCCTTTAACTTCGCAATCATCAGAACACCAGTACGTATTTTTGTCATATTGGTAACTGGTGTAAATCAAAGAAAGATTGGTGTTAATTTCAACTCCGTAAACTTGCCTGATATAATACTCGGACAGGAGTATGATCGATTACTTAAATGAAGTTGACGGATTTAAGATAAACACTAATTTTATTTATGAATTAAATTTTTCTGACGTGCTCTGAAAATGGCACAGGCAGATTGAAATGCGTCAATACATGTACCTGACAGTGGATTTGCTAGGTTATACAAATGGTAAAACTTTGATTGATGTTTACTGCAGGTTCGCAAAAGTGATTTAAGTAACTGATATTACCACACCCGCACTCGGTTACTACTGAAGTCGAAAATGAATCCCAAATTGCCTAAATATTTGACATGCCAGCAGGAAATGTCATTTAAAAAGTTAAAGCTAAAAAGGATCTTGCACTTTACATTTCACAATCGAATGGATATTACTGACTATTGTCAAGGTCGACTCACCAGAAGACTGGTAGATGAACAGAATCAGACTGAGGAAACAACCTCAATAAATACAATTAACGTTAATAAATATAAAAAAATAACAATATTATTAAACCATTAACGATTGCGCAGGTGGTGGTGACACTTCTAAATTCAAGTTTTCATATTGATCTTGAATTCAAAGTCAACTCATTATATATATATATATATATATATATATATATATATATATATATATATACATATATATATATATATATATATATATATATATATATATATATATATTCTTATAATTAGGAAAACACAAATAACAAAGTGGATAAAGGCCATTTATTTCGTGAATACTAATCATCTCTTATACAATCATACATATTTATACATTTTGGGTTTTCAATTGATTATGCTAGTGGTAACAAATCTGACTCGTTTTTACTGCTGTTTCTTGTTTTGACTAGTTGGTGAGTGTGTATGCGTTTGTGTTTGTGTGTATGCGTGTTTGCATGTAAAGGTCATTCTCGCAGTATTGCGAAGTGATGTCTGAGATCTTGTCATTATTGTTTTGATAGCTTGAGAATTAACCATTTGTGCGCATTGTTCACTGTTACATATACAAGTGCTATTTTTCCCAGTATAGTTGATCGTTTCACCTCGTTGCGCAAAGTTTTCACGTGGTAACAACGCCAGTGTTGATTGCAGTGTTAAACGCTCACATTGTTTGGAGACTTCTGTCATCGTATGCGCCTCTGTTATCTCAACTTCACCTTGTTGCCTCGTATGCGCCTCTGTTATCTCAACTTCACCTTGTTGCCAATCCGATTGTACGTTTGTTGATTCTAGTCGAGGGCCTGTTGGTTCTTGGCTGGATACTAGTAGATTGTTGTTGAATTTTGTTATCCTTGGCCAGTCGATAAGGATATCATGTTGATGAAACTTTTGAATGTTAAGGTCGGGTGCTTGTTGTTTTATGTAAAGTGCTTCGTAGATGAATAATAATTTTTCGGATTTTGCTTTATGTAGAATTGTGAAATAGGTCGAATTGACAGGGTGCCCCGTTGCCAATATATGATCGGAAATAGCTGATTTTCCTGACGGTGGCAAGCCTTTGTTAATCAATGTCTGTGGCAAATGTTGCTGTATTCTGCAATTGCTTCTTCGTACGTCCGATATATGTGCTACCGCACATACATGAGAATTTATAGACTATGAATGATTTGGAGAGAAGTGGCAATTGATCTTTGGCATCCAACCTCATGATTCTCTGTGTACTGAATGTCATATTAACTTTAACACTGGGAAAATTGTCCTTAGTTATTCTATTCAGCCGCCGTGCAATTATTGAGGCTGGTATGTCGCCTCTAAATGGTAAGTTTAGGAAAACCTGCTTGCCGGTGTCCCTCTAGTACGAATTTGCCGTGGTCTAATGTTGACATCAATGAACCGCTCTGGGTAGTTGTTCATTAGCAAAATATTCCTGAGGTAGCCCAGTTCTTCCTCAATCTTGTGTTCAGAGCAGATCTTCCTGATTCTGTTCGCTAGGTTGTTTACTAAGTTTCTTTTGTTGGATTTTGGCACACTACTGTTGTAATGAATGTATTGTCCAGTGAAAGTGGATTTTCTATGTATGGCCAGTGTCAAATCTCCGTTTGCTTCTCGAGTGAGTTTGATGTCAAGGAATGGGAAACTGTCGTCTTTCTCTACTTCGAGAGTGAATTTGATGTCTGGATCGACTCCATTTGCTTGTTTGAGGATTTCGGAAGGGTCTGCTGCTTCTGAGATGAACAACAAGATATCATCTACATACCTTTTGTAGAATGCGCACTGGTCAATTATACCTTTCAGGCTCGTTTTTTCCAGGTGATACATGTATACATCTGCCAGGAGGGGTGCCTTCCCATAGCTACACCATTGATCTGGCGGTAGTATATACCTTCGAAAGTAAATTGCACGTTTTTAGTACATGCTAATATGAGGTCTTTGATGTCATTGGTGTCTATAGGGAAGTCAAAAATCTCATTTTTGATGAGATCACACAAGATCTCCGTTGTCTTATCCAGTGGTATGTTTGTAAATAAGGATGAGACGTCAAGCGAGACCATCTTATTCTGTAGGATGTTCTTCCCCTTCAATTCATTTGCTAGTTCGAAAGAGTCCTTGATAGTGTTAGTGTTTATGATGCTCCGTATTGGTTCAAGTAGTTTGCAGAGAAACTTGGCTGGTTTATGTTGTGGAGCGTTGATCATTGACATAATGGGCCGCATCGAAGGAGCTCCTGAGGCTGTCACGGCTTTATGAGTTTTTGGTTTGCCGTACAATCTTGCGGTGTTTGTTCCGACTGGTTTTGCTTTTTGGATGTCTTCTGTGAGTTTTGATCTAATCTCGGAGTCAGCCATCGATGTTAGCACATGTTTTTCCATCTTTTTCAAAATTGTATTAATTCTTGATTCGATGTTCGTTGAATCATCTTTCTGTTTGATGTCATGCTTAAATTTGGATGGATCATTTATTATATCGTTCATGGCCTTCTTGTAAGCGTCCGCCTCAAGTATCACAATTCCTGATCCTTTGTCGGGTGTGGCAAGTCGTATGGATTTGTCTGATTGGAGTTTTCTGAGTTCGTCTATGTGCTGTTTTGTGATGATTTGGCTGCCTTTGAATTCCTTCTTGTATTGTTCTAGTGCGCTTACTATCTCAGCTTTCAGTCCTTGTCCATTGAATGCATGTGGGGCGGTGTCTTTCGTTAAGTCATTGTAGAAATTTTCCGATCCAGCCTGAATGTCAATAATGTCCCGTTCACTTAGATTTTCAAAAAACGTACAATCGGATTGGCAACAAGGTGAAGTTGAGATAACAGAGGCGCATACGAGGCAACAAGGTGAAGTTGAGATAACAGAGGCGCATACGAGGCAACAAGGTGAAGTTGAGATAACAGAGGCGCATACGATGACAGAAGTCTCCAAACAGTGTGAGTGTTTTAACAATGACAATCAACATTAGCGTTGTTACCAAGCGAAAATAGCATCTCTTGCGCAGCGGGGTGAAAACGATCAATCCATATCGTTGGGAAAATAGCACTTGTAAAGAATACAGAGGAACAATTTGCACAAATGGCTAACTCTCAAGTTATCAAAACAATAATGACAAGATCTCAGACATCACTTCGCAATACTGCGAGAATGACCTTACATGCAAACACACATACACAACACAAACACAAACGCATACACACTCACCTACTAGTCAAAACAAGAAACAGCAGTAATAACTGAGTCGATTTATTGCACTGATAACATAAACTAATTGACAACCCAAAATGTATAAATATATGATTTTTGTGGTATGAGATGATTAGTATTCACGAAATAAATGGCCTTTATCCACTTTGTTATTTGTGTTGTTTTCCTAATTATAAGAATATATATATATATATATATATATATATATATATATATATATATATATATATATATTTATATATATCCCTTTTTGAAATGCGAGTTTTTAAATAAAATTCATTAAAATTCTCCTGTGGTGCAAAACAAAATTAAATTTTATTTTATTGGTAAGAAAATGTTCTCGCATGGGTCTCCGTCTAATTAATTAAACACATCTTTAAATATAAATATAAATTCGAAAAGCAAAACAAGATAATAAAATATAAATAAATTATTATATGTAAAAATCGAAACCCCAACCCCGGGGGTCCCATCCGCCCCAGCTCAATGCTTGCAATGCGCTTTCCTCCGCCCGCTACGTCCCGGCTGCAATTTGTTTATCCATAAGGCTTCGTATGTGGCTAGCTCCTTTTGTTTTTGCATTTAGTAATTAATTTGAATGCTACGACTGGAGAACATACGTGCGATGTTTCGATGATGTGTTGCGCAATAGCAGACGTGTATTCACCATTTGATTTAAAACAGGTGTTTAAGTTGCAATGTTCTCTCATTCGAGTAATTAACCGTCTGGTCGATCGGCCTACGTAAGTTGATCGACAACTTGCGCATGTATATTGTTAAATAATATTTGATATCGACATTAACGGCTGTTTCTCTTTGATTGCTGGTAAAGGCAAGTGTGTTACCCTAAATAACACTCGTAGTTTAGTTGCATTAAATGTGCGTGTTAATGCTGCTTCAACTTTCTTTTGTGCCATTCGGGAAACTGCATCACCCTTAAATGGGATGTTTAGGTAGACTGTTTTCTTTTCTGGCCCATAATACGTCTGTTTCTGTTTAATTCCCCTTTTAATAATTGATTCAATTAATTGTCTGGGATAGCCATTAGACATTAAATCGTTAATTGTTTTATTATATTCATTTTCTTTAGAATCTTGACTAACCAACCTGTCAATTCTTGAAAAGCAACCACGAACTGTTGATAATTTATATTTAAATGGCACAAAACTGCTGTAATGCAAATACTGTGCAGACCATGTTGGTTTATGGTAAATTGTTCTGTTTAATTTAACATTAGTTTCTTTCATTAATAGTACATCTAGGAAAGGCAGACAGTCATCTTTCTCGTGCTCTGACGTGAAGCCGATATTCTTATGTGCTTTGTTGAAACTTTGAAGCAATTTTCGTGATTGCGACCTGTTCTTAAGTACAAGAAATATTTATAATGGACAAATCTGAATACGTACAAAAGATGGAAAACGTGTTAAATGACAATACAAAATTCACACGTCTAGACGATAAATCAGATGAAATAGACAAGGTGGAGCGCAAAGTAATTAATGAAATTAAGATTTTGACAGATGCCGGTTTTATTGATGAGGCCACTGCACAGAAGCTCAAGCCAGTTGGATCATCTACACCAATAATGTACGGATTACCAAAAACACACAAAAGAGGTTGTCCTATGAGGCCAATTTTATCAATGGTAAATTCTCCGTTTCATGCACTAGCTAAATGGCTAGTTCGTTTACTTGAACCATTACGTAAACTACTAGGTAATCATTCGGTTGCCGATTCGTTTGAGTTTGTAAACAAAATTCAAGATATAAATGTTAAAAACAAGATTATGGTATCTTTTGATGTTACGTCTTTGTTTACAAATGTTCCAATTGATGAAACCATTGACATTATAGTCAAAGCGGTAGAACACGATATATTACCATCGCCGGTGCCAGGTCAAACTCTACGCAAGCTTATCTTATTATGCACGAAAGACGTACGATTTCGTTTTAATGGAAACATCTACAAACAGACTGATGGTGTCGCAATGGGAAGCCCTATCTCCAGTGTTGGGCTGGAGATTTTCTAAGGCAAATTCAGGAAAATACATCACAAGAGTGACATAAGTAAATGTGCTCAATATATACGGTACGTGGATGATATATTTCTTTTGCATTTTAAGAAACAGGTTGCACTGACGAACACTGAACAAAGTTTCAAAACAAACACACATAAGAATATCATTTCACGTCATAATGAGAAATATGACTGTCTGGCTTTACCAGATGTTCTATTAAAGAAAGTATCTATAAACCAACATGGTATTCGCACAGTATTTGCATTACAGTAGTTTTGTGCTGGTTCAATATAAAATATCAACATTTCGTGGTTGTTTTTCAAGAATTGACAGGTTGGTTAGTCAAGATTCAAAAGAAAATGAATATAATAAAGCAATTAACGATTTAATGTCTAATGGCTATCTCAGACAATTAATTGAATCAATGTCGATATCAAATATTATTTAATAATAATGATGGTGCAAGTTGTCGATCAACTTACGTAGGGCTGATCGACCAGACGGTTAATTACTCCAATGAGAGAACATTGCAACTTGAACGCCTGTTTTAAATCAAATGGTGAATACAATGTTCATGGCTGTGCAACACACATCATCGAAACATCGCATGTATGTTCTCCAGACGTAACATTCAAAGTAATTACTAAATGCAAAAACAAAAGGGAGCTAGCCACATACGGTAGAGCTTATGGATAAAGAAATTGCAGCCGGATTTATGTAAGTAGAAGCAGCATAATGCAGCAAGTACTGAGTTTGAACTGGATGTGACGCAATTTGATTGTTCGATTTTTTCATGTACTTTCTTGTTCACATATTTTACTTGTTTTGCTTTCCAATTATAGATAAAGATATGTCTATTAGTATAAGATATTTAAAGAAGTAATCATGCAATGAAAACGTCTTATATTCTGATAAAAACTTTTGAAGTTTTTGCACACAGGAAGGGTATAATGAATGATATATATATATATATATATATATATATATATATATATATATATATATATATATATATATATATATATATATATTATATTAACACCGTAAAAGACTATCGTTAATGCTCGACTGCACAGTAAATTGTGCCGTCGATATTTCCAGCCAAGTATAATTTATCGAGACCACAGAGGTGAGAACCACATATATACTTATTTGATATTTATAAATTGCGTTTGACCCTTAGTCACACTGTCGTGCTTGATGATGATCATGGGAAGACTTCCAGAAATGCGTCAGTACTTTTGACTGATATTTGTGCTTAGCAGTATTGTTTGGTAACAAGCCACAACTGCGCTTGTAGCTGGCGTTTATGAACAAGAGGCTAAACAAAGACACATATTATAAAGAAGAGATCTGTCGCTTCGATGAATCTTAAATGATCAGATCATACTATTAAATGGGGCAGTTTAAACTAATATTTCCACTTGACATATTGATTGCCAACTTAGTAGGTGATGTGCTGCTATCCATTGAAAAAGATATCCATATTCGGATATCGTAAATTTTGGAGAAATCAGGAATACAGCGGATGCAAACAAATCGGATCGCAACCCGATAATCAGGTAAATGAGCAATCCATTAGTAGTGACCAGAATGCGAATTATGCATGGAATATATAGGCAAAACTTATAACTAAAATTTTATTTCAAGTTATATCGAAGTAGCATTAAGAGCGTTCCGTTAGTATTGCTTGCGAAACACGGACTTCTTCATGTAACTGCTTCTCAGGTTATCGCTGCGTTCTATTTACGTAGCATTAAGCATCAGTGCCAGAAAAATATCATGATACTTCTTGAAAGACATTAAATTTTGCAAATATTTATAACTCACTAAGTGTGAAATTGAAAATGATATTCTTTAACTAAAAAACGGAGTCACAATGAGCCGTTCTGAAGGAATCCTGTTCTCCGCCCCTATTCTCAATTCAATTACATTTTGTGGGAGAAGAAACGTACGGGTCAGTATTTGATTGTGTTAGTCGCAAAATGTCCACTTGATAACAAAGAATGCTTTAAAGCAAAGCGCATTACCTGCCAAATTCCATGTTTCGTAGATGTTCGCATTCCAGCAGTGGGCAATACAGGACGTAAAGCCCTCGGTCCGGCAGCCACAATGTATCCAGCTGCATCTCTTCCCAATACCAAAGGTGAACGATCTTCATGTGTCTCACCAAAACTAGGCGGAGTATTTTCAGCTAACATGGCTGGAGCAAAGACACCAGAGGCTTTACATGTCGAAGAGACAAAAAAATTTTTTGTAGCAAAGTTGACAGAAATTAATATAGTCGAATTAATGACAAGATAATTATTCAAAAATGTCCGAAGTTCATTTTTTGATGTTCAATTAAGAAAAAATGAACGAGGTAGTTACAAATTTTAGTAAAATATTATTACTAACATCCTGGCCAGGAACGGGAGGTGATAATCCAACCACAAAATTCCAGAGGCGCACAGTGCCATATGATGGAGTTAATAAAACTTTGGCAATAGAAAACACAAGATTCACGGTGAGGTTTTTGATCCAGCCAGCTAGAACACTCTAATCATCCGACAGAAATATAAAGAGCCTAGTAAAAACTAGCAAAACCGTTTAGGATTCAAAAATTTCGCCTATTTCAAATAGAACAAGGATAATTTATCAGTATGGTGATAATTAAAAGTCTCCATATTTGGAAAGAACGAGCCTTACAAAGTAAATCAGGGAAATATGACAGAAGAGAATAAATATAATTATGTCATATTAAACTTGTAGCAGTACAGCCAAACTGAAGAGAAGAGTAGAAAATAGAGTTCTACCGCTACTTGAATAGGCGTATATAATACAAATAATTAAAACAAGAATAAAAATATTAGTTATAATAAAAGTAATAACAATATTGATAATAATAGTGTTATCAATGTTACTACTACTACTACTACTACTACTACTACTACTACTACTACTACTACTACTACTAATAATAATAATAATAATATGTAATAATAATAGTATGTATGTAAAAGAAAATAAACAATGTGCGCTGCAAGGAATAATAAAAATATTTTAAGCAATATCTTAATACTTAATTAAGCAAATAACCAATAATGGTAAAATAAGCACTGTAATAACTTATAAAGTAATATTATTCAGCATACTAGCAAACGTAATATTAAAATAATATAATATATAATAATATATACAATACCAAAAAAAAATTTATTATTACTATTTAACGATAAAATAATAACAATATTAATAATAATATTAATAATATTAATAATATTAATAATAATGCAGGTATTTGTCATCGGAACTGACAATGAATGTTCCTTTGAAACACCTCTAGTTTTCTTATCACATTTCTTCCAAAATAAATAGAATCCATTCGTGTATTCATCATCTCCAAAATACGATTCATTTACATGTTAATTCCTTCAAATAATATCGGGTGATCAACCCAGAAACGCCGAGAATATTCATGTGTTTTGGGTATTTGTATATTTGTCTACATTGATACCACAGCTAAGCCTGTCAAACTATTCATATTTCTTAACCCCCTCCTCACCCGCGGAGTCACTCGTAAATACTTCATTTAAGATAGTATTTGCCCAGTAATAAATCCAGGATGTACAGAGAGAAACTGGCATTGATCAGTTCAATTGTGGATTATGTATTGTGTATAAAGCTGAGATTAGAAAAGAAGAACCAAAATATGAGTCGCCAATATGCACGAAACGCATGTATATCTGAGATTATAAATTTTGTTCTTGCTGACGTTAATATATTCTTATGGTCTTACTTTAGCTAACTTGTTACTAGGTATGAAAAACCTAAAACGCAATTGCAGATATTAGTTCTTCGCGTCAAAGCATATAGGTCTCTCGTAGGATAAGCCAATGGGTCTCAAAAAAAGTTTTTAGAGATTCTCAAAACAGGGCGCCAAATTCCCGACAGCTCGACTAACATTAATGCTCGTAGAGCATTATGCACAATCCCAAAGTCGATCTTAAATCTTTCTGAACAATAAGAGCTGGAGAGATGGAAGAATCGTTCACATCAGGGAGAAGACGATGTTTGTTCCAACATATTCCCGCAACAAGTCCGATAAAATAGCAATTTAACGAAACGATAAACGATTTCAAAATTAATATGATAATTGATGAAATATATCGTCTGGATACGTGGATTGAACGCTTAAAATATAACATTTTCACGGTTGTATGGATCAATCTTGCATCAACAATGTAGAAAGCTTATATCGAGCAACTATTAGACATATAAATAATGAATGCAACTTTGTCTTTTAAACACCTCAAAGCTGAAGGCCCCGACGATTTGCCTCCGATTAAAATTAAAGATGATGACGACATAATTTTTACCTGTTGAATAATCTGTTTCGTCCAATCTTGAATGAGGAGAAAATACCTGTTACTTAGAACGAGTTGACCATCATTCTTATCTTCTAAAAAAGTAACCAGAATTCTTACAATAACCAACATGGTATAGACATGCCTGTAGTAGCACAAAGGTTATTTGCTTCAATCATTTTACGCCGTCTCAGAGTTTCGTGTGAATCGCATACAAGTGAAGATCAAGCCGGATTCCCAGACCCAAAGGGTCCATTTTACTCAGTGGATCACAATATTGTACTACATATTCTGTCGAAAATTTGTAGGCTTAATAAATTTGTAAATATTGTAGTTCTCTCTACACAAAAATGTATAGTCAAATTATAGTCTACAATTCATTATCACACAATTATAGTAATATCAGGAATTTCGGTCAAAAATGTCCTCTTTCGCTATTTTTGTTTCGTTATGTAATAATTCCAATATGAACTATAAATTTCCAGAAGTTCAGGATGCGGGCTTCGAAATTCTCTCGAGCTGTAGACTAGTCGATCTTGACAATGTTGTTTATTCTTTAAATCAAGTTTGCGTGCTTGAAGTAAACACCAATCCCATTGTATTTAACCAGTCATCGAACAACATAGCAGAACTACCGCCAGCTGCAACGCACTGACGCGTTTCGACCTTCCATGATCATCATCAGAGTACGACGGCAAACTGACTATCGAGGATCAAACCGCATTGAATATATATGGAAATCAAATTTAGATATACGGCTCTCACCTCTAGCAGTCTCGCATACATTGAACTTGACTGGAAATGTCGGCTGCACAGTTTCTATGCAGTCACTAACATTAACGCGCCATTTGCAGCCTATGCTACATATAAATTGATATAAGTTAAATAAGTAATAAAACAATACTGATTGCGCGGGTGGTGGTTTTGTTATGTTGTTCGATTTCTCGGATTATTAAAATTATTAAATGGGATTGGTGCTTTACTTCAAGCACGCAAATCTCTGATTTTAAAGAATTGCTACTGGTTCACCCGCGCAATCAATTATTGTTTAAATGTTGTTTATTGTATAATTTTTCGACAATTAAGACTGCTCAAACTACCTTACAGTCGTAGCTCCTACTTTCTGCGTTAAATTCACGCTCTCTAAATGGAAGATACATTTACAGGATCACTCACCACTCACTCAAACTCTGGGACTGGAGAGTAAGGATCTGACGAGGTGAGCTTGAGAATGGCGAAAGCTAGATTGTTTTTACATCATCTTTGCGATTTATGCAGAAACGCGAGTATTTCACTCTGTCTTAAAGGTCGTGTTTACGATGAATTTGTACGTTCAGTTTTATTATACGCTAGCAGGGCTTGTTCCTCTATAGTTGACGATCTTAGACGCTTACAGGTATTCGATCATTTCGTTAAGCCGAGAAGTATAAATAATATATAGGTTAACTTACAAATTTAGTCAACCTAATGCTAGCACCTGTAGACGTACTTTGCATCTACCCAACGTGCGGGCTTTTTCGTTAGACAAACAAACAAGGCTGCATCCATTGCGTTGGCTCGGTCACGTTTTTCATATACATTTGATTCGATTACTGAGTGATGCATTATTCTCTCAGCCTGCGCCAAATCGGCGCCAGAAACAAGGTGGACGAATTTTTGTACGACAGAAACAGCTAAAGTCAACTACAATTAAACTGAGTAGTGTAAAACCCGTCCGTCTGTCAGGATGTGGTCCACGTACGCATAACATTTCATAGTTCGAAACCATGCCCGAGTTGGCGTCAAACTGAGTTTAGTTGCGACCTTGTCGCAGTTTCGAAGTAGAGTAATTTTAACACGGTTTTTTGTACAGAAGAGTTAACTATGAGGGCTTGGTAGCGTTTAAGAAGTGATTCAATGAAAAATGCAAGAAATCTGTATTATTGATGTCGTCTGGCCTTAAAGTTGACTTGGCCATAATGATGTTGTGCAGAGATCTGTGCTGCTTCATTTTTGTGTTACCCGGGTATGGATCTCCATCTAAACTAGATCCTCGTCTTTATAAAAAAAACTTCACGTTAGAAAAAAAATTTTTTATTATTACTATTGATTATTTTATTCTTTCATTTTAAAAAGAAGTATTTTTATTTTCAGATCTAAGTTTTCATGGTAGCATCAGTTAATAAGGCCCGAAGTTGTGCTCTCGGTGATGGTTATGATGATGATAAATTCATTTAAGCTGGCCTGAGCAGGTTTCACCATTGCTGTGTAATAGTAATAAGGATATTCACAGATTTTCCATAGGAAAAACGATTAACTCTACGGGAACAGTTAATGCCACGCACGGAAGCTCTTATCTTTGTCCATAGTATGCTAATATTCTCACAATTTAGAGTAGTCAATTTCGAGTAAATGAAATCTTTATGTTTCTGCCAAAAAGACAGCTTATTGGGTTTTATTACGTCTATTCGAGGTTTATTCCGACTTAGTTTGCCGTCAAAGTCTAATTTCTGCTTTGCTCAGGATTCCACCAATCGGTCAGCATTTATTTTAATCAAAGTTGCGATCTTGATATAAACACATGGCCCATTATGTGCATACATTTGTCAGTATAAATTAAGTATCTTATAGTGTAAAAAGGCAATTCGTCCAGTAAATCGGTTTTGTTCGACCGGGGGCTCCGATTACAGCACAGGATTCCGAAGCAGATGCGTTCAGGTTCGATCTCTGTCAGCGGCAAATTCTGAATTGTATGCGATGAATTCCTAATAAGGATGAAATCGGTCTACTGAATGAATTGCCTTTTCCACACTATACAATGCTTTGTTTATACTGACAAATGTATGTACATAATCGGCCAGGTGTTTATATCAAGTTCGCAACCTTGATTGTAGTAATTGTTGTTACCGCCCGCGCAACCACTCTTCGTTTAATAGTTAAACATCACTGTCACTGTATTTGTAGCGTAAATCAAGTTTTGCGTCACTAAAGCGCCTAATTTGAGCATTCATTTCACCTATAAACAAGACTACATCTGAACCTTGAGTCCTTCTTCGTAAACAACTAAAGACTTGACATACTGATTGTCAACTTATTGTGTGACGTGCGTCCCATTGAAAAAGATATCCATACATGGATATCGTAATATTTTGGAAAATCATGATGACAGTGGATTCAAACATTTCGGTACGCAATCCGAAGATCAGGTAACTCAAGACAAGGTAGAAAGAGTACTTTCTGTGTCCTGTACTGCATTTAGTGAGAGCATATACAGATGCAACGAATATGCGACGTTGTTTATTATTTTCTGAATCGGTTTAGAGCACACATGTATGTGAACCGCACAAAGCCGGTTGTTTTCAGGGGTCCATACATTTAAAGAAGTTTTAGCTCCTGAATTCATAGCGATACTAAGTCAATGTGTCTGGCTTGACACAATTCGGTGGTACCACAGGCTCAAAGCCAATGACATTGTTGACAAGGATATTGAGCACACTTCTATAATGCTCGTAGGATCCTGGATTCCAGTTTAAGATTCGTAACATGTATAAATTTATACCTTATTCTACATAAGAACAAATCTTCCTGACGTCAAATTGTTTTTAATGTTCTCATATAAATTTCACCGAGGTGAACAACAAAGCAAAAGTTCAATAATGGGTCAATTACCAAAAATATGTTCGATATTTGCTTATACGACATTGCGCTCAGTGATTTAATCAAAATCCACTTTATGTAAAAGAGAATTTTCGTTAGATGAAGAAGAAGATGAAAGTTCAGATAAAGAGGCAGACTTGGCAATATAAGTGCCTTCCGTAGTTTGATTACACTTAACTACACTGCGAGACAGTATACAGGACGACTCTTCTTATCGCGCGTAACGGCCAATGCAATACCAAAATCATTATTTATTTCATTATGCATGTTTATGTGTGAGATGTAAATAAACACTAGGTTAAATATTCCTAGTGGGAACGTTTTGCATTCAGCTCTCGTCTCATTTGCTGGTCAGTCTGCCGTGGCCGGTGAGCAACTTCTCCCTGGGTATCAGGGTTTCAGGTGCCAGTAGCCCATTTCCTTCAGCAGCCAAAATTTACTCCTCAAACCTGGAACGCTTTCTGTCATTCCGTTAGTGCTTGTTTAGTTAATGCGCAGAAAAATAGAAGTCGAGGCTTCACATGAAATAGGATGACGGCAATACTCCAGTTTTACCAACAATGTCCACACTAGCATAGCTAGTACGAGTGGCTAGGATCCGCCGTCCATCTATCTACAAAGACTTGCAACCGTTTCACACTGATAATGACGTTTCCTCCACAGCCACGTTAATCTGCAACAAATCCGCTTTTGTAGTAGGATTTTATTTGTAAATACTTTTGATTTATCGGTCAAATCAGTTGAAAGGGTGAAGCCAAATCACTATTGTACTAATTTTAGAATGCATTTAGAACGTAAACCTGCTGAAACAAGTTAGGCGAAAACATATTTTAATTGGCAGTTGGTGTTGCCAGATATTATCGTCCTTTGAAATGAAGCCCCCAGCTACGCGCATTTAAAAACTACCTGTTTCAAAATAAGTTTCCATAAAACACAAACAACTTTGAGTTCATTAATTCATCCTAAAGATAGCAAAGCAAATTAAAAAAATATTCATATCATCAAAATGTATTGCAAGACCAATTTGCTGATTATTGCGTCACTGTTCCATGTAACAAGTGAATTAAAACTAATTAAAGCTAAAATACTTAAGGAAACGCCATCGTTACCTGATGATATGTAGGGCAAATAATCACGAGTAAGTCGAAATATTTGATGTCCATATCCCTCAGATAACATAGCCAAATCTATGGGATTTAATGATGCTCTAGTTACTCGCACCAATATGGCATCGGGCCGATTCACAACAGGCGGCAGTAGTCCATCTACTCGGTAAAGATCAGAAGCAACAGTGGGCCACCTACATCGAGGGTCTGCACGCCATACTGACATTCTTCGAGACACAGTTGAGTGTTGAGTAGCCGTGTTTGATGCACTAGTTCTGAAGTCAGTTTCCGCGAGAATGTCGGAGTCTTTTGAGGTAAATCCATGAGTCTCGTGACACTGCTTATCCAAATTCGTGCACAGTGAACGTACACTTAGTATAGATTGACGCCCAGATTGAGAATCGCTGTATCGATTAATTTTGCACAGAGTTAACCCAAAGTCACAAGACGTTGTATGAACTGACAGGACTTTGCACGCAGAAAATGTTGGCTTGTTGACATGGTGGCAACTGAAAATAATGCAATCAGCTGATTTTCCGATATGACGTGACGCGACTTTGAGGTTCAGCATTTAAGCTTTCAATTGTGTAAACTGAAAAGATTGGAAAAATGTTTGATTACTTTGTAAAAACATTAGGAACAGGGAAAGCGGGAAAGGCTCTTAAATTGAACAAAAATAGTTAGATTTCTGCTTAATGATTTAATGTGGAAGCACGCACGCACATTTAGCAAAAGTTTACTTCCCCAAAAAACAATCTTAAAAAGCATTGGTGTAAAGAAAAATAACGCTGCACGTTAAAAACAAAAACCATAGTACCAACCAATGTGCGTTAATTTCATATATTATATCGAAAAGAACAATCGGTTGTAAGTGAGTTTGTTAAAAGTTCAAAAGGGAATTGATCGCAATTTTCCAAAATGTGGTTTGCTACTGTTCTCGAAAATTGCTATCGCTTTACTATCGTACCTTCTTAATTTTACTTCCTCACATACTATAAAAAATCACAAGAAACCCAATCAAAAAGTGTGAAATTTGCTTTTCCGACAAAGCCGAGCTATCGCTTATACTACGAATAAAATGTGGAGTCCCCAAAAAGGTATTACACTGCATCTCTTACACTAGGGTTATCAGGGTCTCAAGTTTTTCCTGATATCGAAAACTGCAAATATTAAACTTAATTCCAAATAAAATATACGATTCGTATAGTTCAAGAAATTCAAGGGGCATTTTGTCACAAATCAACTAAATGTAAGTCGCTATATCCATACATAAAAATAACCAATGAAATTTCATATGACGAGAGAAGCATTAATCTCCTTTTAACTTCTATTTAAACACAGTAACGGGTATCACTACAAAGACTTTCTATCATGATTGGAAATATACTAAACATACAACTTGACCACGGCGTTAAAATATTTCAATGTAAATAATTTAAATAACTTGTAAAATGTTATATTCGACTTAAATTTAATAGGTCAACGTCCAATCATTTATGTGCACCCCCTTTATTTCAGGCGAAATACCAGAAACTGGAGGCAGTGCACGTAGATGACTGGATGTTCCCCTGTTACACACACGCACACACACTATTCTCTCTCTGTTTCAAATTTATGTTTGTTTTTCATATCGGAAGTATAATATATTTAATAATAATAATAATAATAATAATAATAATAATTTCTTCATATGGTAAAAGGGACCAATAAGCTAATTGCTGTGACGATAACAAAGCATAGACGAAAAACCAATAGTGGGCAGCGATTCGAATGCAAGAAATAGTGGCAATAACACGTACAACTGTTATGATAAGCGTGATATGAAAAAGGCACAGATATAATGTTAATTAACAGATTATATAACTCCCTTGAATACACAAAGCATATGGTGCCCCAAGCAAACTGAGGAACTATACCGGTGATGAGAGCATGTTCCTTATAAATTATGGTACGATATAATCTTAGTAAGAAGTGTGAGTAAAAGTTTTCTTTAAACACACTAAAAAGATGATTAAAGCCTAAAATTCCGTTAGATCTGCAGCTTCTTCATATTACATTAAATTAATAGCGAACATATAAAAAAGAAAAATGTAGTTCAACCAAACATATAATCCATGGCATATTTACAGCCTCAGATTATTTAAGAGCAAAGATTAGATACTTTTAAAATCTTGAAAATAGAAAAACTAATTTCAGCCGGAAACTATAACGTAATCCATAATGCTTAATGTCTATTTCTGCACGTGATGAAACTCGGTCTTCATAAAATCGATAATATAAATAATTAATTGTATATTATATATATATATATATATATATATATATATATATATATATATATATATATATTCTTTTGAAATACGAGCTTTAATAAAATTCATTGTACCTTTCCTATGTGCAAAAATAAAAAGAAATTTTATTAGATAAAAGAAACGCTACTTTTTCATTATCTCCTCAAGTATCTACTAATGAACAAAATAGAAATATGTAAACATAGAGAGAGAGTGTGAAAAAACGAAACCAATCAATTGCGTGCGTCACATCCAGTTCAAGTTCAATGCCTGAACATGCTTTTTCTGCTTGCATAAATCCCGCTGCAATTTGTTTATCCATAAGGCTTCGTATGTGGCTATCTCCCTTTTGTTATTGCATTTAGTAATTACATTGAATGCTACGTCTTGAGGACATACAAGTGATGTTTCGACGATGTGTTGCGCAATTGCAGACGTGTATTCACCATTTAATTTAAAACAGGCGTTTAAGTTACAATGTTCTCTCATTCGAGTAATTAACCGTCTGGTCGATCGGCCTACGTAAGTTGATCGACAACTTGCGCATGCATATTGGTAAATAATATTTGATGTCGACATTAACGGCTGTTTCTCTTTGATTGCTGGTAAAGGCAAGTGTGTTACCCTAAATAACACACTCGTAGTTTAGCTGCATTAAATATGCGTGTTAATGCCGCTTCAGCTTACTTTTTTGCCATTCGGGAAGCTGCATCTTCTTTAAATGGGATGTGCAGGTAGACTTTTCTTTTCTGGCCCGTAATACGTCTGTTTCTGTTGCATTACAGCAGTTTTGTGCTGTTTCAATATAAATTATCAACAGTTTGTGGCTGCTTTTCAAGAATTGACAGGTTGGTTAGTCAATATTCAAAATAAAACGAATATAGTGAAGCAATTAACGACTTAATGTCTAAAGGCTATCCTAGACAATTAATTGAATCAATTATTAAGAAGGGAATTAAACAGACACAGACGTATTAAGGGCCAGAAAAGAAAACAGTCTACCTGAACATCCCATTTGAGAGGGGATGCAGTTTCCCGAATGGCACAAAAGGAAGTTGAAGCAGCATTAACACGCACATTTAATGCAGCTAAACTATGAGTGTTATTTAGGGTAACACACTTGCCTTTACCAGCAATCAAAGAGAAACAGCCGTTAATGTCGACATTAAATATTATTTACCAATTGACATGCGCAAGTTGTCGATCAACTTACGTAGGCCGGTCGAACAGACGGTTAATTACTCGAATGAGAGAACATTGTAACTGAAACGCCTGCTCTGAATCAAATGGTGAAGACACGTCTGCAATTGCGCAACACATCGTCGTAACATCACACGTATGTTCCCCAGACGTAGAATTCAAAATAATTACTAAATACAATAACAAAATTGAGCTAGCCACATACGAAGCCTTATGGTTAAACAAATTGCAGCCGGATTTATGCAAGCAGAAGAAGCATGTTCAGGCGTTGAGCTTGAATTGAATGTGAAGCGCGATATTGATTGGTTTCCGTTTTTCACTCTCTTTTTCTCTCTATGTTTATGTATTTCTATTTTGTTTGCCTTTCGATTTATATATAAAGATATGGTCATTATTGGATATTTGAGGAGATAATGAGAAAGAAAAGTTCTTAGTATCTGATAAAATTTCTTTTGTTTTTGTACATAGGAATTGTTTAATGAATATATATATATATATATATATATATATATATATATATATATATATATATGTAATGTAGGGGAGTAAGATATGAGTAGCAAGACTGAGTTAAATACATCATGGCCATGCAATAATTGAAAGTAATTCTTTTTTTACCCAATATGAACGAAACCGCTCTTGCAGATAAATTTCATTTAATATTTTATGAAACTTTGATGTTGTACAAATAGCATATATGCAATCGTATAACAACAGGCATGCATTCATAAAAAAATGAGACCAAAGGCGATGGAAGTTTCCCTCGAAATTGTAGTGTTAAAAACATAATTGGCACAAAATGTGTATTGAAGCATAACTTCATAATAAAGCATGTTTATACAGCACAGTTAAAAAGCGAAATTTTCTCATTTACGGATCTGCTCGACTGCAATATCTGGTATTTAACATAGTAAATTAATAGAAATAAAGGAACATAAATTGTATTAAACACGCATATTAAACATCAAGGAATTGGAAGTGGGTAACAAACATGCAGTTGAACACACAATTCGCCAAGTTTTACTTAATTCATGTACTGAATTCATATGGTGTAAATGATTGCACAAGCAATTTGCATCTTCTTTCGATATCTTTCCGTGAAAAATATCTGTAATTTTGCCTGGTTTGCAATAGCTGAAACTGTTGCTAATAAAATTCTTAAATAAAACCAATTAAACAAATTGTAGATAAATTGTCTGAGATAAAGATGTAGCAAATTAAAAATTATTATATATGTTTGTTAACATTATTTAATATAGATAAAATCTATTTAAAAATTAGGTACGGCCTGTCACAATAACAGAAAATTGATCACATATTATCCCGTATGTTGACATGGAAAACTTAACTGTTATTGAATAAAGCGAAAAAAGCTTTTTCTATGCCATATTAAACATTGACAATGTGTCGGGCAAAACAACTTAACCTACATTATTTACCAATTCACAGACGGTCTGTTTATCCTATTTTGTCGTCTTATATAGCGCTTGTATATTGTCATGCTATGACTATAGAGTTAATGCGTTCTTTGGCTCGGTCATTATTATTATTATTATTATGCCCACCTATGTTGGATGGTCCACGTACATGTATGTCGTCAGTGTTTATTATTAGCGTATCGTCTAGACGAGCCTTAATTATGCCTAATTCTGCAGTTAAATTATTCATTTGAGAAGTCAATGCCTGAATCAACGTTTCCAACCCATCAGAAGACATTTTAAATGTACCACAAATGCTTTATTTTTACTCAATTATATATAGAATTTTGCTCGCACAACGAGCATCGATTTAATAAAACAAATTTACACATTAATTAATTTATGTTCACTTCAGCTCGAAGTCTGCTTTTCTCATTGGGCTGACTGCTTCATTCTTATACGGGCGCTTCTGCGAGGAATTTCTGTTGAAATAATGTCTGCCCTAGATAAGACCCTTTGTTCATTATTTGTCTTAAAGGTGGCCATTGCCACAATTATTATTAACGTTGGATTTACCATCAGTACATTTGTCAAAATTGCAAGTTACATTTGTGTATTAGGTGTTGCGCATATAGTAACGAATTAGATCAAATTGGGCCAGAAGAATAAACCAAACTTAGCAAGAACTTAAGTTATTATCTCATGTGCACATTCCTTACATGTTTACTGATGACTCATCAGTAGGAGTTGGTGTTACGCCCTATAACCACTATATATTTGGGTGAGGAGTGTGGGACAATTGGACGGTACAATCTCCTATACAAATGTTAAACCTACAGTAGACGAGCCAACGTCATTTAAAGCCTCTGAAAATGCGACCCAAAAGTCAAATCACTATTTAAAATATAAACCGAGCTTGTAAATGGTACCAACACAATGATTATTGAGTCGGTATCTGATACCAAAACTATGGTTCCTGAGTCGATACATGTTACCAATAAAATGGCTTTCAAGATATGCTAATTTTCTCCAAAATTAAGAATTGGTTGACAGAACACGTGCTTGCCATATCGCGATGATTTCCAATACGTTTGGTGCTAGTGTTACATTTAGAAATTACCAACAACCCTAAGTCACGTAGAGTTGGGTTTGTCTACCCAGAAAATTAACGAATCCCAAGTTATTCTAGTTCCCCTTGTTTGTCGGATACTTTAGGTGGTCTTATATATAAGCTCTGTCTCTCCTCCAAAAAAGAGATAATAAATCAGGACAAAGCAGATTTTAACTTTTCCTACCAGTGCCATCTATAAATTCAATGCTGCAATATCCTTAATTTGAAGGTTTTGTCAGAAGATATTTATTTTTCTAAAATATACCTATGTCTAGATTACTTATTAACCAACTCGCGGTTAAACACTGACATTTAAAATATTGAAGCCTTTTCGAACAGAATTACGATCGAGAACGGTCTGGCTTAATAACTAGTATTATCTAGTCGCTTTAAGATTCTAGAATGAGGTCAAGAAGACGTTTCCAAAAGACCCCCGTCGTTGAATTGAAGAAGCTTAAGCAAAATGCTCACAATTTGACATTTGACTAAATAAGTTTGTTTACTTTTTTCATTATTGAAGTTAGATAACTTATTTCTTTATAAAATGCGTCAAATTTTACTTTTGAACACTGCGAATAGACCGCGCATAATAACACCACTAATTTTATAGCACTTCATAGTATAAAATTTTCAACTTTACAGTAATTGTATTCATATAAATGAATAAAGTCAGCATTATACTCAGTTAGATGTCCCAAATTAAGCTTCTACCTACCAGACGGAAGTAATCATCTTGGCAATGCAATTGGTTTGCCTAATTCTTTAGCAGATTCTTTTTAGCATTTCATCTTTTCGTTTATGACCAAGCGATCGATCTTATGAACAGTCTTGACTAAAAATGAAAGCGAAAGACGTTTCGATCTGCAAATCTACTCTCCGGAATCGCCAAGCAGTCAGACGAGTATGATCTGTAAACGATCTCCTAGGAATGTGACCAAGCCAGCACAATCGGCTTATCCAGATGCAACCTGGATATCATATCAAAATGTGACCAGGTAAAACTTTGATACGTGCACATCTTTCTTCATATTAATGTCCCATGGTTATTGGGAAAATTGATTTAAACCAAACATTCTAAAAGCATTGCTAGCAATACATCATTATCAGCGTATTTGTGATTAAAAAAATTATTTCTACACCTGAGAATATTTGTCTATATTCTGTCCTTTGTTATTTATATTTTCCTACGTGAATCCTACTCAAAATAGAGTCCCTCTATATTATGCTCATCAATATAATTTGGTTCGTTTTTGGTGTAGCGAGCTCATTACATCACATCTGAGTTATTATCTAGATCGCCTGCTAAAATAATCGGATTGGATTGATAAAATCAGGTACGCAAATAGATCCTAAGTCAAAATAAATGGCAAAAAACTGTTCGGTGTATGAGCTCCCACAAGGCGAAAGAACTGCTGCAGCGCAGAATAGGTGAATCAGATTGATACCACCTGTACATATTTATCAAGATGTTAATTTTATGTAATTTTTGTTTGTCTATCTAACTTTGCGCATTGGACGTTCCAAACGGCAACCTTCGCAATTCTCAGCTTTTTCAATTCTTGGCATATTATCACGTGATTTTTGTGAACAATGATTTCAGCCCATGTTTGCGGCTTTTTCTTTTGGAGTGAGGTTACGCATTTAAGTTGCTACGAGATGAAAATCGAAACGCCTAGTTTTGATGAAATGGCAGAGGCTTGCGAGTAGTGGTCAGCGCCTGTTGAACCACCGGAAGTTGCTCCATCATCCTACAGCCGACCTGTCTTCCTAATTGTCTTCTTTACTGCATGTCCATTCCCGCGTATCCATTCTGGCTAGAACGACTGCCCCAGTCCCAATTAAGACGAAAAGATTCAGTAACGAATTAAATATTAAGATTCAGAGGCTGTTATTTACAAAACATAGTCGGCTTCTATAGACTCATCATATACTTCTTCACAAAAAATTTCAATAAATGGTGACATGCGAAATTCACATATAAGAATATTAAAAATAGTGTCTACGCGACTACCTTTCTCTATACGCCATTTATGAGTCATAATAATCGAGGAATCGCACAAATAAAAGTACACGCAGTATATAAATGTGGTCTAAAGTTCAAACAGGAATATCTAATTACACTGTATATAAATTTTATTGTATGAAGGTCTAAACGAAGCCAAAGTATCGTTAGCTAGTTTCTGAGCCATCTAATCAACAATCGCACAATTGTCTACATAAAATTAAAAGTCAAACAGAACAACTAATTAAACAGTGGGCGTTCATATTAAAAAAGAGACATAATTGCCATGATAACGATTATTTGTCATTCCGTCTATTATGCATATGAACTAATATCATTTTTATTATTATCATTATCACGAACCGTAATACAAAGGCCGTTAGGCACTGAAGATTCACTGCCATATAACCATGAGAACAAATAATGAATTAAAAAACAAACCACTATTGACAAAAGGGAGTAATAATAATGCCAAAAATAATTATTTAGAAAAATATTAGTAACGAAGGGGGATTTATCACGGGGAGTAACTAGTACATATGAATATATGTAGCATGGCCCTCCAACTGACACATCTTACTTAGGCCCTAATTGGAACTTTTTGTCAGGTAATCTTCTTTGAATAAAATTCCAAAAATAAAAGCACACACACAACATGCATTTTGCTACATTAACAAATGTACTGATATTAAACCCAACGTGTGAAATAATGATGCTGGATGATCGAATGAAGCTGATGAACACAAAAAATTCAAGACACAGGAAATATACAAGCACTATATGAGACGGCAAAATATGGTAAATAGACTACCTGTGATTTGGTAAATAATTTTGGTCAAGTTTAGCTGTTTGTGGGACGTATTCAACGCTAAATATGGTAAAGAACACACTTTTTGTGTTTTCATTAAACGAACATTGGTTGCGCGGGCGGTGATAACAATTACTATAATCAAGGTTGCGATCTTGATATAAGCACCTGATCCATTAATTATTTAAATATAACAGTATAAACTAAGAATTGTATAGTGTAGAAAAAGCAATTCAGCCAGTAGACCGGTTTCGTCCTTATTGAGAACTCATCATGTACTGGCCAGAATTTGCCGCAGACTGGGATCGAACCTGGGCACGTCTGCTTAGGAATTCGGTGCTCTAACCACTGAGCCACTCTGTCGCACACTACACAATCCTGCAACAGTTAAGTTTTTCGTGGCAGCATACAGGATAATAAGTCATCAATAGTCTGCGTTTGCGACTGGTCAATGCCAGAACGGAACACTGACAGCAGAAAAAAAAACTACGCACAACCAAAAAAAATTCCGCTTGAATGATCGTGTATTCAATAAAACAAAAATGAACTGCTCTAGAAGAATTAATTGCTTAGCTAAAAATAAACACTGTTCTTAACTGAACAAAATTTAGTTCTAAAAATGTAGAAATATAAATGTCCTTAAGAAGAGCCCATGCAAGATTTGCCTAGCGAAGGGCCGTGCTACATTTATATACCTAGATAACACAGAAATGAGGCAACCTAGACTTCTACACAACAACGTTATGGCCAGGTTAGATTTAATGAAAAGTGACATCAGCAATACAGCTTCCTTGCGATTTTCATTGTATCGCTTCATAAACATAACCCAAACCTCGCAGCTAACTCTGCCAAATTTAGAGAAGAACCAAACGAAGAAGTTTCTATTAGAATTAAGCAACACGGTCGCCACTGTGCATCACATAATGCCATATCGCGCAGGGTTTCTTACCAAGAATTATCATGCACATGTAAACATTCTGGAAGACGAACTAGACCTGCACTACCCAATTTGCATGTAGTTGGCCTTAGCTGTTTCTGCCATAGCAAAATCCGTCCACATTGACTCTTACGCCAATCTGGCGCGTACTGAGAGAATAATGCTTAACTAAGTAGTCCAACTGAATGTATATGTGAAAAGTGACTGACACAACACAGTAGACGAAGCTCTAAATTTTGTCTAACAACGAGCACTTGTTGGCCGAACCAAAAGGATGTCTACGAATGTTGGTAACCTGTATGTGCCACGAGTCACAAACAACGGTGGTCGAATGCCTGTAAGCGTTTAACATCATAAGCACTAAGGAGCCAAGTCTCACTAGCGTATAATAAAACTACATGAATAGGTACATTGAACACACGAGCTTTAAGGCAGAGCGAAATACTCGAGTTTCTCTATAAATGGCACAAGATTATACTTTCCGTTCATTTTGTGTTTGGTTTATACTTCTGGTCACATTTGAAATAGTTTGTTACTAGGTGCGAAACATCAAATAAACAATTCCACATATTAACTATCCGCCACAAGCAGTATCTAACTGTAATATATTTAACTGAATGTTGTCACGACAACCATAGTGTTAATACCATGTACCTTTCGGCACCATAATGTTGGTTTCGGGTATTGACACAATATCCATAGTGTTGGTACCCTTTACAGACTTGATATGCGTATTATATAAAATAATTTGGCTTTGAAGTCGCACTGTCGAAGACTTTATATGAAATTAGCTTCGCTACAGCAGGTTTAAACATTCGTCGAGGTGATTGTACCATCCTATTATCCTACATTATATAGTGGTTAAAGAGCGTAATACCGGCTCCTACTGATGAGTCGCCAGTAAGCACGAAACGAATGTGCATGAGATTATAATTTCCGTTCTTGCTGTCTTTGGTTTATCCTTCTGATCACAACTGAACTAATTTGTTACTAGGTTCGCAACACCTAACACATAATTGCATATAAATATTACTTCTCGGCCACAAACAGTATCGAACTATTGTGGCTATTGTATTAAGATAAAAATATTACCTGTACAAATTCGACTGGACCAAAATCCGACTTGTTCTTCACTTGCATGGGATTCAAGCGAAACGCTCAGACTGCCTAAGATAATCGAAGTAAATAATCTAGATACGATTGGAATCAAGCTTATACCACGATGATTATCGCACGAAATACGATTGCCTTTTTTGAAGACAAGAATGACGGTCAACACACTCAAAGCTACCGACACAATCTCCTTATTCCGCATAATACAAAAAGGTCAGCGCTCCAGAATTTATTTGGCCATCATCTTTAAATAAGATTTGAAGCATATCATAGGAGGCTGCAGCTTGGCGACGTTTGAGGTAGGATTGCGTTGCACATTTTTGATACAGTCATACCTTCAGGGATCGAGACAGACGAAGTTGATTCAGATAATTTCTCAGCTCACCTACTATCCAATATTAGATGGTTGGTACTATCACTTATGGTTTCGTTAGCTGTTAATTTTCGCGGAACATTTTGGTAATTAAGTTGGAACAAACATCGGCCATTACATTATGCAAATGATTCTTACACCTTTTCGGCGTGTCTGGCCGAAAAGGATTGAAGACCAAATTTTAGACTGTACCTAAGCTGGTGTCTTACAAATTTACGATCATTATTATAGACTGAGTTAAGAGGAATTCGGCGCCTAGTTTCGAGAATATCTACAGGATTTACAGAGACCAGATGACCATTTCTACGAGAGCCTACAATTTCACATTCGTTAGTATCTAAATTGTACATTGTAATTCTTATCTTTGTCCACAATAAGTTCAAAATTTAGCCATCAAGATCAGTCAGCTTTGATTTTAGATGATCTTTATGAGTTTGTTAGAAAGACGGCAGTCCGAGTTTGCTTACATCTACTTTATATATATTCTTATACATCTTTTCGGAAAAATTGAGTGCAAATTTCCACCGGATAAGTGCAAAATCCGAGCCATCATGTGTTCCAAAACAATCGAGTCTTCAACGCAACCGCGTCATCTATAATCAGTTTCTACATCATCTATTTGAGTAAATAGTTGTCCTGAGGCTGGAGGACGCCATGTAGCGCGACGCCTTCCATTACGTCCAAAGTTTGTGCAACGCAAGCACAGTATATGTTCCGCGCAGCTATTCGACAAAAATTCGCCATTATCGTTGCGTATTGTGCTTAAGATGTATCTTTCACCTAAATGAATATATCTGAACATCTATTTTCTACTCAGTAAAAATCTTAGGTCGGACTAGAAGCGTCCCTGCTGTTATCTGAGCTGCAAACGATGGGAGCATATTTAGTTACAACAAAAAGACAATGTTAGCTGTTTACAGGGATCCATTCAATTAAACAAGCTACAGCTCGTAAGATAAAGACAATACCGACACTCCACTCTCTGCCTTGTGCAAGCTCCGTGGAACCAGAGCTTTGAAGCCAATAAAGCGTAGATAAGTATTGTGCACACAATTCTTTTATGCTCGTGGAATACTTCTTTCTGGTTTCGGATACGCAACATATATCGGTCTTTAATTTATCCAACGTATGTGCTAGAGCCTATTGTTGCCCAATTTTCTTCAATTTTCGCACAATACATGTGTTGATATTAAAGCCTAACCTAGATTTGATGAATAGCAACTTACTTGATGTATTGGGAAATCAAACAAAGGGCTCAGTGAAATAATCAGCACCCAACATATGCAGTACACCTAAAAGAGCGTTAATATTGAATTAAAAGGAGGCAATTCACTCATGCTAGCTGCACTACAGCAACTTTCCTATCATCGCCAGTAAAGCTGATACGCCAGTGTGCTACTAGATATAAACTACGACTAATCTCCATTGACTATCCCTATTAGACATCCTCATCGGTCGTCATTAAGTAGCTCATCATTTATCAGTGTCCGAGCAGGTAACACCAATGTTCGATTTACTATGAGTCTCTTCTCAACAAAGGTTCATCATATTAATACTAAGCGCACGATTATTACCTTCATCGGCGCGTAAATAATATTCATACTAATCATCATGTTGACGCTGAGTCTGTTCTCAATGAAGAAAAAGCTCAATTCTTAACGGATTGTTATTAAGTTCACCGCCGAGGACACAATATCAATACCGACCTCCAGGTTTGTGCCAACTCTCTTAAAAACGAAGATTAATTCATTCTTTGTGGACGGTAACTAGCTTCACTGCCAGGTTACAAAACCAAAGCAAATTACAGAAGTTCTACTGAGTCTCTTCTGAAATAAGATAAATCACCAATCACGAAAAGTAAAACTTCTATTAGTTTCCTGTTTAACTTCAATACCAACCATCAAACTCCGGCTCCATCTCTAGAGTAGTAAGCAATTCTACGCCATTGACTGGTTATTAGCTACCCAAGTAAAACGAAAATACCAACCATCAGGGTTATTCTGTTTATATATTCAACAGTCATCAACTGAGCGTAAATCAAAATGGGCTAATAACTTCTAGTCTAGCACCAAAACCAACCCTCGTATTGGTTCTGCTCGTCTCGTCTCAACGACGATTAATCATCAATTTTTAACAGACAGCTATATGCTTTTTTGTATTAGGTGTTGCGCACCTAATAACAAATTAGTTCAAATATGATCAGAAGGATAAACCAAAGACAACATTAACGGAACACATAATCTCGTGCACATTCGTTTCGTGTTAACTGGCGACTCATCAGTAGGAGCCGGTATTACGCCCTTTACCCACTATATATTTGGGTGAGGAATGTGAGAAAATAGGACGGTACAATCTCCTATACGAATGTGTAAACCTGCAGTAGTGAAGCTAACTTCATATAGTCTTCGACAATGCGACTTCAAAGCTAACTCACACTATATAATATATACCTAATCTGTAAAGTGTACCAACACTATGGCTATTGTGTCAGTACTAGATATCAACATTATGGCACCGAAAAGTAAATGGTACCAACACGATGGATTTCAATGTATGCTAAAGTTCACCAAAATTGAGAATTGCAACTATTTCTGAACACCTGTTACTCCAGCAAATCCATAAAAATTTCACCACCACATATTTAATTCAAATAGCAAACATCGTGGTTGTACTGAATACGTTTCAACAAAGCATCATTAAACAAACGCAAAACCGAACAATAAATGCAGCGATATTTTGTGATGTCGAAGCCGTCTTCTCACGACTTGGCCCTCATTCTAGTGGTCAACGCCATTTTAAATCTGGCTAGACCCAATGACAAAATCAGTACCCGGTAGCGGCTTTAATAAAAGGATTTAGAGACTAAGACGAAAATCCTACAAAAAAACCATCAAACCAACTGAAACCAAACAGGCTATTAGTCCCAGTATAAACAAAATAACAAGAGAGATCTATAAGCTTACTCCCATGCTTACTGATCGTGTGAGATCGAAACGCTACAGTACGTGTGAAGAACGGTAGTTTTTTCTGTTGTATGAGGCCTGGTCAAATATAATTGGATTGGTGCTTACTTCAAGCTCGAAAACTTGATTTAAAGACAAATTAGAACATTTATTATGTTCGAAGCTGTCGAGCGCACTCGTGCTCTTCTTCATTGAGCAATGGCTTTCTTGCGTTGGCCTCAAAAGCATGAACCGATGTCACCATGACTTCATTCACCAACGCAAAGTAGCATGGATACCGGCTAACTATCATTGTTGCGGTCAACATCCGTTGAACTACCATGAATTGCTCCATCATCCTATAACCGATCCGTCCTCATAGTCTATCTTCTATACAGAAGTTTATTCCCGTTTACCAAATCTGGCTAAAACAACTGTCCCAATCTCAACGAAGAAGAGAAATCCCGGTTACAACTTTAATAATATGATTTAAAGACTTAAACAATAATCGCTTAACAATCCAACTCGAAGTATAATTGGTTATTAGTTCCCGCGTGAACAAATTCCAATGAAACCTCGGTAATCAACTACCCGACTTCCACTGGGGATCGACGCGCCTAGGCTCAATCGCCATTTTAATTCGTGATAAAACGTCACGAATATTGACTGGATTCATTTAACTAAGCCACACAGCCATCTGGAATTCCCGTGACATGTTCTGAACAAGTAATTGGATTTGCCTTGTTCAAAGGTGTCGAGCGCGCTCCTGGTTTTCTTCACTGTATAATGATCAACATGCAGCGGTCTCAACAGCATTAATTGATATCGTCTCAATTTATTTATCGTTGTAAAGCAGAATAGACTTAACTGGGCTGCCAATGTAGTGGTCAACGCCTATTAACCCACTACAAATTGCTCAACCATCCCATAGCAGACTTGTAGCATAATCCGTATCCGATAATGTAGGCTCACTACATTCTAGCCAATGCGGTTAGATCGACTGCTCCAGTACTTATGAAGACGACATGATAAACGAGCCATGCACTAATAAAAGAGTTACGAGATCAACATAAAATTGTTTTAAAAAAATTATCATCCAAGCAACTCAAAGCAGAGCGATTTATATATTCCCGTACACGTCTCAATGAAGGCAGATACTTGGCTACCAGCCTTCAATTCGGCACTGCTGCGAATTAGGCTCAACGTGCGTTGACTATTACTTTGAGGTCAAATAGAAGGTCCACACAATCACCATAGCCAATGGACCCATTCGGAATTTTTAAAATTCGTTGCAAGAGACTCAAAATGATCTGCTCAAGCTAATTACCACAATCTGGAAGGAATCCGTTCCAAACGAGTATAGCAATGTCGTTTCGGTACCCATCAATACAAAACTTGACACTAGCGTTCATGACAATCACTGTGTTATTAGATGGCTCTGTGCTGCATTAAAAGTCGTCACTGCTATGCTCATTAGAAGGAATCTAAAAATTAGGCGAACTAGACTAAATCAGACAAGGTTTCCATCGAGAATGGGATGCTTAGACCTAATTCATGCTGTCCGCCAAACGCTTGAGTTGCGCAACAGTATAAGAAACACAGTTTTAGTGCTTTTATAGACTAATGAGCGATTTTCGATTCTGTCTCACATGTGAATTCATGACGAGTTATGCTGAATGAAGGGCGTTCCGGCTAACTACTGTTCGATTGCTCGCAATATGGCATAAAGACTCATGAGTATGTATTCTCATTAGTAAGTGCCTTTCCGAATCTTTTGCGATTAGATACAGCGTTCGACAAGTATGTGTTATTACTTCTGCCCTATTTAATTATATTGCCAGAGCAGTATTTGTTGAGGTCACCGCAGTACCTTAAGTGTCTGTAGATCGATCGTAGTGACAAACTTCTTGGGATCAAATATGCTGAAGATACGATTCTCATGATAGAAAAGTAAAACAAGATTTATGGCCAATAATTTTGCTCAAGAAGTGCCTAACCGTTACGTTTTGAAGCAAAAAGCATAAAATATGGTCGTTACGTACAATTTTGTTCTGGAATCTGACACCCTACTGCAGATCCTCAAGGATTTCGTTTACTTAGGAAAGTCGGTGACGCAAGAAGGATTGGCTTCTGCTTAGATTTTCTTCACTAGATTAGTTTTACAACTGCTACTTTTGGAAGATTGTATAAACCGTTTGTAATCGCCCGTCTAGCTTATTGAGCACGAAGTCTGAGTTCTTCAAGTCAAACATAATATCGGCTCTGCTTTAAGCTGCGGAGACACAGCCGATTACATAATATGGCTGCCAGCTGCTGGACAGCTTCATTAATCCATGCATTCGCTCTATCTATTTTAGATAATTGTCAGCTGAACACCAGGAAGCATTACCACACACAAATAGAAGTTATATACCAATATATGCTTTCTCATTGGCCTCTCCTTCAGGTGGAACCTATTTGGAATCACTTAGTAATTGAAGTTCTAACTAGCCAACTCCGATATATCATTATTCAACAGACATCATACCACATGGGAAACTTATATTGATTTGAATTCTAATGACAAAATTTGGCTTATATGTATTTTCCCTGTCGTCGAACAACATAGCAAAACTACCGCTAGTCGCACGCACTGACGCGTTTCGACCTTCCATGATCATCAATAGAGTACGACGGCAAACTGACTACCGAGGATCAAACCTCAATGCATATATATGGTAAGCAAAGCTGGATATGTGGCTCTCACATCAAGCAGTCTCGCTTACATTGTACCTGAATGGTAATGTTGGCAGCACAATTTCTATGCGGTCACGAACATTAACATTTTCAGCTTTCGCCACAAACACACACACACACTTATATATATATATATATATATATATATATATATATATATATATTATATATATATATATATATATAATACATTTAAACAATAATTGACTGCGCGGGTGGTGATAACAATTCTTTAAATCAAGTTTGCGGGCTTGAAGTAAACACCAATCCCATTGTATTTAACCAGTCATCGAACAACATAACAAAACTACCGCCAGCCGCAACGCACTCACGCGTTTCGACCTTCCATGATCATCATCAGAGTACGACGGTAAACTGACTAGCGAGGATCAAACCGCATTGCTTTCCATATATATGCAATGCGGTTTGATCCTCGATAGTCAGTTTGCCGTCGTACTCTGATGATGATCATGGAAGGTCGAAACGCGCCAGTACGCTGCGACTAGCGGTAGTTTTGCTATGTTGTTCGACTGGTTAAATAAAATGGGATTGGTGTTTACTTCAAGCTGGCAAACTTGATTTAAATTAATTAACTAATACCGTTCAGCGTAGTTATGAGAAGCATCCATTCATTTAAAACAAAAGTTAAGTTACATTAATATTTGTGAGCTTTCTACTCATATTTTGTTAGCAAGTCAATATTACTCAATTGTTATTGTATGGCTTGAGTGGAGAACAAAACTCGCATTATTTGTGCACTCATTTGTACATTTCTTGCAAATTTATTATTTAAAAAAAACTAAAACAGCAAGGAGTTGGCAGCAAGAACGATACAAAAATGGGCATACATGATCGAAAACAGAGTACATTACACCTTTTTCCTATTGCAAATACAAACTATGCACGAAATTAGAAACTAGCATGTGCAAACGTAAATGGAAGACCAGGTTAGTCAACATCAATGTTAAGCCGACTGTATTTGTCTGAATGTGTTATAATCGATTTTGTGTGACGACACGAATTACACTTAGCAAAATGAAACTGAAAAAAATCACATATTTTAGTGCAAAAATTAGAAATTGTAAAGTGCCATACGTTTTATGTGCGTTTATACATATTAGACAATTTTGAAGTAAACGATTTTCTCTGAGTCACTGGCAGCAACCCAGAATTACATACATGAGAGGACGATGTGTCTCTGTGCTTTAAGTCAATAGCACAGGCATTTTCAGCTATTTTCAGTGGGACCATTGCAAAAGTTGGAGCAAATTTTTCGCCAGGTACTTAAATCAAGACTGCGATTTTGATATAAAAACTTGGCCAATTATGTTCATACATTTTTCAGTATAAACTAAGTAATATTTAATTAAGAAAAGGCAATTTATCCAGTAGATCGGCTTCGTCTTTATTGGAAATTTGCCACAGACAGCGCTCCGCGGCAAATTCTAGTCAGCACGTGATCAGTTCCCCGTAAGAAAGAAACCAGTCTACTGAATGAATTGCCTTTTTACACTAGAAAATGCCTAATTTATGCTGACAAACGTATGTACATAATGGTTCCTGTTTATATATCAAGGTCGCAAACTTGATTTACATAACTGTTGTCACGCAGCCAGTGATTGATTAATAGTTTAACTTATACAGATGTAGCGAAAGCTGCAAAAAGTTAATGTTCGTGTGCAGCCAGTCAAATAAAACGTATACAAGACTAGTGGAGGCAAGAGCCGCATTTTTAACTTTAACTTCCTCATATGTGCATCGCGGTTTGATCCTCACTTGCCAGTTTGCCGTCGTGCTATGATGACATTGTAAACGCATCAGTACGTCTGACTGACAGTAGTTTTGTAATTCTTTTCTACTGGTTAGATACAATGCGATGCTTTTTATACCGAATTGCTTGGTTGTTCCTCGCTACCGATTGTGTATACGCACATATTGCAGTTAACGCAGATTGATATTTCTCTACTACTAAATTTAATGCGATAATTCTGACCCATTGTAAAATAAATAAATTTTTTCAGCAAATTATCACTTTTCAAATAGGTTATATATTCCTGATCCTATATAAACTGACACCCGTAGTGTATAGTTGTACAATCGAATATCAACATCTTAAACTAGTCAGTTTGGATGGTCAGGCATTTGCCTAGTATACAATTTCAATGCACAGAAATGCATTTATTGGTATAATTTAAACAGACTGTTCCTCAAAATTGACATTTCGTTAAATCCTCCAAGCGATTTGACATGAACCATACACACCTTCGACAGAATGAAATTAAAAATATTATTATCGTGTAATGACACTATAGCCATAGTGTTGGTACCCTTTACAGGCTTGTTATACATATTATATATAGTGATTTGGCTTTGCAGTTGCCTTTTAGAAGACTTCGTATGTAGTTATCTTCACTACTGAAGGTATGCCCATTCGTATAGGTAATTAAAACGTCCTACTTTCCCACATTACTCACCCAAATATATAGTGGTTAAAGGGCGCAATACCGGCTCCTAATGATGAGTCGCCAGTAAGCACGAAACAAATGTGCACTTGAGATTATACTTTCCGTTCATACTGTCCTTGGTTTATCCTTCTGGTCACATTTGAACTAATTTTTTACTTGGTGCCAACACCTAATACACAATCGTAAAATGAAAAGCCGTTTGAGCAAAATTTTACATTATTAACTTAAAAAAGGAAAATAGAGGTCAGGCTAAACGATACGGGAACAGAAGAATATTTCACAAATAAATGTAACATACAAGATTCACATTGATAAAGTGTAAAACAAAACTTGAATGGGTCCTTATTAAGTAGAGCACGGAGTTCAGATATAGTCTCGGTTATTGGTGACATGAATGCTGAAGTTGGGCGCTTAAGTAATGCAGAATTTAATTTAGATGGAAGAAACACTTTAAGCCCGACGCGCAACGGTAATGGTAAAAAGCTGCGCAGAACATAGATTATGTTTAAGTATTACAAACTTCAGACGTAGTGTTAGACGTTGTGTCACATGGCGCCCTCCAGCTCCCGGACAACGGTGGACTTAAATATATCATGTAGTAATTTTCCATGAAATTAAATAACAATAAACCCAAAATAGATGTAAGCGAACTCGAACAATCGTCCTTACGAGAAAGAAATATGAATATATTCTAAATTAAGAGCTTACTGGTCCTGATAGCGAAAATCCGAATTTACTTTGGTCTAAGCTAAGTTCCACCATGCACAATGTTGTTGAAGTGCACCCGGGCGGTAAACTAGTCTATCTTGTCTATGCAGACGATATCTGACTATTATTCGAAAATCGAGATGCTTCTCAGGCCACCTTTAATAGATTAGCAGATACGCAAGAATTTCACTCTGCCTTATATCTCGTGTTTATGATGCATCTGTGCGCGCATTTTTACTGTACGCTAGTGAAACTTGGCCTCTTAGAGATGATGATCTGAGACGCTTACAGGCATTCGATCATCGTTGTCTGAGGCAGTATAGCACATGTTGGTTACCAACAACGAATAACCAACGTTGACATCCATAGATGTATTTTTGGATCAACCAGGGCGTGGTGGATTTCCGACCGGCAATCGGATCTCCTATAAAATACCACATGAGCCCGACGACGGCACCATGACTCGGCGTGTGTTCCCCGCCACAAAAGGGTTCAACAGCCACAGGATTACATGGACTCCTGGACAGTACCCCGTACTTCCGAATGGCGAATGAGCTCTCAACAGCCACCGGCAACCATGCAACTTACTGCTGCCTTGCAGACTGCGCTTGGATGTGCAAAGGCTAGAGGTGCGTCCTCGATCAAAAAGCCGAGTGGTGAGGGGACACCACTTGTACCAAATTCCCAAGAAACTCCATGAAATGTCACTGGAGCCGGCTTATCTTCCAAAAGGAGTCAGCCGCAGTAAAGTAAAGTAAGTAAGTGTTCCGCGTTAGAAAAACAAATAAGGCTCCATCGACTTCGGTGTCTCGGTCACATTTTGCGTATGCTCTCAATTCGATTGCCCAGCAGAGCTCTGCTCTCTCATCCAGCACCAGATTGGCGTAAGAAACAAGGTGGGCAGATTTTGACATGGCAGAAACAGTTGAAGTCACTTACAACCGAATTGGGTAGTATAGGAACTACTAGATGGGGGCCAAGTGCGCATCATAGTTCTTTGTTAGAATCGAGCTTAGTGGCGATCTTATTCAAGATGCCTACTAGAATCATCTTCGTAACATTCTTTTCTTAATAGGGCAAAGTTGTCTGCGAGGTTTGGTTTGTCTATGTCGTGATACAGTGAAAGCCTCAAGCTGTATTGCTGATGTTGCTTTGCCCTAAGGCTGACTTGGCCATAATGGTGTTTTGTGGAGAGGTTTAGTCTGCCTCACTTCTGTGAGTTATCTTGATAAATATACTCATAGTAACTAGGTGCTATTTCTCTCTCTCCCTCGTAAATCCCACTAATAATTCGTGTCTTATTATTATTTTTGTTGTTTTTTATAAATTTCGTTTCCCGCTTCTTATGGTAGTGAAACAGTAGTTATTTTTGGCTTCTGTATAGCTGTGCATGATGATGACAAGAAAGCAACCTTAATTCTAACAGTGCTGATCACCAGCGCGCAATAGAGCAAATCCAATGTAAACATTATTTGCATGCACTGGAAAAGATTAGCACAAATCAGAAGCACTCAGTGAAGTGTAGGCACGTGGAATGCAAAGAAAATTACAATTATGTACGGTGTTATAACCATTGTACTCATCTTGATTACTGACTGACTGGTAGGTGGAAACGGGGACGGAAGTTAGCAGATGAAAATTGGATGTCATAGAGAAAGTACAGAATTGTGGCACTGTAACTTGCCAATGAAGGAACATCGCGAGAATGTTCAGAAATAGCAAACAAACAATCAACACCATCTATTCGCTGATTAATTTGATATATAAAGCAATAAGGCAATATTCAACGATTAGATTTATTTATTCCGTCAAAATTGTCAAATATATATCAATAATTAGAAGGCGCGTGTAAGAAACGTAAATCGGCATATAAACAAAATAGGCCTAAATATGCATAGCAAAGCTAATTTCGTAAGAGTCGAGAATTATTATTTATTTCTCATAACACTATATACCTGAATTAAAAAAAACTTTGCATTGTCAAAGCGAAATCATGCCGCGAATGTAGGAACAAAATCAATAAAATACAATGTCACGCCGTATGCTATTATCCAAATAGAATGTCAATATCAAATTAGCAATAACTTCTATGGACTGGTAGTTATATACTCCTCATTGCGAAGAACTCATATATATATATATATAAAATTAACCTAAAATTCATGCTTTCAGTTAGTATTTCGTAAGTTTTGCTTCAGACTCGCCACTAACAGCGTAAGATTCTTTTGGTGTCCGCAGCTAGCCTCATATTCGAGTTGAAATATAGATAACTTGTGATGAAAAGTATTTATGGCAAGAACATGAATCACATGACCGTCAAAATGGGACCCGAGGTTTTGATCCTCTAGGACAAGAAAATCTCATTATAGAATGGGATAAACGATTAAACATCACGATTTACACCAGTAATACCAGAAGAATGATGGTCCAATATAAAGAGGCGTCATAATCAATTGAACTTCTAAACAAGATTTCTACATTCAGCATCACACTCTTCAAAATATGAACTTCACCTAGGATAAGGTGAGTTTCACAAAGTCAATAATAGCAAAGATTGCGATCTTGATACAAACACCAGTCCCATTATATACATACATTTGTAATTATAACTGAAGAATTTCACCATGTAGACAGGGCAATTAATTTAGTAGACCGGTTTCGTCATTATTGGAAATTCATAACGTACTGGCCAGAATTTTCCACGGAAAATGCTCACAACCTTGTAATAAATAATTTCTATCACTGGCAGCACAACAAATGTTCGTTTAACAGTAATAAAGTTTTGATTTCCTTGAAAAACACGTTTCGTGATTACTCACCACTCACCAGTAGATGAAAACATGTCCTAAACCTATGATATGCTTTACCAAGTAAGTTTTGGTATACAACAAGTTTTGGGTGTAGTACCAGCTTTAACTGATGAGTGGGAATTTACTATAATCAAGGTCGCGAACTTAATATAAACACCTGATCCATTAAGTACACACATTTGTCTGTATAAACTAAGTATTTTATAGCGTTAAAATGTCAATTCTTCCAGTAGACCAGCTTCGTCCTTATTGATAACTCATCAGGTACTATCCAGAATTTGCCACTGACAGGGCTCGAACCTGGGCACGTCTGCTTCAGAATCTTGTGCTCTAATCAGATCTACCCTGCCGCACATAATGGGTCAGGTGTTTATGTCAAGTTCGCAACATTGATTAAAAGTAATTGTTATCACCGCCCTCGCAACCAATGTTCGTTTAATTATGTAAATGTTCATTTAAATACAACTTCCCCATGCAACGTGGTATCTGTTAGATAATGACAGATAGGAGATGGTTAGTTGGAACTTTAGGGCCAAATGGATGCTATATAGGTTCTTCCTAAGCGAAAGTCTAACCAAGAAACATCAGTTAGTATATAACTGAAAATTGTGTTTAGTGTGCGGCAGGGTGGTTCAGTGGTCAGAAAACCAGATTCCGATGCAAACGTGCCCAGTTTCGAGCCCTGTCCGCGGCAAATTCTGGACTGTACGTGATGAGTTCCCAATAAGGACGAACCCGGTCTACTGTATGAATTGCATTGTCATGAGTCATGTTTTTATATCATTTAGCTCCATCGGCAGGCATCACAGGGGCCAAATTTTTTTAATTTCGTCTATTTTTTGGTCAAATATAAACCAATTTTTCGCTACATACCTTTTTTGTCATATAAAAATTAAAATATTAGTTCTCCGCAACCAAGATTATAGCAACAAATTCTATACAAGATTTACTTGGTAAAGATAGTTATTTATTTAATTAAATTGTATACCCCTTATTTTTTAATATTACATATAACCAAGAATATAGAAATTATAATAAAAATAGTTTAAACATAGTATTTTTAAAAAAGAAAAAACAAAAATTTAATATTAACCTTGAGATGAAATTAATAAAAATGGCGATAGATAACGAAATCCGACGCAAAATAAAAGGACCAAAATAGAGAAATTAATAAGTAAATAATAAAACTGCTAAATTTAGAAAATACATAACAATACGTTATTTATTAAAACAAAATTCGAATAAAAAGTCACGAAATCACAAATTTTTATGAAAATACAAACAAATTATTACAAAAATTATTGCGCATTATAGGGAAAAATTTAACAATTTTCGGACGCATCAAATATAAAACAACCTCATTAAAAGAAAAAATTATAGTTAAGGATCGACAGTCCTGAAAGATCTGCTTTTGGAATCAACATGATTGGTCAGAGGCAAACGAAAAGCCAAAATACTGGCAATTCATTTAAAATAATGCGAAAGTGCAAAACAAGTAAGAGTAAGGAATTCCAATGTATAATTTAATTTCATATATTCTGAATAAGCTTAACAATATGTGAAGTATTAAATAATTATTTGCAGGAAACGAGCGTACAAATAAGGGATGCAGCTGAGATATAATACTTATTAGACTACCAGTTTGATATTACCCTACAACCGAATTTTTCATAGTGTTAGAGAGGACTCTCACGCTCACTCTCTCTCTCTCTCTTTTCTCTCTGTCTCTCTCGTTATATATATATATATATATATATATATATATATAAAGTATTACAAATAATGTTATTAAAGAATTCTGTTTCTAGACGAAAATAGCCAAAACACTAGGAAAAAAACAACTAGTACATTTTAACATGATACGGGCTTAACAATTAAAAAAGTATCTACCAATTTGAAAAAAAATTAAAGAATTATAAATTCTAGGCCGAAAACGGATAAGTGAAAGTTACTAATGGGCATGTGCATCTACCATGCTGATGAATGTCTGAGCACACGCATATTCCATGTTTGTTTGCATAGATCAGACTGCAGGCGACCAATTCATAAGTCTATACAACCAATATATTCATGCTTCTTTTATCTATTCACCTCTTATATATGACAAATAAACTAAGTAAACGATCATTTGGTATGGACCAAATGGCCGTGGCTAATCGAGGAAAAAATTAGTTTCTAAGCAGACCTATGGATATATCCCAGCCCACACATAACGAAAAATTATTGTTTGTAGGCCAGCACACTGAAATAAGACTGTTTATGAGGACAGTGAAGAAGAAGAAGAAGAATATAAATACTGAAGCATTATTAGTTTCATAAAGCATATAGTGGATTACTAACTTCCTCCACTGGTATCTAAGCAGTCTTATGCGGAAGCCTAATTAATTGCACAAAATGGATCTGTGCTCAGTTGGAGCCCGAAGTGCACGAGATTCAGATCTTTGATGAAGTATTTATGAATGATTAATGATAGATAAAGACAAATTTTTAATGGTTAATTAAAAATCAATAAATACGATTATGGAACTAAGAGAAATGGTCAAAGAGAGAGAGAGAAATAAGTCATCGAATACAATTGCTAAAGGGAAAGGTTACTCAACAGGTCAGTCAAACATCCGAAATGGTACAAAAGAAAAATTAAAGAAACAAATAAAAGTTTTAAGTGTGAAACACTACATTTGTGATGCAGCACGAAATTATACAAAATAAATACTTAAAATTTATTATAACTAAAAGTCAGGGTTATCATAAACGAAAAATGAAAATATATTTGTATTATACTTCTTAAATTTCATTACGATAATAGCTGTCTTATCGCAAACACAAGACAATAATTATAATTTCACTCATTATTGAAAGTTTTGTGGCGTATTTAATGATCACAACTATGCTTTTAAAAATATTCTTATATAGGAGATTTGTCGACGATGCAGTAAATCGACTTTATGTTATCTCTATTTCAACATTGTTGTACACGCATTCAAATAGGTGAACTAACATAAATAAACAGGTTTAAAAAATGGCCCAAATAAAATAACGTCAAAAATGACCAATATAGGTTTGAAACGGATTTGTGAATAGCTGTCATACATGGAAAGACATTTGAAGTGCATTGCTTCCTAGTTACAAGACCAATCAGTCACAAAATGCAGAAATGTATGATTAGATACTCGTATTCACCTCCAATTCACCGTTTCAAACAGAAACTGCAAACATTGCCAGTGCTGATATCCAAACCCTCCCTTTTTCGAACTACTGACGTACACCGCTCGATCGTGTGGTTTTTTCCTATAGAAGTTAACTTTCCACACGATCAGTCATGCCAAATGCATACATTACTTTTAACTGACTGCAGTTCCCCAAAACCCAAGAGGAAAATTATTCACAAAGAAGGATGACAAAGTTTTGACTAGTTCAATGAAAACTTACAAAATAGAATATCGGGGTTCAAAGCCAGGCCAGCTCCTACGACTGCGAAAGTCAAAATTGACAGCAAATAACGGCAAAACTGGTGGAATATTTTTTTATAAACAACATAAAAGCTTCTTCCCTTCATTAAAGGTATACATAATAGAGAAAAAAACAGATTTTAAAGTGCGCAAAATGCGAAAAATTTTACGAAATATTAAATCCTTGCAAATAAATAAAGTGCTAACCAAAAAAGAATTCAATAGAAGTGTGCACTACAATAACCTTTAAACAACAGAACCAATCACAGTTTCTGTCACAATATCTGGATTTACTTACTTAACGAGAAACCATAGAAGGTTGTGGTTCCACAAATGATGATTACTTGTCAATCGTATCACCAATGTAATCAGTGATTTGGCTTGTACACAAAGACAAAAACTCCTCTTTAATAAAAATCAGATTATGATGTGTCAGTTGACGTTGTAAATCGATGCCATAATTGGTCGTACTAACGCACAGCTTCATGTAAAATAGATAGACAGGACAAGGGCGTCGCTGTCTTGCTCGTAATGGAGTAGAATGCAGCCATCATAGATAAAGGGGACTCCGAACTGCCTTTGCAGGTGTCTGAAATCCACCTAATTGAAAATAAACCAGCTGGTTAAAAGTTACTTTAGTAAGGCACACTCCAAATTTGATTTCGTTTCTCTTGGCAAAAAATATTAGTACAAGAAAACATGAATAAAATACTGCGAAGTTATAGTTCATATTAGTCGTTCAAGGTAACTGAATACTCAAACTAGAAGAACAATATGTAAATTATAAATTGAACTTCAAATCACCGTCAGTCAATTAAAGCAAAAATACAAAAATAGGAAACGAAAAGAATAATCAAGGCAAATCATGTATAAGCAAAATTAAAGTATAAAACGCCAATATTTTCATAGAGAAGCTGCAAAAAAACTAGAGAATGAAAAAAAAGGAATTATTCCTTCAAAACTAATACGCACTTCGCACGAGGAAGCGCAACTGGTAAATGGTAACAATTCCGGCATACACGATGCACAGGAAATATTGCGTGCAAAGTCAAAAAACACGCCAGCTGCAAACGTCAGCATCGATCTGCTTCACCTTGGTGTAGGTCAACTCGGTAGCTACCACAAACGATCAACTAGCAGAAGTGCTTCAACAATGCTGCCAGCGGGAAGACTGACGGCTGGTTTCTCCAATGTTTCAGTTCGACAACGATTGGAAATATCAGCTTTTTCATGAGAACTTGAAACAACTTGGCCGTTACGTAGTATGTTTTCAGCTTCATTCGCTGAAGGCAATGCGAGCAAAAGGTCACAGCCCGCACAGTTGGCCAGCCGGGAGCTTGCCTGACTGCCAAAGTTCTGACAACTCGCTGTTGGAATTGATACACCTGTTATGCAATAAATGATAGTAAACGTGCAAAAATTCAACAGGTAAACTTATAAAGAGTTATGCGCATACAAACTCATTTCAAATCTCATTGAATGTCGAATTAAATATAATATTACATTTTTCCTGTCAGATTACGTCGATTGCGCATAAAGCCCTAACTACGATAACTAATATATATATATTTTTTGTACAAATGTGGCCAGTTTATCATTTAAACGACAGATTGTGCACCTGGTTATTCTATGCAACTGGTTAGATACAATGAAATTGATGCTTAACGTAAGCTAGCAAACTGGATTTAAAGAATTTGTATCAAAACCTACGCAATCAACAATCGTTCATAAATTAGATGTGTATTTCAGTATCATTGATTGCGCGATATGGCATCGAATCGAGCTCAATGGTGAGCTTGTTGCAGATTCCTAGTAGAACCGTCTTCTTAACTTTTATTCCTAGTTGTACAGGATCACCTGCGAGGTTTGTCGTAGTTATGAAGCGATACAGTGTAACTTGCGAAGCTGTAATCCCGACGTCGTCTTGTCTTGTAGCTCATTTAGCCATAATTGTAATATGTAGATGTCTAGATTAATTCATTTTTGTGCTACCAAGGCAAATAGCTCTAACTAAACTAGATCGCCGGTTCATAAATCACTCAACTTTAATAATTCTTTGGTATACACAAATAGTATGGTCATTATTGTTACTTTTCATCATAAAATTAATTTCACTATTGCGTTAATGCCTGATTAAAGTCCTGATGATTATATAAATGCCAGTATTCTGAGGGCACGAACTGCAGTCTTAATCCTTCAAGATAAAACATGTAAACACTGGTTAAATACAATGCGATTGGTGTTAGCTTCAAGCTCGCAAACATTATTTAAAGAATGTAAACATTTGCTTGTAGTCTCCTGAAAGTATTGTCCATCGTCAATAAATCACCTTGCTTGAAATGTTGAGAAATGTCCGCGAATTTCTTTCCTTCATTTACCTTATAAAGAGTCAGAAATTTAAGGCCAGATCAGATCTAGTTAAAAATTTATCCCATTTTAACTGTATTGTGTAACAAGATTTTACAATAATGATTGGCTCTAATAATCTAATTATATACAAATTTATATTACACAAAATTAGCTAAAATAAAACATAAATTAAAATAGCTGTAATGAAAACTTGAAACATAAGTCCACATTAATTATAGCCGACAAGTAAGCAATATTTAAAAGAAACATGTTGCGCGACAGGAAATAAACAATTTACCTGATTTTCGGATTGCGTACCGAAATATTTGAATCCTAAGTGTGTGATGTGTTTGGCATTGAAAAAGACCTCCGTAACCGGAGGTCGAAATATTTGCAAAAATCATGATGACAGTGGATTTAAATATTTCGGTACGCAATCCGAAAATCAGGTAAAAAGTAAGCAATATCATTGTAAAAAAACAGAGAATCAGTAATATGCACTAAGGCCCCACTGTCAGATACCCATAAGCAACCACGTTCAAACATTTTACACTAAGGCTAATTCAAACAGCTAAACGAAAGGGAAGCAACATGTGCACACATTGTTGCATACCCGAATGCGAATCAATCGTCCACTGCAACTTGGCTCGTCGGTACTCTACTCGCTCAGGATCAGTCAGGTGTAGACTGTGCGCAAGACGTACACGAATTTTCTGTGTTTCTATGCAAGTGTCTAGATCACTATTAAAGCAATCTGTTGTGTAAGGAATTGACTGTTTACACTGCACAGCGTCGTTTCCAGCTTCCGCCACAACAGGGGAGTGAGCCAAGTTGAAGCCATCTTCTTTCAACTCGCTATTTTGCTCGGTATCTGCCGGTACCTGCAAATTAGTACCATTGCTCGCATCTTCAACAGCTATTGTTTTCTTAGCAGATAGTACCAACAATTTGGTCCACTCGGCCTCCAACTGGCGAATAGCGGGCAAAACAAACAGTTGACAAGTGACGAGTGACGAACTGGGATTACCAGGCAAACAGAAAACAAGACATCTGCCGCCATCTATTTAAGTAATAACGTAAAGAAAGAATATAAAATTGAACTTTCACGGGAAAAGAAAACAACGAAATATATTAAAATTTAAAAGCTGATACCCGACTGTTGTATGCACAGAATAAATTTATTAAAAGATGAAAGACTAAAGACTAAAGAGCCAGCAGGTCTAGCCACGATGATCAGACCCGCCGGCACAACACAGAAACGTGGTCGCAATGAACATCATCTAACACACTCTGGATTAAATAGAAGAGAAAGCAAGAAGTTTTCTTGTAGTCTCCACTGTGGCGCAACAACATGTACAAACACCTCCCACGTTTCGTTACTATCGCTTTACATTTTAGACAATTTACGGCAGTAGCGATAGGCACAGGTGATCGATTTTTTTCTCAGCCTGATTTTCAAATTCAAATACAAGTTTTGTCGAATATTTTCTGAGCCTTTTGGTTCTTGTGCAAATTTTCTAAATTTTAAAGCGATGGTCACGAAATATGGAAAAGGAATGTTAATTAAATGTGTGGCTTTTACTCGGAATATTTTCTGACTCCCTAAGTTTTTAGTAACATTAAGAAGAGGGCAAACATACCAAATCCCTCCAAAGGCATTGCATAAAACACAATAACAAGCTAATGATTCAGGTAACAAATAAAATTAAATTTAATAATTTGAAACGCGCATAGAAAATCTAATAGGCCAGATCTTCTACCAGATATTTAAATAGTTTAAAATAATAACAACAACGATAATAATAATAATAATAATAATAATAATAATAATAATAATAATAATAATAATAATAATAATATTAATAATAATAATAATAATGAACGATTTTCAAAGATAACCATCGACAAAACTGACTGCAGCCTACTAATTAATGTTACAAAAGGATAATAATATTATATTGCTTTCAGAAAGGTTAATGAGAATGCTATTTACAGAACTGGCTGGGGCCAGACGGTCGACATAGCTGACACCTCTATGGCTCGGGAAAAACACAAAAGCGTATTCAAAGCTGGTTTGAGAGTAATGCTTATTAACGATGTATAGCTCAAGAATTCTTACCGGGTCTATCAACTGTCAAGAAGGCAGTTGGTTTCCCTGGCATCATTCGAACTCGCGCAAAGTTAAGCTTCACTTTAGAGGAATGTGACGAACTCTGCAGACTAGAAAAATGTTCCTCTTTTTCGTTCAGAGCTGGCTCATCTAAATGAAAATAAGAAAAAAGCAGATTAAATACCTATAAACTTAATAGTAGTGAAAAATTGAGACATAATTTGACGCCATTAACGATCAATCTGGATAGCAGATTAGAAAATGTATATAATTAAACAAAAATTGATTGAGTTGGCGGTGATAAAAATTATTTAAACCAAGGTTGCGAGCTCGAAGAGCTCCCTATAAGGAGAAAAATGGTTTTTTGGCTGAATTGCCTTTTCTACATTATATAATGCATAGCTTATATTGACAAATATATGTACATAATAGGACTGGTATTTATAGCAAGATCGCAACATTTATTTAAAAAGTTAAATACTGTTTGTTGCGGAGAACTAATATATATGCAAGATTGTACCGTCCTATTATTCCACATTCTTCTACCAAATATATAGTGGTTAAAGGGCGTAATACCGGCTCCTACTGATGAGTCGCCAGTAAGCACGAAACGAATGTGCATGAGATTATACTTTCCGTTCATGCTGTCTTTGGTTTATCCTTCTGGTCACAACTGAACTAATTTGTTACTAGGTTCGCAACACCTAATACATATTTGTATTCATTTAAATAATCGTTAACACCACCCGCGCAACCACTGATCGTTTAATTATGTAAATGTTTAATTCAATACCACTACTCCAGGTAGCGTGGTGTTTGCTCTATAATGACAAATTTTGGGAGGCTAATTGGAAATTTACATCTAAAGAAGTTCCATATAGGCTCCAAATGAAGGAAAGTCCAACCTAAAACAAACGTTAGTATATAACTAAAAATTGTGTGCAGTGTGCGACATCGTGAATCAATGATTAGTCAAAGACGCCTAAGCAGAAGTGACCAGGTTCGAGCAATATCCGCGGTAAATTCTGGCCAGTAGTTAGAGAATTACCAATAAGGATGAAACTGGTCTACTGGATGAATTGCCTTTTCTACAACATACGATACTTAGCATGTAATAACAAGTGTATATTTAATGGGTTTGGTGTTTATTTTAAGATAATAAAATATTCGTATACTTTAGCTAAAAGGTTTAGAAACAGGTGCAAACTCGAGGCATAAAATGGTTTAAATACGAAATTCGAGATCAATTTAAATACAATTTAGTTCATACTGAAAATTGGCTAAATCATGTTTATGATGGACGAAATAAAACAATCAAACGCAATGAATTCGACTAAAGCAATCGCGTAAAAAGCAGAATTAACCAGGTCACTTAGATGGACACTATTAGTCTCAAAATTTCCCAATTTTTACACACACGTGCAATACGGATACTTTCTGATGAAGGCAATCAGTTAATATCGCGAATATATGTCTGTTTCAAAACGCGTTGGTTTACCTCTTCTGATGGTCTAGTCATTTACCAATACGACATAGGTTGCCTGACGAGCTGGTTGAACAAACTTATTTTTGAGACGGTGCCTTACACACGAAAATAGCCGATCTTTAACCAGATACAAAAGTGAGAGCACAAACAATGAGACAGATTGGAAAGCTGGCTTCTTAAAATTTATTTTGTATCCTTTCCTTCTGTCACTTACAGCAGGCAAATGCATCGGTTAAAATATATGTCAAGATGTTGGCAGCAACATTCGGTCATTCATTATGTTCCAACGACTTAGAACATGATCGACGCTCTACTAAAATTTTAATTTGGTACCTAACAAAAAATGTAACAAAAGAGAGAGTGTGTGTGTGTACGGGTTATAACCTGTTATAGAGGCTGTGATACTTCATTTAATGCAGTTTTTATTAAACCAAATTTTATATGGCAGATAAATAGTTTTACAAGCTAAGGAAGAAATTATTTATTGCTCGCAAAAAAGAATAAATTAAGGAATCTAATTTGAAGAGACAATTTAACTGCCGTACTTCGAATTCGTCATTAGCGGATATGTAGGCAGCAGGAGTCGGAACAACTTGTAAGACTCGAGCCTGTAAAATATCATGATAGAGAGAAAAATTGAGAGACGCACGACTTCAGATAAAATATCACTTAGAAGTAAATAACTTCGACACAAACAAAGGATCTTCTTGACTTAATACAAGCAAAGAATGTTCAATTCTTATTAAATTTAGCTAAGGAACGCTTATTTCCTTGGCTAGGCCACTGTCTGAGAAAGCTTCTCAAATATCCTGTGCGCTAGGCTGTTAAGGCAAATTCGGCGGATGGCTGGAATAGTAGAAAATGTAGACCAACATATTCGTACCCGAGCAAGATTACACATTACTTTGGTCACTTAATAACGCTACCTGTTACTGTCAATTGCCACGTGAGACTTTTGTGAAAATCTACGGGAATCTAACAAGAAACAAGACCTGTCAAGAAGCTTGGTTAGTCCTACTTTATTAAACTAGGTTACCCAAAAATCCTTTAGGCGAGAGTTTTACATCGCAACAGATTTATGGATGTGAAAACCAAACTATTCGAATAATGAAAAATAATTTTTTTAAATGATACTTCTTGATATATAATGTAGTATTCACATTATCTACTTTAAAGATTCGAACAAAACCAGTTTAGTATTTTAAATCACAGTATCAATTTTTGGTTAAATCAAGTGTGCAGACTTGGAACAAACACAAAGTCAATTTTAATTTAAAGCTGAACGACGTTGCAAATCTTGTGTCAGTTACCCGTGCTGACGTATTTCAACTTCATACGGTCCTTCTCAACTGACAAACGGAGATCTAGCCCCAATATATTAATATAATGTTATGGAAATAAGAAATATGACTCCCACCTTTAGTAGATTTGCATACGTTGTACTTAACACAAATGTCGGCTGTACAATTCCTATGCAGTCTCGAACGTAACAATTTTGCTGTTATCGCCAAACTTATAAAATTTATTCAATTAATTAATCAACTAAACGAACATTGGTTGCGCGGGTGGTGATAACGATTATTATAATCAAGGTTGCGGTCTTGATATAAACACCTGACCCATTAATTACTTACATATTTCAGTATAAACTAAGAATTGTATAGTGTAGTGAATTGCCTTTTCTACACTATACAAT
>JAQBSW010000147.1:0-270648 GCA_029291075.1 Eudiplozoon nipponicum
TCATCAAATTAACTATCGAGCAGGTGGGAGAACGAAAATTTTTTTTCGCTCGACAGGGAATGGATTATTTACCTGGTCCGTAGTTTGCGAAATAAGGTTTTAACGTCCACAGTCATCAAATGTACTCCTGATAATTCGAGATCCAGTTCTGTCAACGATAAGCTCATCTCATCAAAAAACTTGACAATTATGAAGTCAAGTACCAAATTTCGATTAATCGGCTTCATCTATACCTACTGAAAGATATCCTAAACATAACTGATTATTCATTAGATAAGCATAGGTCATGGCCAGTAACCATAGACATTTCCCGCCTGATGACCAACGAGCAAAATCAAGTCAGCCCAGGAATGGTAGCATGAATCATGTTGGATCTCATGGAACATAGCTATCATCCCTTTTAATGCGAAGCCTCGGATCTGGTCTAACCACGGAGTATAACTTAGTGTTAAATGGGTAGTGACGAAAAGAGAGCAGCATTTGCCGGACGCCAAGAGAAGGTTTCGGCTGCAGAAGAAGACACGGACAATTGGCATCTGGGCTGATAGTACTCATCAGACATGGTTGGAAAACTACCTAAAAGAAGAAAAACTTCAAATACAAACCATGAACGATAAAAAATATAATGAATATATATTGTAACGGACGTCACGCGGTATAAAAAGGTCGTTTTATCTGCTGAGTCGTGCAGGATGGATAAGCAAAAGCAGGCTACAGCAGACACCTTCATCTTCGATTCTGATTTTTTTCCTCTCTTTCCACTTCTCAATCGAATAAAAACGCTCGTTTAGATGCTATGAATTTGGTGGGTGTTGATCATATCACTAAGTTCAATATCAGATTGCCAAATATCAAAAATATTTCAAGTAGATTACCATTCATTAAACCTAGATTAGGTCACAACGTCGGTGCATTTAATGTGCAAACATTAAAACAAACTGAGCAGCAAGAAGCTCTTGCAAGTACATTGGATTAATTAGAAAACAATGTGTGTTGGATATCTGAAACTGGAATACAGAATCCTACGAGAATTACACAACTGGGTGCAGTATCCTAATCTACGCGTTATTGGCTTCGAACCTCTGCTTTCAATGAGTTTCCTCAAATCGGTAAATGAGGTGTCGATATTATCCTTAGCTTACGAGCTGAGGCTTGCTTAACAGAATGGAGTCCTGTAAATAGCTGACGTTATGCGTTACGCTTAAATACATCTATGAAAATCAATGCCAGAAACCTTAATCAACGACAGCAAAGACGCATTTTACTACGACCTAAGCTCATTACTAAATACAGCAAGAAGTTTAGATATAGTCCTGGATATGGGTGGCATGAATGCCCAAGTTGGGCGATTAAGTAACGCCACCATTAGGTGGAAGATACACTTCAAGTTCGATGCGCAACGATAATGGTGAGCGAATGTTGGATAGCTGCGAGGAACATGGATTATACTTAATTAGCAAAAACTTCAGACGTAGTTTGAGACGTTGCGCCACATGGCGTCCTCCAGCCTCCGGACAACGGTGGACTGAAATAGACCATAAAACATTAGTTATAGATGGTGTGGTTGCATCCATGATTGTCATTCGTTTTGGAAAATTTATGTCGCCTCCAACCATGTCTTGATCTGTTGCAGTTTTACACTAAAGTTTTGCGGAAAAATAAGCAAGAATAAGCCTCAAATTAATGCAAGCAAACTCGAACAACCATTCTCCGGAAAAATATAAAGATATTGTAAATTTAAAGCTAACCGATCTTGATGGCAAAAATTCTAATTTACCTTGAAAGAAGATAAGTTCCACTATACAAAATGCCCTCGTAAAAATAACCATCGGTTCTCTGTAAAATATATAGAAATAATCTAAACAAGGCGCAAAATTTTACCAGGCTCTACTCAAAGTAATACTCGTAGAATTGTATGATATCAACTTAAGCGCAGCCTATAAGTCGACATCGAATCCCTTTTGAACCAGAAATGCTGAAGATATGTTAGAAGCGTGCTCATCAGGTGATAGCCGTTATTTGTTTCTACTTATACAAGCAACAGGTCCAAGAAAATTTAACGTTAACAAAACTACCGTCAAATGACCACCGGATAAAATAAGAAATGACAGGTAGGCTGGGAGCTTAAATGATATATTTTCGTTCCGATTCCCGAAAGCATACCTGTATCAACAGTGAGGAATCTCGAAGAACTATCAGAGTTAGAAATACTGGATGCAATCCTATCTCTTAAACGTCGCAAAGCTGCAGGTCACGACGATTTGCTTTCGAGCTTATTTAAGGATGGTGGCGATATAATTTCTGGGGCGTTGACTAATCTTTTTCGTACTGTATGGAATAAAGAGCCCGAACCACATGATTGGAATAAGTCGACCAAAATTCCTATCGTAAAGCAGGCAATCGTAATTCGTGTGATAACCAACCCGGTATAAGCCTTAATCTAGTCGTGTATAGGTTATTTTCTTCGAAAAACCTACGTGGTCTACGCACATTGCGTGAATCACATAAGCTGGATTCCGGTCAGGACAAGGTTGTATAGATAATATTTATTCCGAAAGCCAAGTTCGTGAACAGCGACATGTATATCGCCGTCTTACTGCAACCGTCTTTCTAGACTTCGAAGTTGTATTTGAGTCGGGGGATCGCAATGTTCTATCGATATTCTGTTGAAAAGTAGCGTGGCCACCAAATTTGCAAATAATATACGCACAACTTCACTTCCAGCAGTGGCGTTCATAAAGGCTGTCCAATTTCCACCTTTATGTTTTATTTTGTAATATATAATATAATGAACAAAACTATTGTACCGTCCTATTATTCCACATTCTTCGACCAAATATATAGTGGTTAAAGAGCGTAATACCGGCTCCTACTGATGAGTCGCCAGTAAGCACGAAACGAATGTGCATGAGATTATACTCTCCGTTCATGCTGCCTTTGGTTTATCCTTCTGGTCACAACTGAACTAATTTGTTACTAGGTTCGCAACACCTAATACATACTTACTATTGCACACGTTCAGGATGCAGGCGGTAGATTCATCATCATCATCATGTCCAGCCACACAAAAGTCAAAAGTGACTAATTGCTCATTGTCATATAACCATGAGAAGTGAAAAAATATATTAATAATAACAAAAATAATATTTCAAACCAATTATTTGCCAGATTTACGAGAGAGAGAATACCTAGTTACCATGAGTAAATATATCAGGATAACTCACAAAAATGAGGCAAACTAAACCTCTACGCAACAAAAGTATTGCCAAGTTAGCATTCGGACAAGGCAACATCAGAAATACAGCTTACTCGAAAGAAAAGCGTTGTCCGGGTGCTGGAGGACGCCATGTAGCGCAACGTCTAACACTACGTCTGAAGTTTGTACTACTTAAGAATAATCTATGTTCCGCGCAGCTATCCAAAAGCCGTTCACCGGGTTGTGTTCCGAGTTGTTTGAAACCAGTCTTCATTATTTTTCCAAATATTTCGGCCCCCGGATATGGAGGTCTTTTTTCAATGGCAAGCACATCACACACGCAACTAATAATTAATCAATCAACATGTTTCTTTTAAAGCTGTTCAACATTATCGATGCACGTCGATCTTAATGTATATCACACGCCTAAATGAAATTCTGCTTTACTTAAGCGCCTAAAATGAGCATCCATGTCACTCATAATCAAGACTATAGCTCTACTTAGTAAGGAGCTTAGTTCGGAGTAAAAAGTGTTCTTGCTTTCTTCAGTGCTGCAATCGGTAGGAGCATATGCATATACAACGAAGAGGCAACGTTTAGAACGGATTTTCATTGATTTTAGTAGATGTATTTAAACGTGCCGCATACAGTCGAGTATTTAAGGGGATCCAATTGATTAAACAAGCTTCAGCTCATGCGCTAAGAACAATACCAGCGCCCAATTTACCGGCTTGAGATAACTCCGTGGAACCAGATTTTCGAAGCCAATAACGCGTAGATATGAATGGTTTAACCAGTTCCGTAATGCACATAGGATCCTGTATTCTGGTTTCAGATACGCAACATACATCGATTTCTAATTTAACTAATGTACATGCAAGAGCACGATGTGTCAGTTTTTTTGGTCATTTTAGTGTTCGCTGATTATAATATGCGAGGATAGTGACGAAGTCAGCTGGTAGGGTTGATCGAAATATTATCCGAAAATAAATTTGATCACATAGAAGAACCATTTCTTTCTCATTTTCTTCTCAAGTAGACGTGGGGAGAAAGAGTGAAATAACAGAACAACTATTATTTAAATCATGACTGCGATCATTATATAAACACCTGTCCTATGATGTACATATATCTGTCAGCATAAACTAAGTAATGTATAATGTAGAAAAGGCAAATCATTCATTAGACCGGTTTCGTCCTTATTAGAAACTCATCACGTACTGTCCAGAATTTGCCGCGGACAGGGTTTTAACCCCGGCACATATGCTTCGGTAACTAGTGTTCTAATCTCTGAGCAACCCTGCCGCACACTACACGCAATTTTTAGTTGTACTAACTAATGTTTTTCGGTTAGCCTTTACTTTAGATAGAGCCTATATGACATCCCTTTAGACCTGAAGTTCCAATTGACCATCCTCAATCTTTCATTATAGAACAGACACCACGCTACATGCGGAAGTGGTATTTAAATAAACATTTGGATAATTAAACGAAAATTGGTTGCGTGGGCGGTGATAAAAATTGTTTTTGTCAAGATTGCGATCATTTATTGGAAACGGGGCACACATTATTATATATTTATGAAGCACTTTATATAAAACAACAGTCACCTGGCCTAAATATTCAAAAGTTTCATCAACATCATATTCTAATCGAATGGCCACGAATCACACAATCCGACAACAATTTACTAGCATCCAGGCAAGACAAAACACCTCCTTGACCAGACTCAACAAACATTTGATCGGATTGGCAAAAAACAGAAGGGGAAAAGCAGCTGCATATACGGAGACAGAAATTTTGAAACAACATGAGCATACAACACTGCAATCCGCATCGACGCTGTTACCAAGTTGAGAAAACAAAAATACGAAACAAAGGGAAACGAAAGACTACACCCAAAAAGAAAACATTCGTACATGTAACAGCCAACAATGCGAACAGTTGGTTAACTATCAAGCCATAAATACAAGAATGACCAGATCTCAGACATCACTCTGCAATACAGCGAGAACTACCGTTACATGCAAACGGGCACACACACATACACAATCGCATACACACTTACTAATCAGTCAAAACAAGAAATAGAAGTAAAACAGAGTCAGATTTTTTGCCACCCACATAATCAAATGAAAACCCAGAATGTATATAAATGAAAGCTTGTAAAGCGAAGTTTAGTAATCTCGAAATAAATGGCCATTATCCACTTTGTTATTAATGTGTTTTTTTCCTATTTATATATATATATATATATATATATATATATATATATATATATATATATATAATACCTCTTTGCCAGAAACAGCATCTAACTGTTATACATTTAAATCAAAATGTTACCTAATGAATTATATGGCGGTAAAAAATCTCTGGGTTTCATATGGATCGCAGCACTATATAATGACCGGACATGATGGCTGCACGAATCATAACAGGAACCATAATATTTGACCCTGCCGCCAGCATAGAGAAATTGAATCGATGACTGTGGTACGCCTAGATGGGCGTACATATATAATAATTATAATTAACTGAGCGGATTAACATGTATAGGCCCAGCCACACATACATTGTGCAGGCCTATCTAGTGACACAAAAAGAGTTCAAATTAATCAGAATAACATACACATGGAAAACACAAATATTGAAGGCAAACTCACTTCTCGATACACGACTATTCTTCGTGGGATTAGGCCTACATCAGCGGCACTTTTCAGGGTTGATTCGCCTACAGTTTTTACTTCCTCATTTAAATTTTTCTGCGGCGCTATTTTATGGGCTGCAGATTTTCCTGAAAGTATACGTGCTGGATCATCATCAAAGGCAGGAAATGTGGCGGAAACACCGATTGTCGGGTAGATCAGTCGGTCAACCGGATGCGGTAGACAAGCGAGGCACGTCCAATTTACATTGGATAAAATCCGGCACTTTTGATCATAGCTAAATTTTAATATTTTAATTTAAATCTGTAAAAAATTTCAATCGTTTTTAGAAAAATACATTCATTATGAGGAAAAATAAATTAACGCAAAATACGATTAATTCCAAATCGCGCAGCAGAGACCAGAAATGATTTGGATTGTGTAACTAAATGAAAATGTTTTACTAAGTAGATCAAACAATCCATCATCAGCATCATCATGTCCAATCATACAAAAGTCAAAAGTGACTAATGTTTCACTGCCATATAACCATAAGGAGTGAAGAAAGAATATAAGTGAAGTAAGACAAATTATTAGTGAGATTTACGAGAGAGAGAGAGAGAGAGGCAGAGAGAGAAGGAATACCTTGCTACTATGAGTAAATTTATCAGGATAACTCAAAGAAATGAGTCAAACTAAACCTCTGCACAACACCATTATGGCCAAGTTAGCTTTCGGACAAGGCGACATCAGCAATACAGCTTCCTTGCGGATTTCACTGTATCACGACAAAAACAAACCACACCTCGCAGCTAGCATTGCCCTACTAAGAAAAGAGAGTTACGAAGATGATTCTACTAGACATCTACAACAAGATCGCCACCGAGCTCGATTCGATGCCATATCGCTAAGAGTTTCTAACCAAGAACTATAATGCGCACGAGGACCCCATCCTGGCAGACGAGTGGGTCCTATACTACTCAATTTGGATGTAAGTGACTTCAATTGTTTCTGCCATGTCAAAATCTGCCCACCTTGTTTCTTACGCCAATTTAGTGCTGGATGAGAGAACAGAGCTCTACTGGGCAATCGAAATGAGGGCATACGCAAAACGTGACCAAGCCAACGAAGTTGATGGAGCCTTATTTGCTTTTCTAACGACGAGCACTTATTGTCAGATCCGAAAATACGTCTACGGATGTCAACGTTAGTTATTCGTTGTTGGTAACCAACATGTGCTATACTTCTCAAACAACAATGATCGAATGCCTGTAAGCGTCTCAGATCATCAACTCTAAGAGGCCAAGTTTCACTAGCGTATAGTAAGACTGCGCGTACAGATGCATTGTAAACACGACCTCTAAGGCAAAGTGAAATATTCGCGTTTCTTCATAAATGACGAAGGTTCAAAAACGTTCCTCTAGCTTTCGCGATCCGTATTCTCACCTCGTCGGACATATTGCCTACGTTATTGATAGGGCTCCCAAGATATGTAAACCTGTCGACTATGTCTAGATCTTCATTCTGCAGTTGCAACGTTGGAGTGAGTGGTGGGTGATCCTGTAACAGTATCTTACATTTAGAGGGTGCGAATTTCATACCGAAAGACGGAACAACGTTTGCTAATCTATTTAAGGTGGTCTGGGCAGCATGCTGATTGTCGAATAATAGTACGATATCTTCCGCATAGTCAAGATCGACTAGTTTATTGCCCGGGAGAACTTCAACTCCAGCATCCTGAATGTGTGAGAGAGTGTTGTTCATAATAGCATCGATTACAAAATAAAACAAAAATGGGGAGTGGACAACCTTGACGAACATCATCAAACGATACGCAGCAAAGCAGAAGGGAAGTCAACTATGTGCACAGTGACAGGAGAGTCTATCAAGCGCAACAATAAGAGTTTCTAGTCGTTTTTATATTTACTTTCTCAGAAGATGAAAAGTTAGTGGGCTATATAACGCATTGAAAATAATTGAAGTTCACAAAAATGGCAGCAATCCATGTGAAGTGACACAAAATCATTATCGACCAATAATTACTCAGAACATAAACTAGGTTATCAAGCATTGATGAAGCAAATTTAGTTTAACAACATAACCTGACTTCATATTCTGGTGTAAAAAATGAATACATAAATGGAAGCATATATACAAGCAAACATGCATACATACATACATACATACACCCATACATCCATCCACCCATACATGCATACGTACATAGATACATACATATATAGATGCATAAATACATACATACATACATGCATGAATAAATACATCCATCCATCCACCCATACATACATACATACTTACATACATGCATGCATGCATGCATGCATACATACTTACATACATACATACATGCATACATACATACATGCATACTTACATACATACATACATACATACATACATGCATGCATGCATACATACATACAATCCAAAGGCGTTCATGCATGCATGCATACATATCTATCTATTGTTTTAACTTCAAATAATTACAGCATTTTTAACTATTCAAGTGGTGTTATAGTAATAACATTTAAGCGAGTTATGCAATCAAACAATTACTGATTTCGCGGGTGAAGAGAACAATTATTTTTATTCAAACAGGCGAACAACATAGCACCAACTGACGGTAGTTTTTATATGTTGTTAGGCTGGTGAAATCTAATTGGATTGGTACATACATACATACATATATGCATACATACTGAGACCATGTCATGTTTAGAATCATTAGTGAGTCAAAAAATGAAAATATAACTAGATCTGTTTTGAAACGAGGTTGCAACATTTGCTTAAAATTGCTATTGTGAATATTGTACTGTGTGTGTGTGTGTGTTTGTGATTAGAGGCCTGATGATGATACGGGGAATACCGTATCCAAACGTCGCCAGTCAACGAAGATTAGATCGCACTTCATTTCAAGCGGTTAGTATGAACGATTTTGAAGCCTTTGGAGGCAAGGGACGAATCAGTACCCAACCACCACGAAGACGAACTTGATGCGTATTTGGAAATGGGGATCAATCGGATCTTTACGAATGCAAATCGTGGAGAATCAATAAGTGACTTTCGCACTACGAAACAATTCAAGAAGTACCGTACATATATTTTGAGATTTGGGGCTGTCATATCTAAGCGGTTTTTCCTCAATGTAGTGTGTGAAGATATTTGCTATCGGAACTGACATTGATTGTTCTATTCATTCGCCTCTAATTTGCTTTTAAAGTCCTCCGTAAATATAAAATAAGTAGAGGACGTACGCTAATAATAGTCCAATGTTTTTGGCACTGGTATAAATGTGTATATTACACCACATCTAGACTCGCCAATCTACATTTATCTTTATTCTGAACCAAATGGTATGAATTCATCAATGTATCGTGGAAGAAGTACGAATTTTTCTTTATTCTATGACACAAACTTAGACATTGTATATATTGGGAGAATTTGGCAGTAGTAAGAATTCACAAAGGGTTTCATGATTTACGCATCTTACCTAAACAATACATTCTGAGCGCAACTGTACCGCGTAGTGTGAGAGTGCAACCATATGCTTGATCTAATTTTCCCTTCGCATTCATGATATTGATCATTAATTTGACTTCTCTTCATAGTAGAATCTTCGTTTATTTTAGCTTATACTTCTATATATTGTATATTTGTTCAGAAATCCTATTATTATAATAAGATTAACTCACCAGTATCGTCGATCCTCCTTCGTCTGCTTTCAATTATTTCCCATTGTTTGTTATTAACTCATTTCTGAGACTTTTAACTTAATAATTTGCTTTATATTTATCCTTGTCGTGCGTTAACACAACAGTGTCTATGTCTAATACAAATTTAACCTTATTTATTTTCCGAGAGGAATTGCGTTGTTTCAACAGCATTAGCAATTATCTCATTTTTCGGTGATTTCTCAATCTGAATAACTGAAGTAAAATCCCGATTGAACTGCTACTCATTCAGGTGTACATGAGAAAGATTTACTACTCGATTTGTTATAGAAGCACTAATCTTATCTGCGGTCTTTCTATAGATGCCAAAATTCCCTAACTTTCTGTCATGTCTGAACCTTACCTTAATTCTCTCTTACATGCGCTATCAGTAAGATCTATACATAACCAAATACTGATAGAAAGCAAAGGTTGCACAAATCAGGTAAGGAAACACGCTCAAGTAAAAGAATAAGAACGTTGGATTACTATTAACATACAGATGGTGGTGGATGACTAATTAAATGTATTTAACACTTTAGGTTCTCTATCCATTATTTAACAAAGCATCTTTGCACTATTAATATAATCTTTCTTCCACTAGGCAATTTTAGCATTTATTCTATGACTCCTTTTTATTTTAACTTAACGGATTTTACATTTTTTGCTAACTCTTTATTATTTACCGTGCAAAATTTTCGCAATGTAGAAAAGATATTTTAAACTAAATTTACCAATTTATTTAATAATTATCAATTTTTTGTGGTATGTACTTTTCGTTGAAAAAGGCTTACGAAACAGGAAGCCGAAATATCCCGAGTATAAATGAAGACAGTGAATACAACCAACTTGCTGGGTTCAACAAAGGCCAGATAATTTTACTTTTCCCTATCGTGCAGCATGCTTTGTTTGAAGCATCTTTAAATACCAAATACGGTGTCGAAGCAGTGAAGTTAAGGTATTGATCAACAATATGATTTCTATGAGTGAACTGGGTTAAGCACATGGTAGCTATATAATAGTGCATGGTTCAATAAAGGTGCATAAACTAGGCAACACTCTGAGGAGTATTGTTAATGTCCAGCACTCCCCAGCACACAAAATGTCTAAATTTGTCATAGAATAAGGAAAAATTCACACTTTTTCGACCATGCATTGATCATTTTATACCATTTGGTTGGGACTGTCGATATATGTGATCTATATGAAATCGATAGAGTGACGAGTTTATATTTGGTGTCACTGAAAACCAATATATCAGTACCAAAAACACTGGACTATTTACAGCGTTCCTGGGTGATCACTCCGTAGTATTAAAAGGGTTAAATTTACGACGAGAAATGTTATGGTGTTGATGAATAAATGTAAGTCTACTACGTTTTTATATTTCAGAAGTAGTTTTAGAAGAAAATTAGAGGTCTTCCAAGGGGACAACCACTGCCAGTTCCAATAGCAAATATCTTCGTGCATTAAATGGAGAAAAACGCTTAGATATGACACTCATAAATTCAATACATGATACACACTGAAATAGTTAAAAGACAGCTGTGCTTAAGAGATCCACTAGTAAGTATAAATTGAACAGCTTATACTAAATTTACCATTTGACTTAATAGCTGTCATTTTTTTGTGAAAGACAGTTTTGTGTGAAGACAGTTGATGCAAACAACTATTTGCTCACAACAAAGGCTAGTTAATTAATATATTACATGTCATGCAACATGTTTCGTTTAAAGCTAACTTCGGGTTAGGATGATAATGTATTTATGTATATATGTAAACAAGTTTAGTCCCAAATGAGCAGGTTCCAAATATGAATATCCATTCCCATAAATTGGTAGTTTTAAGATTTCCATTAATGAGTTCATTATTCAATTTATATTGAATGATAAACGAGACATTTGTTGGTTTGAAATTTTTAACCAATGGTGTCAAAACGCGTAAAATTTTTTACCCCAAAATTTGAAAATAAAGGACTTAAAGATTAAAGGCGAATCTTTTATACATCATGACGATACGCATTCAAAACACGGTATATTAACGTTCCAATACATATTTAAAAGTAAAATAAGCATAAATAATGCTAAAAATGATAAATTTAAATAACGGTCTAAGACTTCCGCAGAGTGGGGTCAAGGAAAAGCCCGGACAAGACATGCACTATCCTTAGAAGTATAAATGTCTAACTCTACTACTGGACAGGTTAATTTGAACGTTTCTTGAACGAAAGGCTATTGTATAGGCAGATGATCCAACGCTTGATTCCTAGCAAATATACATTTTGAAGCGTATCTGTTTGGTCAAAATTGCAATTTTCTTTATGATTTATCTCACCTAAACTTGAAGATTTAATTCTAATGAGTAAAATACATAACCAATTTTTGCATTTTAACTTATAATAGGCAAATAAATTTAAGCTTCCTTACTATCAACTAGAGATTATGATCAGACACCATATAAAATTGAGGCCTAATGATCGAAAAGCTCTGTACAATTGTATCTATTGCGTTGCCTTCAATCGTATAGCCCTTAAAGAGACGTAATTATCGATTTTGAAAAAAAACTTATAAGAGGATTGGTGCATACTTCAAGCTCACAAACTTGATTTAAAGAATTGTTACCACGACTCGCACAATCAATAATTGCTTACTTATAATTGCTCAGTTTGGTCTGCCAATGACTGCCGTTAATTGCCGTATTGACTGGATCCAGAGAAAGAAAACACGCAAAAGACGACTGACGAATCTACCTCGTCCTTACCGGAGCACACTTCTCGCAATCTTATTCACAGTGGTTTCGCAACTGTCAATGTTAGCCCTCCGTTGGTCCATTAGTGTCAGAAGTACTCAGGGATTTTGGTCAAATAATCTAATGGAGCCCATTGCATATGAGATAGATCCATTAACTATATTTGTATAGATGTGCATTCGGTCATGCAAAACACCTACCTTCCAATAGCAAGTAATTGTCCGGTTGGAGACCATGCGACACATTTTACGCCCAACTTGTAATAGTTCTCAGAAACCAAATTCGTTGGTGTGGAGACTGCTTCGTTTTCATAGGCTGAAAACGAGACCAATTGTCGGCCATCTAAAGCGAAGACCAACACGCGGTAGTTTATGCAGCTGTCGTAGACAGCCAAGTACCTACCCTCGGGTGACCAGACCAGTCCTTCGGCATCTCTTGTGTCCTGCAGTAGAACGTTACGTATTAATTGCCAGCCTTCTTTGGCTGGCTCTCTGTCCTCATCAGTACAGCTGGCTTGGCAATCGAATATACTAAGGTGATCACGAAAGTTTTTTCGTTCAAGCAAAGCCAAGTAGCGACCAGCTGGGCAGAAAGCCAGACCACACGCTACAGACTGGTTTAATAATAAAGTCAGTATAGTTAAATAATTTGCATTACACTAAACGTTAATATACAAAAAGCTGGAAAAATTTATAGATATGTTAACAAGGACACCTAGTTTAACAAATTGGTTCAGTTGTGACCAGGAGGAAAAACCAAAGGCAGCATGAACGGAAAGTATAATCTAATGCACATTCGTTTCGTGCTTACTGGCGACTCATCAGTAGGAGCCGGTATTATGCCCTTTAACCACTATATATTTGGCGTGGTTTAAGGGCGCTAATACCAGCTCTTGCGAAATGAGTCGCACGAAAATGTGGTAAGTTATACTGTCACGTTCATACTCTGTATTCGGTCAACTAACTAATTTGTTACTAGGTTCACAACACCTAATACATACTTGCATATATATTAGCTCTCCGCAACAAACAGTATTTAACTGTTATCTAGTTTAACAGACAAAGAAGGCTTTGTAGCGTAAAAGCCGTTCACAATTCAAACGGAACTGAAGGATATGAGCACCGGAAGTTGCCTAATAAGCGAACAGGACCTCAAATGCAATAATATATCACCTGGATTACTAACTGATTTCAATGTCAAGGAAAATTTTTTTCTTCTAACCAAAAGCTATGATGCACACGTGAACACCGTTCTGGCAGACGAGTCGATCGCATACTACCCAATTTGAATATAGTTAGTTTAAGCTGTCAAATTATGGCAACCTAGTTTCTTACACCAATCTGGTGCTGGATGAGAGAATAATGTTCAACTTGGCAATCGAATTGAAAGTATATGACAAAGGTGACCAAGAAAACGCATTTGAAGAAGCCTTATTTTTTTCTAACGAGCACTTATTGGCCAATCCAAAAATATACCTACGGATGTCAGCGTTGGTTATTCATTGCTAGTAGCCTACATGTGCTATGCTTATCAAACAAATGTGTTTGTAAGCGTCTAAAGTCATCAAATTTAAGTCTCACTAGCGTTTTGTGTTCGTTCAATGAAGACCTGAATGCGACCAGAAGTAATTGTGTAGAGATCGCGTATATTATTTACAAATTTGGTGGACACGCCACTTATTAACAGAATATCGAATAGAACATTGCGATCCTCCGAGTCAAGTGCAACTTTGAAGTCTAGAAAGACGAATATGCTCGGATGGCGATATACATGACGCTGTTCAAGAATTTGCCTTACGGTAAAAGTATTATCTATACAACCACGTCCTGACCGGAATCCGACTTGTTCTCCTCTAGTATGTGATTCACGCCAAGCGTTCAGATGACATAAGATAATCGAAGGAAATAACCTACAAGGATTTAGGCATGACTATGGAATATATAGCTTTCACTGAGAGACATGTTGAAAGAATAGTTAACTGCGCTAAGAACAGATGGGCGCTAATAAACAGAAATATCTTATCGAACTATATAAAATTACAAATGTATATTATTTGGATTAGGCTGATACTCGAATATGTCGCCGCTACTTGGAGTCGAATGATAAAAAGTTTGTCAAATAAGCTAGAAGCTCCTGATCCAGTAGACCGGTTTCGTCCTTATTGGGAACTCATCATATACTGGTTAGAATTTGCCGCGGACAGGACTCGAACCTGGGCACGTCTGCTTCTGAATCTGGTACTCTAAGCATTGAGCCATCTTGCCGCAAACTACACTGCACAAAAATTTCAGTTATATACTAACTAATGTAACTTGGTTAGTCTATCTGTCCTTTGGGTGAAGCTCATATGACATCCATTTAAACCCAAAGTTCAAACTAGCAATCCACAATCTATCATGACTGAACAGACAGCACACTACATGGGGAAGTTGTATGGAAATGAACATTTATATAATTAAACGAACATTGGTTGCGCGGTCGGTGATAACAATTATTATAATCAAGATCGCAACCTTGATTATAATAATTGTTATCACCGCCCGCGCAACCAATTCTTGTTTAAGCTAGAAGCTGTACAAAGCAAAGTTGTGAAAAATATTAGCCCTGCGTTCTGCATCAATATACCAACAGATTACAGCTATTATCAATGCAAACTCTATGGTTTCGGGGGATGTGCTATTTTATAAAAATGTTCCACTTGAATCAGTGGACTGGTGCCTATATAAATCCAAAAAGAAAGATTCATAAAGTAGGAACTAGATCTGAACATTTGGCGGTCTCTCATCTTTTGGTGGAAAAAGTTGCGGGGATGTTATTATACCTTAATCTTTCCAATTATCAAATCAGAGATCCTTGATGATAAATATATTATTATTTATATCATCAATTATTTTATAAATGCGATTATTTAAAAAAATTGACATAGCGTATACTTTACTTTACTTTACTGCGGCTGACTCCTTTTGGAGGATAAGCCGGCTCCATTTTCATGGAGTTTCTTGGGAATTTGGTACATAGCGTATGCAGTTATATTACTTCTGGATGTTCAGATGTTGATAAATCATATATCAAAATTATTGAGATTTACTTATACGAGACTTAATGGACATAGTTATGTTATGTAATATCCTTTATATATTTGGCATTTTCTAATATTATTATTTATTTGATGGAACATTTGTGATTTGAATTCAAATAAATTTATTATATTCTATTCAAGTTAACCATCAGCCACCATGGCATAGAATATAACTGCAAATAATTTAAAACAGCCGGACCTATATATGTCTAAGATTCATTATAAACGCATTTCCAAAAACAAGAATTTGTGATTCAAGAATGTACTTTCGCATTTTTCCAACTTATTTGAAGGCTTTTTACCAGTTTTCCAACGACGCACGCCACCAACATATAGATACGGGAAAACTGTCATATACAACATCATAATTAATCTAGCCCCAAAATATCATAAAAACGCGATAATAAAAAAGCTTATTTTACATTCACAGGTGATTCTTATTGATATGTTTGTTTATTTGTACACACATTTATATTAACACCGTTCGTATACTAACATGTTTTGTTTTGTCTTTTAGCATGTATATCTGCATTATATGATGAATAAAGCCTAATATTTTAGGCAACTCTTTCTTCTGACTTGTCTAATCATTCTGCCCGTTTGCTGTGCTTGTTACTTTGATTCAGAACAATTTATTCATCATATAACCCAATCATGGAACGCCTATTCAGACCAGAAAGATTTGATGTTGAACCTAGTGCACCAGATGCAGCAAAACAATGGAATCATTGGTATCGTACATTCTGTGGCCTCCTAAAAGCAGTCGAATCCATGAATCCGGATAAATTGGACACTCTTATTTCCTACGTCTCTCCTAACGTATATGAACACATCGTTGACTGTGATACTTATGATCATGCTATCAAAACTCTAATGAATCTCTATGTCAGACCGAAAAATGAAGTCCTTTGTTCGTCATATACTCGCGACTACTAAACAAGAAAATGGACAAACATTGGATCAATTTGTTCAGATTCTGAAATCGTTAGCTAGGGAATGCAATTTCAAACCAACTACGGCCGAGGAAAATCGAGGACGATGCTCTGCGCGATGCCTTCATTAATGGAATCCAGTCCAATTCAATCAGACAACGTCTCTTAGAACACAACTCACTTAATTTTCAAGCGGCTTTTGATCAAGCACGTGTGTCTCGAAATGGCGGAAAAAGCAATCATTATCATCATCAAAACTGTTTGAATTCCCGCTACACACTGCAACAGTTAAGCCACTCTGTCGCTTCATCAACCTCCGATAAATCTACAGATAATCTTGTTGCTGCTGTTAAACAAAATGTGACTTTTGTGGGTACGGATTATCATTTAAGATGGAAATGTCCGGCCAGAAACGCCTTCTGTAAAAGTTGTGGAAACAAAGGACATTTTCAAAAGGTATATCGCTCTAAGAATCACCGCCCAGTGGTTTCCTGACGCTTCATCCTACCATATCTGCAACTGTGTGTAGCAGCTGCTCCAGATTGTCTCACCAAATGTGTAATAAATCTAGAAGTCAATAACATAAATTGTCATGCTCTCATTGATACAGGCAGTTCCTCTGTAGTTATGTTTCAGAAGCCTTCGTTTTGAAAAATAATTGGAAAATTCACCCCTCTCAAGAAACAATAACCATGGCGTCTAGCTCATTTTTCGAGTCATACCAAAGGCTCATTGTTTTGTGTCGATTCAATACAAATCATGTGTTTATCAAAATATCAAGCTATCTATACTTTCTGATCTTTGTACTGACGTACTCCTCGGTCATGACTTCCTTGGATTGCATAAAAGTGTAAATATCTCTTTTGGTGGTCATAAATCGTCATTCACCGTCTGTTTACTGAAACCTGCATCTGTTACGTCCCCGCCTCTTTTCCACCATTTAACTGCTAACTGGAGGCCCTATCTGCTACGAAATCAAGAAGGTACAATCGAATGGATGAAATATTTATCCGGGATGAAATAAACAGATTAGTTTCTGATGGCATTATCGAACCTTCAACATCCCCGTGGAGAGCACAAGTTCTCGTGGTATCGAATGAGAATCACAAGAAACGTATGGTTGTGGACTACAGACAAACGGTCAACAAATTCACACTATTAGACGCCTATCCTTTTGCCGAAAAATAGACTCAAATGGCTGAAATCATTTCAAAATATCATATATTCAGCACTTTGGATCTCAAAAGCGCTTACCACCAGATACCTATCCAAGAACATGCAAAAGGTATTTACTGCTTTCGAAGCGTGTGGACGCTTGTTTCGATTCCGTCGCATTCCCTTCGGAGTGACGAATGGTGTCTCATGTTTCCGAAAGAACTATGGATCATATAATCGCACACTGAGCATCTCACAGATACATTTGTCTATGTGGACAATGTGACAGTTTGCGGGAGAGATACGCTTGAACACAAAACAAATCTAAAAACAAATTTCTTAATGCCGCTAAAAAATATGGATTGACTTTAAATGAATCAAAGAGCATTTTCGCAGCTAAAGAAATTACTCTTCTTGGTTTTCAAATATCGAATGGAAAAATTAAACCTGATCCTGACCGATTAAAGCCTTTGCAAGATCTCCCACCACCATCGAATGTGCAATCGCAACAAAGAGGTGTGGGATTTTTTTGCGCTTATTATTCGCCGTGGATCTCCAACTTCTCGATAAAATCCACTCACTCGTTCATAATCGAACGTTTTCCTTTGCCCGTCTCTGTGGAAAACAAAATTTTGATGATCTTAAAAAGAATTAGCCGTAGCAACTTTAGCTTCTATTCGTTGTGATATTCTCGTTTGTCGTCGAAACTGATGCTTCGGACGTAGCTATTGCTGCCACTTTGAACCAAGATGGAAGACCTGTGGCGTTTTTCTCTCGGACGTTGACGCCATCTGAAAAACATCACTCAGCTGTTGAAAAAGAAGCCTATGCCGTGGTTGAAGCTGATTCGAAAATGGAGGCATTTGCTTTTGGGTAATCATTTCAAACTTGTCACTGATCTTCCAAAGATCTATCCCTTTATTTTTGGCAATCAAAATCGGGGAAGGGTGAAGAACGATAAAAATTTTGCGCTGGAAAATGGAATTATCACCTTACAGCTTCGATGTTGTCTATAGACCCGGAAAAGAAGATAATAAAGCAGCAAGATGCACTAAGTCGATCCTGTTGTGGTGCGCTTCTAAATGGACTGGATTTAAAACAAATACATGATCATCTTTGTCATCCTGGAATTTCTCGTATGCTGCACTTTGTAGAAATCTCGTATCTACATCATATTCTAGTTGATATGAAATTCGAAAAATGACCTTGAGTTGTGAAGTGTGCTCTGAAATCAAACCCAGATTTCCTTCGGCAATTCAAGGCCAATTAATCAAAGCTACCTCCAACCGTTTGAGCGGTTATCTATCAATTTTAAAGGACCTCTTCCTTCATCAACTCGTAATCGTTATCTACTGACGGTCATCGATGAATATTCTCGATTTCTCTTTGCATTTGCTTTCATCAGGCTTTAGCAGTCCGCACCGTCATACTTCACCTGTGTCAAATATTCGCAATGTTTGGGATGCCTTCGTACATTCAATCTCAGACAGAGGTTCTTCCTTCATGTCGACCGAGGTACAAAATTTTCTTCGGGAAAAAGGTATAGCTTCGAGTAGAACGACTCCTTATAATCGAAAGGGAAATGGACAGGTAGAAAAGAATGAATGGTACTTTCTTATGGAAATCGATCCTTCTCGCTCTCAGATCCAAAAAAGGCTTTCAGTTGAAAACTGGGAATGCGTGCTGCTGGACGCATTACATTCAATCCGTTCATTATTGTGCACATCTACCAACGAAACCCCTCACGAGCGTCTTTTTCGACACAATAGAAGGTCGACTTTTGGTAACACACTCCCAACCTGGCTTACTGTTCCTGGCAAAGTTTTACTCAAGAAGAATGCTAGAATTTCTAAATATGACCCCTCTGTGGAAGAAGTTGAACTAATTCATTGCAATCCTAACTATGCGCATGTTCAGTTTTTTCTGATGGAAGAGAAGATGCAGTATCTATCCGTCAATTAGCCCCTGAAAGGCTCCGACGCACTGATGAATGAAGCTGGAACTAATATGGGACTCTGTGAAAAAATGAACCGGTTGTTGCTGATGAACAAAAACCTCCTATAATGACGATACCGATATTGATAATGTTAAGGCAAATGGTGAATCTACGGATAACTCAAATGCTCGTGACTCTATCAGAGAATCTCGAAAACCTTATCAATCAACAACAACGTGTTCATTCTTATAATTTACGAAGTGGAAATGTTTAAATACTATGTTTTCTCAATCCTCTTTGAATTGGTTACTATAACAGTCTTGTTTTGACTCTGACGCTACGCTACAAATCGCAGTGGAGGAGAATGATATGTTTGTTTATTTGTACACACATTTATATTAACACCGTTCGTATACTAACATGTTTTGTTTTGTCTTTTAGCATGTATATCTGCATTATATGATGAATAAAGCCTAATATTTTAGGCAACTCTTTCTTCTGATTTGTCTAATCATTCTGCCCGATTGCTGTGCTTGTTACTTTGATTCAGAACACTTATATAACCGAGTGACTACTGCGAATTGCGTAAACTTAAAAAAGATATAGAAGCATTGTGATACCTATTAAAATAAACTATTATCATTACAGAAAAAAAATTATTAGGAAAATGAAATTTGGAGCCAATGCATATAAACAATCATAGTAGGTACAAAATGACGAATTTTCATTTTTACTCTCTACTTTATAGCTACAATGAACTTCAATTAAAGCTATCTAATAAATTCTGTTTTCTAATCATAAGACTGTTCTTTAAAAGGCATAAGAATGCTTCTTGAAAATTCGTACATAACTAATGTTTATAGTTTACAAATTTTAACAGAAGCAGTTCTGACTATTAATAAGAATTATATATATATGTATATATATATATATATATATATATATATATAAATACTACCTTACCGCATCTGCCAATGAATTAACTTTCATCATTTTGATAATTATAAATGTACATTTTCATCAAATTATAATATGAATGATAAACAAACGTTTTGTAAAGCAAGACTATATGCTTCCCATATTACGAGCTGAGACAAAATATATTTTATTCTTATTCATATTATAAAAACAGCAAAAGATTGAAACTTAGATGGACCTAAAGACATTATCATAATATTTTATCATCTGGGTTGGCATGAATCTTAATCCAGTCAAAGTTCCCATTTATTCCTTTCGTCACCAAGTCCATTTTTTATACACTTATGGAACCATTATGCTAGTAAACTGAAAAAATTATGTTAAGGCAACCGTATTTTTGTTTTTTCGTAAAAAAATAGTTTCTAAAAGATTTTTGTTCGCCCAAAAATGTAGAAAAACATAATAATCGTTCAAACTAAACAAACACACGTTTTTATCTTCCATATTTAATGCTGAATTTGTATTTTAAATGCTCCTGGAGCAGTTGACATATCGGACATAGCGTAATAGCCGGTGTAGATCCGCTCCATTGATTCCTAACATTTTCAAACTTGCCAACGGGTTTCATTTAACTTCAAGCTACATTCAAATATTATAGATTTTCTGTGTATACTCAATACTACTCCGATAAAAATGGAATTTCCACATCAAATTGTGGAATCGTCTTCATTTGGAATTTATATCGTCTTCAATTTATTTTTCTTTAGACCAGTGGATTTATTCTAAACCTGGATTTAACTGCATTCTCTTTTCTTATTAGTTGCACTCAACGTCTGGCATTCTACTCTTTTAAAGATACATCTATTGACTCCATAGCCATGAATATGATGCTGGAATCTCCCATTTTTGACGCAATCGTAACAAAAAAGCTGGCAACACTGACAACAAGGCACACCAAACTCAAACAGCAGATAGCCAAAATCTCTGGTTTCCTAGCGGCTCCATCTGGAGTCCCTTCCTAATCCACTTTTTTGCTATACATTTTGCGCCAGGTTGACAACTTTCTCAATAGGATTATGAGAGAGAGGTTGCGTTGTACACTCACAGCACACGCGACATATGTCCTTTAACCCTTCTCTCTATTTTTTAATGTTGAGCTTGTCTCGGATATGATTAAGCGGTTGGGTGATAATTTTCACCACCTGAACATGTTTATGACAAGTGTTGTGCGCCACTGTATTGTTGAACCCTACTGCTCTGAAAGGCCACCACTAACAACCAACTCAAACATTGCGTCCGCTAGCTCTACTCAGCCAGCATCGGCTATACCTTGACGTCGCAGTCGGACCCGTCGTGTAGCAATGACTATTAATAAACAGTGATGCGAATCCTACACAACCTCTTTCGTCATGTTTTCAAAACCTTTAACAATCATATCCACCCGAAAAGAGATGGATTTAAAAAGTCCAGAGTGATGATGAACACGTGCTTAACATTAGCAAGAGAAAAGTCACTTCATCAGCCAGTGGTCGTGCTCCGACCGCTGTTGTAAGACCCCTGCACGCTTTATCTTCCCGGTCTCAACAATTTTCACTAATTCGAAATTTCACACACAACACATCACCCCACAATGGGAATTTATTATCTCGAACAAACTAGACATGTGCTTAATTAATGAAACCTGGTTGTCCACCATCGTATACAGTGATATTCTTTTCTTCATAAATCGATATTCTTTTTTTCCAGGAGACAGAACTGGTAGCCGTGGAGGTGGAATAACTGCACACTTTCGATTCTCTCCAATGCATAAGCGTCTGACCAAACACCACTCTTTTGCACCCGAGTTCTTCGCCTTTAATCTATTAATATAAAATCAAAGCCTGTCTCGCTGCATAGTCTACCAGCTTCCTAATCTCTCAATCTTACCTGAAACACGAGGGGCTCAACTTTTGTAAATTCGTTTTATGTGACCGTCCGAACATCACTTTGTGGTCGACCTCATTCTCCGTCAAGCTAACTGGCATAAGCCGACTTCAGGATACTATCCGTTGTTGCGGCTCTTCGCTATTTCTTAAATGAATTAGTGCACTTTTATGCTTAAGCTAAAAACCAACTCGACTGTGTCCTGTCAAATAAGAAGTGCCGAATGTCCAGTGCCGAGATATTTTCTCTAATCTTGAACATTATAAAGTATCCTTTCATATCCCCTTCTTTTCTTCTGCCTCAGGTGAAACTCTACAAACAACCATACAATTCATTCAATAATAATAATAAATCAGGTGACTATGAGATTTCACAACTTAATGCGGAATAATCACACCCGAAAACGTAACTTATTTCTTTCCAGGTTCTTTACGTCCTCATCTCGCCATCTATACTCAGCACACAATTACCCCAAGAAAGCAATGCAAACTATTTAAGGCGCGTGGTAATCTGCTCCATAATTAAGCACTAGGCAACTCTTCCCAAGCCCACGCTCTCTAAGTTTGACGTATGGATGATCATCAAGCAAGCTTTGTGTGTCAAAAGGCGCATCTGAATGCCACCCAACTCTCGTCAGATATACTCAATCGTAAACAAACAAACGTTTCAACAATCAAACCTAAACTTCACTGGTTCCGATGACATCAGCTTCAGAGACGACTATCTGAGCTACCATACAGGTTGATACTTATTTTCTACTTCTTGGGCTGAAGTGACAGGCGATCGAAATCCCGAGAACTTTCATCGGCTCCACGTCTCGCTGGCCAGGGTCGTTCACGCAATCGTGGGCATCAAATCTTTCGAGTTAGAAGGATTTTAAACTTCTTGTCGAAGGTGTTCTCATGTCTCGCAAGTACTTCTTACAAAAAAAGTGGCATAAGTCGACGATCTCTCAGAACTATCAAGCGCTTTCTCCTTGCAAATCTCCTCCTTTTGTAATTCAGTCACAATGCTTCAAATGGACCCGTTCGGTCTATTTCAAGACTGAGACCCACTCTAATCAAAGCTTACGTCCTGCATCTAATATTCTTTGGCAGTGAATTTTATTAACCTCCCCCCTCCCCGTTTGGCTTACCCAACAGAGCCAAAATAAGAGCGAGTGCGTCCTCCTTGCATATATTCAACTTTCGAGATTCAATCGCAACATTAGACTTTAACTTGCTTTTTCCTATTGAATTATTCTCACACTCATCATTACTGCGTCACGCGTAATTGTAATTCTTCAATGCAATCAAATCATACTCACGTCTTTCCCAAAGTTTTCAAAGCACTACTCGCGTGGATAAAACTCAACCCCGACTGAGCATATAAAAGCGAATAAACTGCACTTCAATAAATTCATAAGCGACAACACTAGCTGGTAGTATAGTTTGTTCCTTTTGCACTCGTATTACACGTGGTTGTGAATGGAGGTAGACCTGGACACTTCTCATGTTTTTCGGCGCTATGCTAGCGACAATTGAACATCACCTACGAAAATCTTATTAACTCCTTAGTTAAATTTCTGATGGCTAAGTACAATTACCCTAATAAAGATTTTTCTATTTCTGCTAATCCAACGGACCGTAAACAGAATTTTATGACGAGAATTTGTCACTCGTTGTCTCAAACTTCTTCATTTTCGCTATTTTAATCAAAAGCCAGTGGTTTTTACCGTACTCAGGAGCGCCGCGGAATTCACTTTCGCAACGGGAGGTCCTAAACTCTGCAGAGAGAATCGGTATCCACTCTTCTTAAAAATTCATCCTAGTCGATTTTATCATAGTCATTGTTAACTTTATTTATTTACAAGAGAAACTGCTATAAAGCTGCTGACAGCACTTGCCTTACCCAAATTTTTATAGTCCCACCGTTATCATTTCTGACATACAAGTGTCAGCCATTTTTATATTACTCTTCTTTTGATTTCGATAATGATGTTTTCAACTGTCAGACCAGATGACAGATTAAAAAAAAAATTCATTATAATCAAATAAAGCTATTGTGTTATTGTTACTGTACACTGGATATTTTATTGAGATTTTATGTTGCTTGAAATAAAATACAGTTTGTTCACTTAAATTGATTTATTAAGAATTGTAACTCGGAAACAAGTACATTAATTTTAGACTATGAAGTTACACAAAATAAGCGGCGGCATTAGTAATCATATTTAATAGAACTATAAATAACCATACCTTCGGGTACTTGATGTAGGAGACTGATGTATCACATAACGACCAAACGGTAATGCGCAAATTGAATTCAGATGTTGAAAGTACATGTCGACTATCAGAGGACCAGCAAGCACTTGAAATCCCAATTGATCCTTCATCAATTTTACAACTCCATTGAAGATGTTCCATGGACCAAACCTGTATAACATTTCTTTGCTTAAGGAAACACATAATAAAGTAAGAATCTGGAGACCAATTTAAGTCAGTTATAGTATCAACACAAGTATATGTACAAATAACCTGCAGTGAATTGCTTGAGCGGACATTTAATTTAAATTGCAGAGCAAACGCAATATAGTAACCACACGGGGACATCTTTGCATTGCTGTTCGTCATTCTAATACTTTCAGAAAAATCCATCTTAAACCTAGCAACGGCCAATGGGCCTAATTATTAACTAAATGTGCACTTAAAATAACCATATACCAAATAATAAAAAGATATTTAAACAAAAAGAACCTAATAATGTAAAAACAAAGCAAAACATCCAATCCTATTTTTGTATTATAATTTACAACGTTCTACATAATTTAACAAAAATTATTTTGTATTATTTAACTTTATCCTAATTTAAACATAATTAAAAAATTTATATTAGGAGGTCATTTTCTATTGTAAACTAAATGTTATTAATTTAAACAGAACCAATGAAGCAGTTTAAATTATGTAACGACACAAAGAAATTCGCCGACATATTGCGTAAATTAAATTCAATTCAATTTACGCTGCACCAATGAGAAAAAAGTGAAATTTGCCGTTAACCAATTGTGTGCTAGCAATCAATCAAGGCAATTTAATCACTGTGAATTTACCATGCAAGTCAGTTGTCGCGTTTGCCTTCTATTGAGCGTTACTCTTACGTGCTGTCTGCTATTGTCACCTACGCTGATTTTAGGGCTTGCTTTGCACACATTGGCAATTTAAATCACGCCAATCTTGTTGATGTACACCTAGAGATATGGAGTCACATCTACAGTTGATCCTTTCAGTGAGACAGTTCATGCGAAACTTCAACGAGATTATTCAGCTTATCACTCGTCACGGATGTCAACGCCACATCAGAAGGAACCACAACCCAAGTCAACCAGAGCTGGTCTTAAGTGTCTAGGAGTACTTATGGATACTGCTACACTAGCTGACATTCTCGGCATTTGCCGGAGAACGCAAGACCGATCCTAATAAGGCCACCCATAAGTACTAACTCAGCCATCTTGGCAACTAAACTGACATTGTAACATCGTAAGGCATTTACTTGAAGCTGGGACGTTTACAAAATTGGCAACCACGCCCGGATACTGTATACTTTACTGTTTTTTCTAGTCATCAGGAAACTTTTTGTATAAATACAAACGACTGTGTTTCGTTTTCATTTTTTTGGAGTACAGTAAATTAACATTTGCATATACGTTTTACTCTGGTTTTAATCTCTCTAAAGTCGAAGATTTCATGGCAATTTTGTTGGGTATATTTTTTTGAAGGAAGGCTTCTATTCAATATTTATTACTACGTACAAAACTGTACATCTTGGTGATCTGTGAAAGAGCATTGACTGTACGAAAGTGCAGAACTGACGTGTTTTGTGAAGGAACTAATTTCATCTGTGTTCTGCTCTCATCTCTCGGCAGATTCAACTGCGGAAGATTCTGTTTCAAATGTGGAAGCCGTTAGTGGGTAAGCGATTCGTTTAAAATCTTTTTATGCATTTTCATCTTGTTTATAAATTTATGCATTTAAGATCCCGTGAGACTATTAGAATGTCCGGTCCAATTTGAGAAATTGATGTTCCTGTTTTGGATAGAGATAGCAAAATATTCTTTATGCGCGTAGACTCCGCTTTCTCCCCGTTTCCAGATTATGACAGTCATAAAAAACTGTCAAAGGTTTTTGCTAAACAACCTTCTGAATTGCAGCGACGGATTTATCCGAAGCTTGAGACCATTAGGAAACTACCTAATCCCATTTTGGGCCTACAAAATGAAATAGAATCCTTGTTGGGTCCCACAGAAACTGAATAGATAAGAAATAAATACGCGCAGTTAGTCATGCCAAATCTTGGCCCCCATCGAGATTATTAGTGAATTACGGAAACGTTGGTATAAAACCAATATTTCTGACAATGAGGCTATGGTTGTTCTTATTAACAATCTTCTGCAATCATTAAAATTATTCGCCAGACAGCTCCCCAACACACACACTCTCTATAGATGACTTATCTGAGAGATGTGAGTTAGAATATAGGGTTTTGGAACCTAAGTTGAATTCGTCATCATTTAGTCCGCTTCCGCAGGATGATTGGCTCTCCTCTTTAATGAGAACGGTAGCGAACATGGATAAAGTTCTAGAAGGATTGGCCATAGGGAAATCCGAGCTAAATCAGGTGAATGCTCGACCAAATTTTACGCCCAAAACACATTATAACAGTAGGCGATGATCGAGATCCCCGCAATCTTTTAACAGGTATGCGCCGAAGAATTGGTGCTTTAATCACCAGAAGTTTTTTTTATTCAAGGCATGTCTGGCTCTGTCGTTTCGAAAAAATTCAGAATGAATGTCAATTTCCACAGTTGACGGGAAAGACAACGGAAAACCTGCGCAGTGGTGCATCAGGATCGGAAAACGTATGGCGCAGAAAGTAGAAGACCGTACTTTCCGGGCATCAATGGCATCAATGGCGCCAAAAGGAAGGAATCATTTACAATCTGATATTTCTATCGACTTATTTGTCCACGCCGAATTTGCCACATAGATAGCCAAACGAACAATGCCAGTCGCAATCACCAGCCTACTTATTTGTATGACAACTGACAAACAGCCCAACGAACTTCACATTCTTGATTTCAGAACTGGCGAAGAATTCATCGTAGACCTAGGTGCAACAGTCTCAGTTCTCAAGGGTGATTCAATGGCCGAGATATCGCTAGGCATTCTACTCGCAACAGCTACAGGCGAGCCCATACCTAATTATGGCTGCCGGTATCGCACACTTAACATAGGATTACGGCGTAATCTTACTCACAACTTCATCGTCGCCAAAGTCTCACACAATATAATAGGCCTTGATTTCCTTATGAAATTTTGGCTCATTGTTTATCTTGCCAATCAAAAGATTATCGACCCTTCCACCGGACTTGAGCAAGGTTTTTAGATACTTGCCTACGAGCGTTTGGAGATACAGGTCATTCAGCCAACCCCAATGCGTCATTCAGCAGAGATATCAGCAGTTCTTCGAAAACACAAGTCGCTTTTCAATCTTAGCAAGTCAGAGATACGAGTCTCCAACAAGATGCACCATATCGTAACAGAAGGACAACCTATTGCACTCAAGAAGCAACCACTGGCCCCTGCTAAATTGAAAGCTGCCAAAGAGAAAATTTCAATAATATTGGAAGAGGGAATAATCAGATCATCTAAAAGTTCATGGGCGTCACCAAATCAAACGGATCGTACAGAGCCTGCGCAGATTGCCGCAAGTCAAATTCAGTGACAAAATCTGATGCATATTCAATTCCCAATATGAACACCTTACTTGAGAAACTCAACGGCAGCAATTTGTTCTCAGTGATTGACCTCAGACAAGCCTATCATCACATCCCGGTAGGACCAGAATATAATGAAAAGACTGCAGTCATCACTCCATTTTGCCTTTTCGAATATTTTTACATGCCTTTTAGATTTCAGTGTGCTACGCAGACATTTCAAAGATTCATGGACAGCATACTTCGCGACGACGCCGCTTATTTTATGTCTTATCTCGATGACATAATGGTATTCAGTCCAGACTTAGAATCTCATGCCAAGCATCTACGAAATGTCCTCTCACGCTTATCCAACCACGGACTCAAGATCAACTGTGACAAGACGCAGATTGCAACTACATCCGTGGACTTCTTAGGGCATCGTATCACGCCACAAGGTATTCAACCTTTGCCGTCAAAGGCGAATTCAATCAGGAATATCAAGTCACCAAAGACTGTTAGCGAGTTGCAGAAAATTTTGGGAGTACTAAACTACTATCGCAAGTTCCTTCCGGGCCTTTCAAGACAACTTTATCCTTTGTGCAGGCATCTGCGGAATCGAAAAGGACTTAGCAGGAATTCCATCATTATTTGGTCATCCGAAGACGAGGAATTACTTCGACTCGCCATAAACTCGTTAGCAAATGCCACAATGCTAACGCATCCAGATTTTCAACCACCATTTCTACTCACGACAGATGCTTCTGAATTCGCTATTGGAGCCACTTTGGAACAAGAGATCGACGGAGTTCGGAAGCCTATCAGTTTCTACTCGCGTATTTATCAACCAGAAGAAACGTGTTACGACACTTTTGGTAGTGAACTCCTTGCCATACATGACGCAGTGCGCCATTTTATCAGCATTATTGGCAGGGGCAGATTTGTTGTTTTCAAAGATCATGCACCATTAGTTAGCGCACATTGAAACGCGACTTCAACTATCGCAAAGTACTCTACCAGAGTGGAAAAACAGCTTTCACGTCTAAGCGAATGGCAATTTTGCCTCTTTCATGTCAAGGGCGAACAAAACTTCATTGCAGATGCCCTTTCCAGGCCAGATATCTCGCTACAACCACCTTCGCCGTCGCCATTAACTGTCAACTCCGTGACACTCAGTGAACCTTCACTAACGCCGTCCCTCCTTTGAACGGAACAGCGTGGTGACATTCACATACAAAGATCAGTATCCCGTCACCCAATCAAGTTCATATGCCGTATCTGGGAAGGCTTACCCATTTTTTACTTCGGGGGAACGCAGCCCAACAAGCCAGTTCTGCCGACCAGCATACAGAGAAAATTTTCGACTCAATTAACTCAATTTCTCACCCAGGAAGCAAAGCGACTGTTCGACTTCTGACAGATCGTTTCTGGGGTCACAGGCTTAGACAGAGCGCTAAACGATGGGTTTCCGAGTGTGCCATTTGCCAGAACAACAAGATCACACGGAACATTCGTTTTAGGTTGCAACATTTCCGATCTACTTCTCGCCTAGCCATCGTCCAATTCGACATAGTTCATCTGGCTAAGGTTCAAGGTTTCAGCTACCTTCCAACTCTGATTGATAGATTTAGACGGTGGCCTGCTGCATTACCTCTTGGCAACATTTCTGCAAACGAAATAACTAACGGTTTTATTTCTGCATGTTCCCAATGAGGTCATCACTGACAGAGGTACTTGCTTCTCATCGGATCGTTTTAAAACCACCTTGCGGTTCATGAGATGCACCTTACGCCTGACGACTGCCTGCCATCCCCAATCTAACTGTATGGTAGAGAGAATGCATAGGGAACTCAAAACTGCTTTAGCATCCTCGTCCATTAATGGCAACTGGGTCGATGCACTACCTTTAGTTCAGCTCACCTTACGTTCACGCACTCTTGAATTTATTTAAACTACTGCGTCACAACTATTGTATGGCATGAATCTACGCCTGCCTAGTCAACTCCCACGTCTACTACCCGCACAGAATGACCCACAAGACTAAGCTATCTGCCTCCGATTTCATTTCGGTAACATGTCTGAACAGCAGCCGAAACATTCGCCTCGTCCAGTCTTCGTTCACCCGCTGCTCCACAGCTGCAAGAGAGTACACGTTCACAACGACACTACTGTTACATCACTACAACCAAATTATCGCTGTCCTTACCCGATTTTGCTCAGACCACCCAAATACTTCATTGTCACGCAAGACGCCAAACCGACATCAGTAAGCATAGACAGGTGGAATCCGTTTATCGAACCACATGATCCTAAGAGCATTCAACCTTCTACAAATGTCTCAGGCTCTATCTGCCTACAATCTCAACCTAGCAATAGCTTGCTTTGGATAACGCGTAATTGATATTTTTTTAACATTAATTTTTCGTTATTCTACGTATCAAAATTTTAGTTTAACGCGCATCATTTGCGCCCTACATTACGCAACGTGACCTATGAATCCACTTGATTCATTTTTCTCACATTCACTTGTCTCACGTGGTATAACCCGTTGTTCTTAGCAAACAACTGTGTAGCATTTTGAACAGTCCTTTGGTATTATGCCATCTCTGAGGCAATGTTCGAGTACATATTTTTCAATGCAGTTACCTTTTGACTTTCATGATATATATATATATATATATATATATATATATATATATATATATATATATCATTATAATGTATGGCTCACACCTGAGCTAATACTGCCTATTTTGGTATGACCAACTACTCAGAGCTAACGCTTTCGTGTAGCAACACTAAGTAGTTATTAGCTTCATATCATGATACAGGCCACTTTCAATGATTATCTCAACTTCATCAGTTGCACAGAGACCACTCTATAAATATCATGATCACAATGCGAGCACACACTAGCTCCTTTGGTCGTATACAAACGCATTGACGACGATCCAGCTTGCCCAGGTTTAAATTAAACCTGGCAACTTCAATGGCAATCTACCTCAAAATTCTCACGCTGCAGCGCCCAAACCTTACATTGCTCTATTTTGCCTCACGCAGTATGACCGGCTACTAAAGCTAACAATTTGTGTAGCAATTCCTATTGGTTACTTGGCATCATATCATTGTTGAAGCAACCACCAAGCATACTTAAGCTTAGTATTTACGGTACATTTTTTATAACTATGGGCAGAATAATAACCAGTTGCTTAACTTGGTTCGAACTCTGCCATGCATTTCTTATCTAGCCTCGCCGAGAGGAATATTTTTTTCTTTTTTTTCAGAGAAGTAAGTGGTGTAACGACGCAAAGCAATTCGCCGACATTTTGCGTAAATTAAATTCAATACAATTTACGCTGCACCAATGAGAAAAAAGCGAAAATGGCCGTTAACCAATGGTGTGTGAGCAGTCAATCAAGGCTATTTAAGCTCGGCGAATTTACCACGCAAGTCAGTTGTCGCGATTGCCTTCTGCTGCGCGTTGCCCTTACGTGCTGTCTGCTATTATCACCTATGCTGATTTTCGGGCTTGCTTACCACACATCGGCAATTTCAGTCACGCTAATCTTGTTGCTGTACAACTAGTGAGACGGAGCACATCTACAGTTGATCCTTTCAGTGAACCGGTTACTGCAGAGCTTCAACGAAATTACTCAGCTACTCACTCGCCACAGATGTCAACGCCGCAACAGAAGGAACAACAACCCAAGTCAACCAGAGCTGGTCTCAAGTGTCTAGGAGTAATTCTACACACTGCTACACTAACTGACCTTCTCAGCATTTGCCGGAGAACGCAATAACGGCTCTAATAATGGCTCCATAAGAGTACTAACTCAACCATGCTGGCACCAAAACTGACTTTATAACGTCGTATGGCACTTACTTGAAGCTGGGGCGTTTACAATTATATCGACGTCATCTTGTAAATTTTATATTGTTTCTTTTGAATAACAAACATACAAGCAATTTTGTATTTGACACGAGTACGAAGAATAAAATAGATTAGTAAAAGGGCAACAACCGGTGTGGCCGTGCTCGTGGATTTCTACAATACTTAAATTTAGATCTGAGATCGGGTTTCATTTTGTTTTTCTTTTTAGACTTTGTAGATTTATCGTCTGATCTCACCTCTGGAAAACACTTGGAATTTACTTACAAATTTTGCTCGGAATATACTTACAAATTTTAAAGACTAACTTTTATCTCATCGGAATTTACGACAGACATATTCCTTTTTTTCCTCTGTTTCTCTATCACACTCCTCCATTATGAATCAGACTTTCTTGCCAGCCTCTACCACGCTTTTAACCCAGAAGCTACTTTCAACTCTCACTGATCTCCAGCAAAAGATGGCAGATGTCAACGGATTGCTCGGAGCTTTATCAGGTAACATCTCTTTCTCCACAGTGCAGCCACATTTGTTGGGCCAAGCTGATTATTTCTTGAACGGTGTTGCGCAGGAGGTTGCTTTACGAAATCACAGTAAACGCAACCTCTTCCTCTGGTCCTACTCTCTAAGGACGACCTGGCTTCAGATCTAATCAGTCATTTGGGAGATTATTTTCCAATGCCGCGTTTTGCGTACGCGGGTAGTAGCTTTGCACGGACAGTTTCAAAAAGATCCGATTGATTACAATTTCCAATTTTGTTTTGTCTTCGATCGGGCTGAATTTGTATTCGTCCCAATGGAAATGTGGTTCTGTCACATCTTTTTCAGTAAACAAAGATGTGATAGAACCGCATTTCCATTGGGACAAATACAAACTCAGCCCGATCGAAGACAAAACAAAATTGGAAATTGTGATCAATCGGATCTTTGTGGAACTGTCCGTGCAAAGGTACTACCCGCGTATGCAAAACGCGGCATTGAAAAAAATGGCACTACGAAAACACATTTCAAAATATATTTGGGAGATTACCTCCATCTTCTCAAAGAGGTCTCCTCCGGCAAATGTTGTGCTTTTGTAGTTTCTTCCTGCAAAATTCTGTCCAACGACGAACTCAGTCAACTGAAGGCTCGATCACCCCTAATATCGACAGGCAAAGTGTGATTAAATCGTTATAAGACTTTACAACAAAAAAAATTCAGAACAAGCTCGGACTTTTCCACCAGACATCGTCCACTCTAGTGAAACCAGACATGCCCTTTGTGGCTGGAACAACCCAAAGAAACGTTGGTCATTTTACGGAGGTATCCCCGGTGATGCTCCTTCCTCTGGACCCATCATGCTAACCACCTCTCGATTTAAAGGGCTCCCCTTCACCACTAACTCAAACAGCAAGACCATTCCCACCAAACAAGCCCAAGCTTTACCGCGTCGTCATTTCCGACTAAACCGCATGAAGACCCACAAGAACAGCCATCCTCCTCCAATCTCCAGTGCCAGTCACAAATCCATAAAGTGAAATTGTTATCACGACCGGTGCAGTGGACCTGAAACCGACAAAACTCAAAACCATCACAAACCTGCGGGCCATCGATTCATTCCCCAGAAATTCCTTCTCTAAACCCACCGATAACAACTAGGATATTTGTGACTATGCCCCTGTACATATCTTGTCCCCTCTCACCCCCGCATCACTGCTCCCGAGCAACCCTATCGAGCCCAGATAGCTCCCACCCATTCTACTTTCAAATCCTCAAAGTACCTCACCCGCTTGATAAAAGTGAGACTACGGAAATCTAGATCGAGGCTGATCACTCCATTCTCGACAACAAGCTGTCAGTCACCCTTATAATCCTGAGGTCTCGCTCCGGCCACCAGCAGAAAGCATACGTCCGCTTCTACTCCCCGGTCTACCAGATTCCTTTCATTAATTCTTATCAATTATATAATTAAACGAACATTGGTTGCGCGGGTGGTGATAACAATTATTATAATCAAGGTTGCGGTCTTGATAAAAACACCTATTGTTAATTACTTGTATATCATTCGACTAAGAATTGTATGAGTGTAGAAGGAGCGAATTCATCTAGTAGATAGTTTTCGTCCTTGGCCCAGGAACTCATCAGGGTACTGGCCAGGTACCGCGGACGGGACACGTTAGTTGGAACTTTGGGTCTAAATGGATGCCATATGAGCTCCACCTAAAGGAAAAATTGACTAACAAGTTACATTAGTTAGTATATAACTGAAAATTGTGTGTAGTGTAGTGTGCGGCAGGATAGCTCAGTGGATAGAGCACCAGATTCCGAAGCAGACGTGCCCAGGTTCGTATCCTGTCCGCGGCAAATTCTGTCCAGTACTTGATGAGTTCCCAATAAGGACGAAACCGGTCTACTGGATGAATTGCCTTTTCTACACTATACAATTCTTAGTTATATACTGACATATGTAAGTAATTAATGGGTCAGGTGTTTATATCAAGACCGCAACCTTGATTATAATAATTCTTATCAATTGTAGATTGCTTACGCCAAAAATCAACCAACTGCGAGAATTTTTATCCGCTGACGCGCTTGACACGTGCTTTCTTTTTGAAACGTGGCTGTTCTCTTCCGTTAATTGCGATGATCTTTTCATTATCAATGGCTGCAAATTCCTTCGAAGTGAAAGAACGGTTGGTCGTGGGGGTGGTCTGTCTGCCTATGTCCGTTCCTCTCTCATGACCAAAAGTTTGTCTACAACAATCTCACTATAATTCTAATTCTTTTCGTTTTAGCTACTGATTCTAGACCAAAGCTTATCTGTTTGCGTTATTTTTAGACCCCCGAATCTCTCAATTATCGACGACACTTGTGGGGCTCAACTTTTGTCAACTTTTTCCTCTCAACGTTTCGATTAATACATCGTTGTGGGCAACTTTAACCTTCCTTTGGCCAACTAGCATAATATAACTACGGAAACTCACCCGTTGATTCGGCCCTTTGCGGACAACCTTCTTAGTCAATTTGTGCAATTCCCTACATGAGGAAACATGTAGCGTGATTATGTCCTCTCTAACAAGGGCCGCGACCAATTTTCGAGATACTTGTGGGGCTCAACTTATGTCGAAAATTTCCTCTCAACATTCCGATCAGTACATCATTGTGTGCCACCTTAAAATTCCTTTGGCTAACTGGCAAAATCTAATTTCAGAAAATCATCCATTTCTTTGGCTCTTTGTGGACAACCTACTATATCAATTTGTGCATTTCCCGAACCGAGGGAACAACCAACTTGTTTGTGTCCTCCCCAACAAAGATGTGACCAATGTTCAATCTCAGGAGATCTTCCCTAAACTCTACCACTGCCAGGTATCCTTTCTTGTTCCTCTTTTATTCTTTATCCCTAAAGAGAGCATTCAGACTTTCAAGCAATTCACCAATTTGGAAGAGTTTAGCCGACTCCGTGGCGCCGTTAATTGGAGAGATCTTACTCTTCTAGACAACCTCTCATCATGTTTTTCCGATGTCCATAATGTCTTATCCTTCCACATTATTTCGGCCACCTCTATTCAAAACATTCAGCGATGAACAATTTGAACGCATTGTTTAGAGCACGCGATAATTATGCACGCTGTTCTAGATTAAGCACAACATCACAGATTTGCGCTCTCACTCTCCGAAGTATCGATTAGGAAATTAAACAGGAAATCAACAAACAAGCGCTCAACATCGAGAGACACATCCGCACAGCACCAATCTCTCGGAAAAAGTTCGCTGACATCAAACACTAATGATTATAAAAATCTAATGCCTCATACATAAACTTCCCTCGGTCGGACGACGCTAGCTTTGCCGACGATAATGTAAATTATCTTCTAGACTCCATTTTCATTCCCACTCGGCCTGCTGAGACACTTAACAACGTAGACACTGAGAACCTACGTTGGTTCAATATTTCGCTGATCTTCGTCGTTCAAGCAATCAAAGGCATAAAGTCTTAACACCAATTTGATCAGTACGGTGTCTCTGTCAGGATAATTGCCCTTCTTGTCTGGAATGTCTTCTCTCTGGATGCCGATGATATCAACCGTTGCCTCGAACCTACTTATCTTCCCCGGAATTGCTTAATTTAACAATCTCTCCTATTCAAAAAAATTGTACATCGCCAATCTCCTTATTCAAAGATCTCCGCCCTATAACTATCGTCCCTCCATTCACTTAAATCTTCGACAGTGTCTTATATAACTTAATCTATCCTTTCATCAAGTCTTGGGATAAATTCTGCCTCTTCGACGCTCAACATGACATCTCGAATGTCCGCTTTTATTTCACTAACATAGTCAGTTCCCTTGTTAACTGCTACTCCTCTATCTCTAAATGTCATGAATGCACTCTCCTCCTAGCAGATGTTTCCAAGGCTATTGATTCACTGTCGTTCTAGGCAATTGAATTCGCCGTGTTAAGCAGTGGTATTACCAGCAGCGTCCTCAAACTTATCACTCATCATCCCCAACATTGTTACACAAATGTAAAATTCAGAAATAATCAATCGAGGTCAGCCTTTATCCGATTTGAAGTTTCCCAGTGCTCCGTACTAGGTCCTATACTATTCAGCCTAACACTCGCTCATGTGCAGGTTGAGAAAAATCAATTCAAGCTGTTTAAAAATGCAAATGACATGGTAATCGTATTCAATAACCCTACAGCATTCAACCGCTTCATGCTGCTTATCACTCAGCTTCTATCTTCGTTACAATAGCAGATTAACAGAATCGGTCTTAAATTAAACCCCGATAAGATTCGTTTGATGAAAGTCTACTCTGACCCACTCTGCTCTCTCCTGGATGATAATTCTCCCCTTTATATTGAATTAATAGATTCGGCCAAGCACCTTGGTATCTATTTTTAAATCCCTAAACTTCTCCCCATATCTTCAACATACTACCCCCAAACTCTTCATGTGGGCCCATTTAATCTGCTTCAAGGCAAACAACCACACTCTTCAACTCATGCTGTTCAAAATCTACGTCCTACCTCTCATACCATACGCTGGCGAATTTTATTGCCCTCTCACTCTAGTCTCCTCTTATGCCATCGAACAGATTTCTCCCAAATTCTTAAAGCGAAAATTCCTTCTCAGCCAGAATTATCCGAAACGCCTACTCCTGGCAGCCTTCTTCCGCTATGGTTTATCCGTCACTTACGAGTCATTTCTTTCGTTCATAATCTCACAACTAGCCTATAACTGTCAAACTACGCTCACCCAAGTCACCATTGTGCTACACGCCATAGCATATATTCAATCCAATCCAACCACACTCCCATTATATTTATTAATATCTATCTCTTTTCCAAAGCCACAAGTGTATTCAACGCTCTTCCCGCGGAAATAAAGTTCCTATCCCAGCATGAATTTAAAAAGGCGGCTCACAATCATTTCTTTAACAAATTTGTATGCAAGACGTCTTATTGGAAGCAAAACTGGTTCCTCCTTAACCCATAATACTTCTTTTTATCTCTTGGCTATTATCAAGTTTCGGAGCGTGATGCTATTTCTGGCTAGCATCTTCTTTTAACTATTTGCCTCTGATTCTCAAATTCAAATTAGGATTCGACGATAACATTTCTATTCTTATTTTTATTCTACTGCATCAAAATATTGATTCCTGTGCCACAATTTGCTCAACTAAATCTCTTCTTATTGTTTCAGCATTAAATCAGAAACTCGAAAAGCCTACTGGACCATCTGGCATCCATTGGATGCTGGTTCCTCCAAGATTTCTAATAGCGGCAACCTCGCTCAACTGAAGTCAGTGAGCCCTGCATGCGACACTGACGTGCGAACTCTCATCTAACCCAGAATCAAATTCGTCTGTCCGACGCATGAAAATCACGCATTGATACTCGGACTCTTCACGATCTGTACTCTAGAAGATCATTCCTAGTTCAATGGAATCTCCTTTCCATCAGAACGAACTATCACGAAGTTGATGAAAGGTCTTCTCTTTCTCAAATCTTACCCTCTTATGGTTATATACTTTTCTAATCACAATTTAATTCAAATTAACATATTATACTTTTTATTTGTACCTCATCATTTCAATTGTTGGGCCTGTTGGCCTTTGTTGCCAAATAATGTATTTGTATTAGTACTATAAATAGTTGAATATAGAGCAGAATATAGTGTAGGAGCTCTTTTTGCGAGCTAGCGGTGTATTTATCTATGCCATGAGATTCCTACACATGCCTGGTAGCTGACGTTGGAAGAAATCGGTTTCGTGGGCCGTTCTTATAATCAGTCTCACTTTCTAGCTGGCATCAGTCATCTTTTCCCCTGTGTCGTGGTGTGAGAAGGCTAAGCCTAGTACCATACGTGTATTATGAACAATGTTACAAAGAAACTTAAAATTCAATGGTAGTCCAAATTGACAGTGCTCTAGACGGCAACAAAATAAAATATTGTTAACACAAAGTTAATATCTAGGCAAATAAGTAGTAAGTTATGAATCACATTTGATAATAGATCAAGAGCACACAAAAATGGAAATCCTGGTTTTGACAGCTAAAATACAGTAATTCGCCACATGCGACCGGCGTGTTACGCGGGGGTGTGTGTTGTTTTTAAAACTAAACCCCATTAATTACGAGTAAAATTGCAGCTCAAGAAATCTCAACTAAAACTGCTTGAAACTAACATAGATTAGTTCTAAAACCACAGTTATGAGAAAGATAGTCTAAAACCAGAATTAGTACATGTGACCCTAAGGTGACTGGATTTGTCGAAATTGAGACCGTTGGTTTGTAACGCGGAGCCGCGCGTTGGCCTTTAGTGCCAAAATGTATTAGTATTAGTATTATAATTAGTTTAATATATACTCTTTTTGTCGACTTCTGCAGCTGGTCCTCCCTTGCCTTCTAAGTCAGACTCAAATTCGTTTGTCCGACACCAGCAAATCCCGCATTGATACTCGGACTCTTCACGGTTTTTAATATTGTCGATCCTACCTATTCAAATGGAATCTCTTTATCTTCATAACGAACTATCACAAAAATGATGAAAGCGCTTCTCTTTCACAACTCTTTTCTTTCTAATGGTTAAATATTCTGATATTCTAATACCTCACGGCATTAGCAAGTGAATGTTTCCCGGGCACTATTAAGGTACATCAACTGTACTGCTTATCCTGTTGATATCTTAAGAACATTGAACGGCAATTTAGCCGTAGCATTACAATTCTCTCTAAATTTCTATCAACAAAGCCACATATTAATTAATTATGTCTATGTACCTAACTTCCTTTTGTAGCTTGATCTTAAAAACATCAATACTTATAGAATCTTGAAGATAAATTTAATTAAACTTTGTCCTATTTTCAAATTAAATGCTTAGGGTCCTTTGAGATAACCTTCAAGCGAAATTATTTTAAGTACTTACACGTACAGTTAACACCCAAATTTATGTTATTCACAGAAAAAGCAATGTTATTGGCGTCAATTTGAAAGATAATTTTTATTTCATTGGCAAATCTGCAGATTTGGCCCTACAAGACCTCTTTCTAGAAATTTTCAAATGCAAATTTAAATAGTATATATATTGCAGAGCGAAACAACCGGAGTAGGCGTGCTTGTGGATTTCTATAATTCTTCAATTTCAAGCGGAGATCAGTTTACATTTTGTTTATATTTTTTTAGATTCTCTAGATTTCTCGTCTTATTTCATCTCTGGGATACACATGGAATTTACTTAAATAATTTACTTGTAATTGACCTACATATTCCAAGAACTCACTATAGTCTCATCGAATTTTATCGTTTTTATATACATATATATCCATTTCTTTCTCTCACATCGTATTCTACATAATATCTGATTTTCTATCTCACTCCTTCATCATGAACCTGATTTTATCGCCAGCCTCCACCACCCCGCTCTTAAACCAGAAGCTAATATCCAATCTCAATGACCTCCAGCAACAAATGGTTAATGTCACGGGACTGCTCGGAGCTCTAACTGGCAAACTTTTGAACTCCACCATGCATCCTCACCGGTTGCGTCAGGCTTACGAATTTTTGAACGGTGTAACGAGGGAGGTTATTCTGCGAAATCACAGTAAGCACAAGCTCTACCTCTGCTGTCCACGCTACTTACTCTTTAAGGATGATCTGGCCTAGAATCTAATCAGGCAATTGGGGGACAACTCCAACCAACTCAAAGAGGTCTCTTTGGGCAAATTACTGTCCGACGATGAGCTTAGTCAACTCAAATCTCAATCACGTTACAACAAAGGACAATAGAGCAAGTGCAGACCCCTCCGCCGGACACCACTTCCTCTCCTGAAGCTAGACACGTCTATCTGGGCTTAAGCATCCCAAAATAACGCTGATCACATAACAGCGGCAATCTCGGAGACGACCCTTCTTTTGAATCATTCATACAGGCCTCCTCTCGATTTGAAGGTCTTCACTTCACCACTAGCTCCTACACCTTGACCGGTCCCTCAACAAAAACCCAAGCTTTACCGCATCTTCGTGGTCGACCCCGCCGCGTAAAGACCCCCAAATATCGGACGCCCTCCTCCTATCTCCCCAAAAATTCTCGTCATATCACTATAACAACCGGTGCAGATGTCCTGAAACCGACAAAACGTAAGAGGCCCACGGCCTCGCGTGTTTTCGATTTAGCCCTATCAACTTTCTCTTCTGCCAAATACATCGACCATACCCAGGATTCAGCACTTTCAACTTCCTCGTCCGTTGACTACATCGACCGTACCCAAGATAGTTGAGTCTCTGCCCTTGATCAGATCCTGTCCACTCCTACCCGCGCAACGCCGCTCCAGCGCGTCCCTTCCAGCCCAGATAACTCACCTCCTTCCTGCGTTTAAATCCTAAAATTAACTCTCCCGCCTGACAAAAGTGGGACTAAGGAGATTCAGATCGACGCTGACCACTCCATTCTTCTCAGCAAGCGATCAATCACCATCATTATCTCTCGGTCTCGCTAGACATGTGCTTTCTTGTTGAAAAATGGCTGTCCATTCTCATACACTGCGATGACCTTTTCATCATCAATGGTTACACTTTCCTTCGTAGTGACAGGACTGTCGGTCAAGGGGGTGGGTTGGCTGCCTTTGTCCAATCGTCTCATGCCCAAACGTTCGTCTTCATCGAATTCACTAGGTTTAGATTATTTCTCGTTTCAGCTACTGATTCCTAGCCAAAGCATATTTGTTTGCATTGTCGACAGACGCCCCAATCTATCAGTCATTGACGACACTCGTGGGGCTCAAATTATGTCCACCTTTTTCTCTCAGCACTCCGATCCATACATCGTTGTTGACGACCTCAACCTTCCTCTGGCAAACTGGCGAAATCTAAATTCTGAAAATCACCCGTTGCTTTGGCTCTTTGAGAATAACTTACAAATCAATTTGTGGACTTCCCTACTCGAGAGAACAACCAACTTGATTCTGTCCTCTCCAGTGACCAATGTCCAATCACGTGAGATCTTCCCTAATTTCGATCACTGTCAGGTCTCCTTCCTTATTTCTCTTTTATCCTCTACCCTTAGAGAGGGCATTTAATCATTCAGGCGATTCACCGATTGGGAAGAGTTTCGCCGACTCTGTGACGCAGTTAACTAAAGGGATCGTTTTCTCCCAGACAACCTCTCGTCATTAAACAATAATTGATTGCGCGGGTGGTGGTAACAATGCTTTAAATCAAGCTTTCAGGGCTTGAAGTAAACACCAACCCCATTGTATTTAACCAGTCACGCACTGGCTTGCGGTAGTTTTGTTATGTTGTTCGTAGACTGGTTAAATACAATGGGGTTGGTGTTTACTTCAAGCCCGCAAACTTGATTTAAAGCAACCTCTCGTCATGTTTTTCCGAATTACATAATGTCTTATCCTCCCATTTTAATTCTGCCACTTCTATTCAACACATACACACGACGAACAAGTTTAACACCTTGTTTAAGGCACGCGACAACCTTGCACGCAACTCTAGATTATGCATATCATCACTTGTTTGCGCTCTCGCACTGCGACGTATCGATGAGCACATTAAACAGGTTACCAACAAACAAGCGTTCAAAATCGAGAAAAGCATTCGCACGGGACCTAACTTCTGGAAAAAAATTGGACATCAAACACCAAATGTTACACAAGTCCAAAACCTCATATATAAACTTCTTTTGGTCGGATGACTCCAGCATTGCCGACGATTGTCTTAATTATCTCCTCGACTCCTTCTTCATGGGATGCTCGACAACGGAGAAGCCGAGAACCTGCGCTGGTTCAACATTTCTCCGCACTCCATTGTTCAAGTAAACAAAAGCATCAAATATAAACATCAATTTGATCATTACGGTGTATCCGTCAGGATGATTGCCCTTCTAGGCTGGAATCTCTTCTCTCTGGTTGCTGATGTTTTCATCCGATGCCTCGAAACTACCTATCTTCCCGCGGAATGGCTTGATTCGACGATTGACCTTATCCCAAAAAATGGTTCTTCGTCAATCTCCTCATTCAAAGATCTCCTCCCAATAACTATCGTCTCTTCTTTCAATAAATTCTTCGACAGGATCTTATACATTTTAATCTACCCTTTCATTAAATCTCAGGATAACTTCTATCTCCTCGACGATCAACATGGCTTCCTGAAAAGCCGCTTCTCTTCTACTAACTTAGTTAGTGTCCTTAATGAATGCTACTCCTCTATCTCCAAAGGTCATGCATACACTCTCCTCTTCCTAGATATATCTAAGGCATCTGATTCATCGTAGTTTTCGGCAATTGAATCCGTCTTGTTAAGCAGTGGTATTTGCGGAAATGTCCCCAATCTTATCAGCTACTATCCCTGGAACCAATGCGCAACTCTTAAAGTCAGAAAAAGTCACTCGAGATCAGCCGCTATCCGATCTAAAGTACTCCAGGTCTCCGTACTTGGTCCTTTTCTTTTCAACCTTACACTCGCACAGGTGCAGGTTGAAGACAACTTATTCAAGCTGTTTAAATAAACAGATGACATGGTCATAGTATTAAGTAACCCTACACCATTCAGCCCTTCCTTACCTCTTATATGCGAACTTTTATCCTCGCTCCATTCGCAGCTTAGCAATACCGGTCTCAATCTAAACCCCACCAAGACTCGTTTGATGAAAGTCTACTCTAACTCACTCTACTCTCTCCCGGATGCTAATCGTCTCCTGGGTAGTGAAGTAACAGATTTGGCCAAGCACCTTGGTATCTAATTTTCAAAATTTCTAGACTTCTCCCAACATCTTAAACATACTACTGCCAAACTCTTCAAGTAAACCTGTTTGATCTGCTTTAAGACAAACAACCACACTCTCCAACTCACGCTGTTCAAAAACTACGTCCTACCCCTCACATCATACGCAAGCGAATTTTAATGTTCTCTCAGTCTAGCCTCCTCGTACGTCAACGAACATATTTCCTCCAAACTTTTAAAGCGAGATTTCCCCCACAGCCAGAAATATCGGGAACGCCTACTATTGCCTAACCTCCTACCTCTATTGCTTACCCGTGACTTACGAGTCATTTCTTTTATTCATAAGATCGAAACATGCCTATCATTGTCCAACTATGCACACTCAAGTCAAAATTATGTTCTAGCAACTCTTCAATCCAATACAAATATATTCCCAATATATTTATCAAAATCTATTTTTTTTCGAAGCTACTATTGTATTCAAAGCTCTTCCTGCAAAAATAAAGCAACTATCCCAACACAAATTTAAATAGGCGGCTTACAACCAGTTTTTTAACAAATTTCTACGCGAGACGTCTGATTGGAAGCGCAATTGGTTCCTTCTTAACACATAACACTACTTTTCATCCACAGGCTATCCACCTGTTTCGAAGTGTGAAGTTGTAACTCGCGGCTCCGTGTTACAACCCAACGATTTTCAATTTTTACAAATATAGTGCTCTTTAAGGTCAACTAATCTAACTCTGTTTTTACACAATATTTCTCTTTAGAAACAATCTCTGTTAGTTTTAAGCAGTTTTAATTCAGATTTCTTGGAATGCAATTTTAATTGTAATTAATAGGGTTTTGTTTAATAAATATAAACACCCGCGCGCAATACGCAGGGAGCATGAAGTGGATTATAATGCATAAGTGGTTCGATAGTTTTTCTTTGCATTCAGATATGATTTCATGCATCAGGACATCAGTTGTTCTTCAATCACATTCACAAATTCTATAGTTCAATGGATTATTATAATTAAATAAGTTAAAACCATAGCAAACAGTGGATTAATTATTCGTGATGTTTTTTTCAAGACTATTTTTATCAGTGGCAATAATTACTAGTGACTTTATTTATATCATCACATATTTTCAAACATTTACATGTATTCATCTCGATTCAGACGTTTGTGAATTGATTATTACCTGTGTTGACAATATATCGTTTTGTTGCCGTCTAGAGCATGGTCTGTTTTGTTTAACTGTGAATTGATAATTACTTGTGTATAAGACATTAAATTTTGTTGACAATATTTCGTTTTGTTGCCGTATAGAGCACGGTCAATTTGGACTAACTGTGAATTTTTTCTTTACAACATTGTGTACAAGATATGTATGATTATTCGACATAGCATTCTCACATCACCCATCGGAAAAAGGTCGTGGACTAATCATAAGCACGGATCAACAGCAGCTACCAAGACAATGTAGGAAGGGTACAGCATCACGAACTAGATAGCTATCGCGCAAAAATACCTCTTTTATAATTGGTGCCCCGTTTCGTCAAACTCACAGTCAGCAAAGAATTAATCAGCATCTAGATTTTAACATTTTCAAGCACTTTGGATGAATGCCACGAAGGAAAGTAAATTCTAAGACACATATCAAAGAAAAACACCCTCTAAAGATCACAATGCTCGAAGACAGCCGCACGATGACGAGTGAGGACGATGTAACACTGCCATCTATTATCGACAACACTCACACAGATAAGATGACGTCCAGTTCAGAAAATGCAGGAAGCCCTGTGATGAGCCCAGCAAAAAGCCGCACCAACACATGGACACAGTACAAAATATGCCAATTTGATCCAGACCACCTTGACGAGTGGGTCGACGATGTTACTTTATTAGCCAAGGTATCCAATATAACTGACGAGGGTTCAATATTTTTGAGGGCTTGGGAGACGATACCAATGCATTTCAGACGCGGACTCAAAGATATTCCGCATCAATACACTGAGGGCACACGTGCGCAGCCATGGCAGAGCCTTCAACGCGTCGTCAAGCAGTGCTTAGCACCAGATCGTGAAGACAGGCTTACAGAATTGATGAGCCAGATGTCCCTAGGTAGCCGCACGCCTTCTGAGCTATTTAGGGAGATGGAGCAGAAAGCCTCTGAATTCAACCTGCCCAAGGAAATCTTAATGCGACTATTCATACAGAAGCTCCCTCCGGCATTCCAAGAGATGGCCACGTTCCTGCACGAATCCGTCGAAGTGCAAGACGACGTTCTGCCGGCTCGTCTAGACAAGTGATGGATGAAACACCACTACAGCTCACCTGAGCCAGAGAAAGGTTACATAACCTCACGAATGTCCGAAACATAATCCACCACATCATCAGCCGGAACAAATGTCACCAATGAGCGCCTCATTAGCCTGCTCGAGAACCTCACCGTCAGGCCTAATTCAGCCTCAGTCGATGCCATCCATAACAGACGCGGCCAGAGCAGGCGTGACCAGCGTCGACCATCGTCCCGGAATAGCGCCAGGAGGTCGACTTCGAGTGGTCGGGCTACAGTTCCACAGTTACTGGCGGAGTGGTGTACGAAACACCGCAGCAATGGCCATTCCACACGCTATTGCCACAAAACTGCTGCACATTTTCGCGAACAGACGCGACGTTCAATTGGGCGCGGTCAACCTCAACAACTCAGGAGGATCCGCCCATGGAAGGTTCGGAAGACGGGTGGGGTCAGCCTCCTCGGCGGCAGCAGAGGCTGAGCACCCCAAGATTGTTGGCCGCTCCACGTCTGATGGCTCGAAGCACGTTGCTTTCGCGGTAGAGCACAATCAAACTATTGTATTTACAGCGACGGCTCCAGTTAAGTCATGCTTCAAACGCCCAAATGCCAGCAACCAGTCTCATCGTCAGTTGCCACTATCAACATCTTTTCTCATCCGTGATGCAACCTCTGGCGAATTATTTCTCATAGACACTGGATCAGATGTGAGCTTACTACGCCACAATTATTTCGAACCCACCCACCCAGTCGACACCAGCAGTCTGACATGCGCCAATGGTTCCAACATAGCGACGTTTGGGGTACGAGTACACACTATCTCGTTCTCCAACTCAAAAAGATGTTTCAATTATCCGTTCATCATCGCCAAAACGACACGAAACATCATTGGACGTGATTTTCTCGAACATTTCGACCTGAACATTCGTCCAAGAACGCGAGAGATACGCACTGCAGAAAATCAGTTGCTTACATCAGCGTTAAAACATACGACTCGCGCCGAAGCATTCTCATCCATACAGGTTATTCCTTCAGTTCCTCATGTACCACAACTGGACGAGGTTCTGAAACGTCATGAAGAAATTTTCAAACCTATTTCCTACATGCCCGACCTCAAGAGGAAGCGGGCTATCACAGCCCACCGTATCATCCTGTCGAAAACACTTCCTCATCCTCCACGAGCACGTCCATTGGCACCACACAAACATAAGGCGGCCGAGCAGGAATTCGTCACACTACGTCAACAAGGCATCTGTACACGATCCAGCTCACCTTTTGCGTTGCCTGTGGTAGTAGTACCAAAGAGTGAACCAGAAACATTCAGGGTGTGCAGGGATTATCATATTCTCAATTCTTGCACACAGTCTGATTCGTACATCCTGCCAAATCCAGCCGACCTACTCAGATCTGCTATCGGTCATGCTGTGTATTCAAAAATTGACTTAGTAAAAGCATACTATCAAGTACCAATGGACAAAGACTCAGTATCATATACTGCACTCAGATTCACCGGAGGTGGCACGCACGAATATCACTATATGCCTTTCGGTGTCAAGAATGCCTCGCAAAAATTTCAACGCGTTATGGACGAAGTACTAGATGGTCTACCATTTGTAATTCCATATCTAGACGACATCCTGATATTCTCCAACTCAATGGCCGAACATATACAACATATTGAGATCCTGCTCACATGTCTAGCAGACTATGGCCTCCGGCTTCCTGGCAAAAATGTGTCTTTGCACAAAAATCAATTGAATTCATCGGTCATCAAATTTCCGAGAAAGTCATGATACCTATACCTGCTAAGGTTCGTGCTATTCAAGATCTACAGCCTCCAACCACCGTTCGAGCATTACGACGATTCTTGGGCAAGATGAACTACTATTCTTGATTCGTACCGTGCCTTGCCAAGATTCTGGCACTTCGTCACAAATATCTCGTGTCAGAAAACCGATTTGTCAAGAAATCACAACTGATTCAGCTCAACGTTGACGACATGCAGGCTTACGAGGATGCCAAAGGGCCTTATGCAAAGCGACCATGCTACATTCTCCTGATTGGTCTCAACCTTTTGAATTGATCACTGATGCATCCGACGTTGCCATAGGCGCAGTACTTCAACAGTCCATCAATGGCATACACCGACCTATCGCCTTCTACTCGCAAAAACTACAACCTCGCGAGACGCGATATGATACATTAGGGAAAGAGTTACTTGCAATCTACCGGTCGATCCTACACTTCCACACCTATCTGGATGGCCGAAAGTTCAAGATCTACACTGACCATCTTCCGCTACTTCCGATGCTGAGAGGAAAGAAAGAACATTTATATTCACGACGTGTCAACTCGCAACTTACACGAATACACGAGTATGATTATGAAGTCACTCATGTTAAAGGATCAGAAAGTGTGGTCGCAGACTCCCTAAGCCGTCCTGCAGATCTTTGTGCCTCAATACTGTATCCTTCACCTATAAGCATTCATGAATTGCAAGCAGCTCAGCTAGATGATATATCACTTCGGACATTTGATGTCAATCGACTGAAAACACTTGATTACGACGGAACCCTACTGCAGTGCAAAATAACTGACGTGCGTCCTCGGCCGTTTATACCTGAAAACTCCGTCACAAGATCTTCGAAGTCTACCATTCATTGAGCCACCCATCTGGCGAAGCATCAGTAGAAATTCTATCCAGAACGTATTTTTGGCCTGGCATGCGACGAGATATCAAGATGTGGTCAAAACAATGTCTAGAATGTCAGAAATGCAAAGTGACGAGACACACCAAAACGGCGCCACAAGTCATTCAAGTGCCCAAAGTCCGATTTATACACATACACGTTGATCACGGTGTCAAACACTCCGTGACCGCGGCTCGCAACCCGAGAGCAAATGGTTTCGTTGAAAGACCACACCGAGAACTGAAGCGGCGCTCAAGGCTAGCCCAGAAGAAAATTGGCTTGCGGCTCTACCGAAAGTACTCCTATCAATGCGTACAAGACCTCGTGAGCCGATCAAATGTAGTTCCGCTGAAATGGTATTTGGCGAATGTCTACGGCTGCCTGGCGAACTAGACCGATCACGCTCTGAAACTGCAATAACGATGAACAATCCGACATTTCTGTTTCCACTTCGCAGTTTTCTACAATATAACGCTCAGAATCGGCCGATCTGTCCTACACGTCAGCAACATGGTCCAATTTATAAACGCAAAGATTTTGATAGCTGCAAAATGGTTCTTCGTCACCAACGATATGGATAACAGGATTCTAGCCAAACCGAAGCGCGGTCCTTATCGTGTGTTAGATCGACGTCAGAATTACATCATTTTGGAGATTAATGGAAAAGCTGAAGCGGTCTACAAACAGACTATCACTGGATGACGTTGATCCAAATTACCCGCTGTTTCGCGATGTTGCCCTATCAGGCGGTGAAGAAACAATAACTCCACCTCCAGACAGTCTTGCTGACTACGAACTGACGCCCGACATCTCATCAACAACCGAGCCAACTGACGCCGTCACGCCGCCGCGAGATATAGAGGAACCAGAATTAGTGTCGACAGAGCCAACATCAGTGGTTACACGGTACGGCAGAGCCATAACACCTCTTGTAAGGTTAACCCCCTTCATTGTGTACCACTTTTCCTTGTCGGGGGGGGGGTGTATGTAACACGTGCCTCCGCGTTAAAACCCAACGATGTTCAATTTTGACAAATATAGTGCTCTTTAAGGTCAAGTAATCTACCTCTGTTTTACACAATATTTCTCTTAACTGTGATTTTAGAAACAATCTCTGTTAGTTTCAAGCAGTTTTAATTGAGATTTCTTGATCTTCAATTTTAATTGTAATTAATAGGGTTTTGTTTAATAAATATACACACCCGCACGCAAAACGCAGGGAACAGGCGGTGGATTATAGTGCAAAAGTGGTTCGATAGTTTTTCTTTGCATTCACATATGATTTCATGCATCAGGACATCAGATGTTCCTCAATCACATTCACAAATTCTATAGTTCAATGGATTATTATAATTAAATAATTTAAAAACCTAGCAAACAGTGGAATAATTATTTGTGATGTTTTTCAAGACTGTTTTTACACGATTTTTATCCATCAATTATCAGTGACAATATTTATCAGTGACTTTATTTATATCATCATATATTTTCAATCATTTACATGTATTCATCACGATTCAGACGTTTGTGTTTCTGATAATTACTTGTGTTGACAATATATCGTTTTGTTGCCGTCTAGAGCACGGTCCGTTTTGTTTAACTGTGAATTGATTATTACTTGTGTATAAGACATTACATTTTGTTGTCTATATATCGTTTTGTTGCCGTAAAGAGCACGGTCAATTTGGACTAACTTTGAATTTTTTTCTTTGCAAAATTGTGTACAATATATGTATGATTAATCGACTTAGCCTTCTCACATCACCCATCGGGAAAAGGTCGGGGACTAATCATAAGCACGGATCAACAGCAACTACCAGGTCAATGTAGGAAGGGTACAGCATCACGAACTAGATAGCTACCCCGCAAAAATATCCCTACAAAGTCTCATCTGGCTGGCCTCAAAATTCCACTTTTCACCTCTAATTCTAAATTTCTAATTCGCCTCCCTAATGCTCTTTCTATTTTAATTTTTATTCTACCACATCCAAATATAGAATACTTTACCACGTTTTGCTCTACCAAATCCTTTCTTTTTTGTTTAAGCGAACGACCGGAAACTCGAATATTTTACTGGACCATCCGATGGTATACATCGGACCTTGATTCCCTCTCGCCTTTCATCGGTTGTATTCTCGCTCAATGGACGGCAGTGAACCCTGCACGAGACACTGACAGCTGAGTCTCCACAAGCTTCAATCTAGTCGACCTCATCCTAGTCAACATTACTTTACAGAAATTTAATTTCCGCGACAATGAGTGGGTGAATAAAGTGACTGCCAATTATTTCTTCAACAGGTAGCTAAAATGTTTGTATAATGCATAGTCTTTTTAATAGAGTAAAACAGATAAATGTACAATCACTCCATAATTTATGTCGCCAGGCATTGATATCCTGATATTTTATTTATACACGAAAACATTGTGTCATAACTAAGAATCATATTATGAGGATCAAATAATTGCCAATTTCAATACATGACATTTAATAAACTTTATAGTAGGAGATCTTCATCTAAGCCCATTAAACAATTGATTGTGAATTTTATAAATTGCCGAAAAAAAGTTATACAGCAAGGTTCCCCACAAATTCTGGAGTGATTAACATATGTCAAAATCCTTCTTCTCACCATGAATATTTTTTTTGGTGACACAAATTCACTTGTCAACTGAGTCAAGTTAAATTCGTTAAAATGCAGCACAAATTCCTAAACAAAAATATCTGCAGTTAGAGAAGTTGTAGTCTACTAATATATATGGTTCAGGAGACATGAATAATACGTTTCAAAACTTTCCTTTGTAGATCGTCAATACTGTTTGGCAAACCCTTTTCTATTGGATTCCAAACAGCCGGTGCGTATAACCAAGATTGACTTATTTTAGATAATATACACGTTTAGTTGTGTATTATTCAAAAATTCGTTTGCCTTTATTAAAGCCCATTCTATCAATATGTATATCAACAGATGCCGTACACAAAATAGTGTGCCTAGATCCTTAACCTCCTCTTGGAGATTAACCTCAAATACATCGTTACTTATAGTGTCAGAAAGATAAATATAATTTTTTTCTGTACGATTATCTATCTTATTCTATAATAAAATAATATATAGATAATCGGCAAATTTGTGGAATTGGTGTATGAGGCTCAAATTCTGAACGCTACAGATATTATTTTATATAGAATCTGACACAAACTAGAACGTTCTGAAATACCGGACGTCACTTTTAAAATAATTAATTATGTTTTATAAATTCGGATAATCATACTTCTATTATATAGAAAAAAGTTCAGCAGATTAAAAATAAAAGATTTGACACATAATTTACCAGTTCCAGTCATATTGCAGAGGTATTAAGCGGGGTACCTACCTAGTTCGTGATGTTTCACCCTTCCTACATTTAATTGGTAGCTGCTGTTGAAATCCGTGCTTATGATCAATCCCCGGCCTTTTCCTGATGGGTGATGTGAGAGGGCTAACTCGAATGATCACAAATGTATTATACACAACGCTGCATGGAAAATTCATAGTTAGTCCAAATTGACCGTTCTCTAGACGGCAACAAAACTAAATATTGTCAACAAAATTGAATGTGTTATACATTAGTAATTATAAATTCACAGTTAAACAAAATTGTCCGTGCTCTAGACGGCAGCAAAACGATATTCGGTCAACACAAGTAATAAACCGTGCACACACGTCTGAATTGTGATGAATACACGAATCCGATTGGAAATATATGATGATATAATTAAAGTCACTGGTAAAAGTTGTCACTGATGATGGATAGCCTAAAATCGTGTCAAAACTTCAATGAAATAACATCACAAATAATTAATCCACTGTTTGCTATGGTCTTAACTTATTTAATTATAATAATCCATAGTACTCCAAAATTCTGATACGTAGAATCATATACTAACAGTTAATCACTTGTATAAACTGCGAATAATTAAAAAAGAAGATTAATTCTACTATGGCACTATAATCGATCGCATGTTCCCTGCGTATCGCGCGCGGGTGTATATATTGAATAAACAAAACCCGATTAATTACAATTAAAATTGCAGTTCAAATCTCAATTAAAACTGCTTGAAACTAACAGAGATTGTTTCTAAAATCACAATTAAGAGAAATATTGTGTAAAAACAGAGTTAGATTATTTGACCTTTAAAAGCATTATATTTATCAAAATTGAACATCGTTGGGTTGTAACGCGGAGCCGCGTGTTACATACAACCCCCGACAAAGAAAATTAGAACACAATAAAAGAGGCTCGCCTTACAGGAGGTGTTATTGCTCTGCCGTACCGTGTAACCACTGATGTTGGCTCTGTCGACACTGATTCTGTTTCCTCTATATCTCGCGGCTGCGTGACGGCGTCAGTTGGTTCGGTTGTTGGTGAGATATCGAGTGTCACTCCGTACTCAGCAAAACTGTCTGTAGGTGGAATCATCGTTTTTTCACCGCCTGATAGGTCAACACCGCGGAACAGCGGGTCATTTGGATCATCGTCGGCCGCGGATAGTCTGTGTTTGGAGAAAGCTTCAACTTTGCCATTAATCTCAAAAATGATGTAATTTTGACGTCGATCTGAATCAAGATAAGGAACGCGCTTCGCTTTGGCTAGAATCCTGTTATCCATGTCGTTGTTGACAAAGAACCATTTGCAGTTATCAAAATCTTTGCGTTTATATATTGGACCATGTTGCTGACGTGTAGGTTATATCGGCCGATTCTGTGCGTTATACTGTAGGGAACTGCGAAGTGGAAACAGAAATGCCGGATCGTTCATCGTTATTGCAGTTTTAGAGCGTGATCGGACTAGTTCGCCAGGCAGCTGTAAACATTCGCCAGATTCCATTTCAGCGGAATTACATTTGATCGGCTCTCGAGGTCTTGTACGCATTGATAGGAGTACTTTCGGTAAAGTCCCAAGCCAATTTTCTTCTCGGTTGGCCTTGAGCGCTGCTTTCAGTTCCCGGTGTGGCCTCTCGACAAAACCATTTGCTCTCGGATTGTGAGCCGCGGTCACAGAATGTTTGACATCATATTATTTCAGTAGGGCTGCGAACGCTTCGCTGAGGAACTATGCGCCACGATCGGTTGTCACTTCAGCTGAAGCACCAAACCGAGTGAACCAATCGAGCTCTAAACCATAATCGACAATGTCTTGCTTCATGTCTGGAAGTGGTATGGCCTCATGCCATCGAGTGGTGCAATCCCGTATTGACAGTAGATATCGCATAGTGTTCACGGCAGGTAAGGTTACCAGATCAACATGTATGTTCGTGAATCGGACTTTGGGCACTTGCATGACTAGTGGCATAGTTTTGGTGTGTCTCGTCACTTTGCATTTCTGACATTCTAGACATTGTTTTGACCACTTTTTGACATCTCGCCGCATGCCAGGCCAAAACTACGTTCGGGATAGTATTTCCACTGAGGCTTCGCCAGGTGGATGGCTCATTGAATGGTAGATCTCGAAGATCTTGTGACGGAGTTTTTAAAGTATAAACGGGTAAGGGCCCACGCCTATTATTTCACACTCGAGCAGAGTTCCACCATAATGAAATATTTTCAGGCGATTGACATCAAATGTCCAAAGTAATGGATCATCTCGCTGAGCTGCTTGTAATTTCTGAGTGCTTATAGGTGAAGGACACAGGATAGATGCACAGAGTTCTGCAGGACAGCTTAGGGAGTCTGCGACCACGTTTTCTGATCCTTTGACATGAGTGACTTCATATTCATACTCGTGTGTTCGTGTAAGTTGTGAGTTGACACGTCGTGAGCATCGGGGGTAGAGGAAGATGGTCTGTGTAGATCTTGAACGTTCGGCATTCCAGATAGGTGTGGAAGTGTAGGATCGACTGGTAGATTGCAAGTAACTTTTTCCCTAATGTATCATATCGCGTCTAGCGAGGTTGTAGTTTTTGCGAATAGAAGCCGATAGGTAGGTGTATGCCATTGATGGAATGTTGAAGTACTGCGCCTATAGCAGTGATTAATTGAAAAGGTTGAGACCAATCAGGAGAATTTAGCATGGTCGTTTTTCATAAGGCCCTTTTGGCATCCTCGTAAGCCTGCATGTCGTCCACGTTGAGCTGAATCAGTTGTGATTTCTTAACAAAACGGCTTTCCGGCTCGAGATATTTGTGAAGAGGTGCCAGAATCTTGACAAGGCAGGGTACAAATCGAGAATAGTAATTCATATAGCCCAGGAAACGTCGTAATGCTCGAACGTTGGTTGGAGGCTGTAGATCTTGAATAGCACGAACCTTAGCAGATATAGGTGTCATGCCTTTTTTGGAATTTTGATGACCGAGGAATTCAATTGATTTTTGTGCAAAGACACATATGTTGCCATGCAGTCGGAAGCCATAGTCTGCTAGACGTGTGAGTAGAATATCAATATGCTGTATAAGATCGGACATTGAGTTGGAGAATACCAGGATGTCGTCTAAATATGGAATTACAAATGGTAGACCATCTAGTATTTCGTCCATAACGCGTTGGAAGTTTTGGGAGGCATTCTTGAGACCGAAAGGCATATAGTGATATTCGTGAGTGCCACCGCCATTGAATCCTGAGTGCAGTATATGATATGGAGTCTTTGTCCATCGGTACTTGATAGTAGGCTTTCACTAGGTCGAGTTTTGAATACACAGCATGACCGATAGCGGATCTGAGTAGGTCAGCTGGATTTGACAGGATGTACGAATCAGACTGTGTGCAATAATTGAGAATGCGATAATCCCCGTACACCCTGAATGTTGCTGATTCACTCTTTGGTACTACTACCACAGGCGACGCATAAGGTGAGCTGGATCGTGTGCAGATGCCTTGTTGACGTAGCATGGCGAATTCTTGCTGGGCGGCGTTATGTTTGTGTGGTGCCAATAGAAGAAGGGCTGTGATGGCAAGCTTCCTCTTGAGATCGGGCATGAAGGAGATAGGTTTGAAAATTTCTTCATGACGTTTGGGAACATCGTCCAGTTGCGGTACATGATGAACTGGAGGAATTAGCTGGATCGATGAGTCTGCTTTGGCGTGAGTCGTATGTTTTAGCGCTGATGAAAGCAACTGATTGTCTGCAGTGCGTATCTCTCGTGTTCTTGGACGAAAGGTAAGGTCGAAGTGTTCGAGAAAGTCACGTCAATGATGTTTTTTGTAGTATTGGCAATGATGAAAGGATACTTGAAACATCTTTTGGAGTTGGACAACGAGATTGTGTGTACTCGTACCCCAAACGTCGCTATACTGGAGCCATTGGCGCAGGTAAGATTGCTGGTGTCGACTGGGTGGGAAGGTTCGAAATAATTGTGGCGTAGGAAGCTTACATTTTATCCAGTGTCTATGAGGAATAATTCGCCAGAGGTTGCGTCACGGATGAGAAAGGATGTCGGTAGTGGCAACTGACGATAGGACTGGTTGCTGCCATTTGGGCTTTTGAAGCATGACTTGACTGCAGACGTCGCTGTAAATAATATAGTTTGATTGCGCTCTACCGCGAAAGCAACGTGCTTCGAGCCATCAGACGTGGAGTGGCCAACGATCTTGGGGAGCTCAGCCTCTACTGCCGCAGAGAACACTGAACCCAACAGATTTCCGAACCTTCCATGGGCGGATCCTCTTGATTTGTTGAGGTTGACCTAGCCCACTTGAACGTTGCGTCTGTGCGCGGAAATGCGCAGCCGTTTCCGTGGCAATAGTGTGTGTAGTGGCCATAGCTGCGGTGATTCGGACACCACTCCACCGGTAAATGTGGAACTGTAGCCCGGCCTCTCGACGTCGTCCTCCTGGCGCTATTCCGGGACGATGGTCGACGCTGGTCACGCCTACTCTGGCCGCGTCTGTTATGGATGGCATCGACTGAGGCCAAATTAGGCCTGACGGCGAGGTTCTCGAGCAGGCTGATGAGGCGCTCATTGGTGACATTTGTTCCGGCTGATGATGTGGTGGATTGTGTTTCGGACATTCGTGAGGTTATGTAATCTTTCTCAGGCGCAGGTGAGCTGTAGTGGTGTTTCATCCATCACTTGTCTAGACGAGCCTGCAGAACGTCGTCTTGCACTTCGACGGATTCGTGCAGGAACGTGGTCATCTCTTGGAATGCCGGAGGGAGCTTCTGTATGAATAGTCGCACTAAGATTTCCTTGGGCAGGTTGAATTCCGAGGCTTTCTGCTCCATCTCCCTAAATAGCTCAGAAGGCGTGCGGTTACCTAGGGACATCTGGCTCATCCATTCTGTGAGCCTGTCTTCACGATCTGGTGCTAAGCACTGCTTGACGACGCGTTGAAGGCTCTGCCATGGCTGCGCACGTGTGCCCTCAGTGTATTGATGCGGAATATCTTTGAGTCCGCGTCTGAAATACATTGGTATCGTCTCCCAAGCCCTCAAAAATATTGAACCCTTGGCCAATAAAGTAACATCGTCGACCCACTCTTCAAGGTAGTCTGGATCGAATTGGCATATTTTGTACTGTGTCCATGTGTGGATGCGACCTGTTGCTGGGCGCACCACCGGGCTTTCTGCAGTTCTTGAACTGGACGTCATCTTATGTGTGTGTGCGTTGTCGAGAATAGATGGCAGTGTAACATCGTTCTCACCCATCATCGAGCGGCTGTCTTCGAGCATTGTGATCTCGAGAGGGTGTTTTTCTGTGATATGTGTCTTAGAATTTACTGTCCTTCGTGGCATTCATCCAAAGTGCTTGAAGCTCTCAAAATCTAGATTCTGATTAATTCTTTGCTTCTGTGTGTCCGACGAAACGGGGCACCATTTATGTAGGGGAATTTTTGCGCGGTAGCTATCTAGTTCGTGATGGTGTACCCTTCCTACATAGACCTGGTAGCTGCTGTTGAGATCCGTGCTTATGATTAGTCCCCGACCGTTTTCCGATGGGTGATGTGAGAATGCTAAGTCGAATAATCATACATATATTGTACACAATGTTGCAAAGAAAAAATTCATAGTAAGTCCAAATTGACCGTGCTCTAGAAGGCAACAAAACGATATATTGTCAACAAAATTGAATGTCTTATACACAAGTAATCATCAATTCACAGTTAAACAAAACGGACCGTTCTCTAGACGGCAAATAAACGATATATTGTCAACACAAGTAATAATCAATTCACAAACGTCTGAATCGTGATGAATACATGTAAATGAGTGAAAATATTTGATGATATAAATAAAGTCACTGGTAAATATTGTCACTGATAATGGATAGAATAAAATCGTGTAAAAAATGTCTTGAAATAACATCACAAACAATTAATCCAATGTTTGCTAGGTATTTAAATTATGTAATTATAATACTACATTGAACTATAGAAGTTGTGAATGTGATTGAGGAACATCTGATGTCCTGATGAATGAAATCATATCTGAATGCAAAGAAAAACTTTCAAACCACTTATGCATTATAATTCACCTCATGTACCCTGCGTATTGCGCGCGGCTGTGTATATTTAATAAGCAAAACCCTATTGTAACGACACAAATTAATGGCCGACATATTACGTAAATTAAATTTTATTTTATTTACGTTGCAAAAATGAGAAAAAAGCGAAACTTGCCGTTTAACCAATATTGTGCAAGATACCTTTGATTTTAATGTATATATTTTTACATTATAATGTATTTCTCACACATGACATCACACTGCCTATTTTGGTATGACCAGCTACTTGGAGCTAACGCCTTCGTGTAGCAACACTAAGTAGTTATCAGCTTCATATCAGCGTACATATCTCAACTTCATCAATTGCACGAAAACCACTCTAAAAATATCATGACCACAACGTCGAGCACACACTCTAGCTCCTTTGGTCGTATACAAACGCATAGACGACGATCCAGCCTGCCTAGGTTTTAACTTAAACCTGGCAACTTCAGAGGCGATTTATCTCGAAATCTTCACGCTGCGGCTCCCAAATCTTACACTGCTCTATTTTGCCTCACGTGGTATGACCGCCACTAGAGCTAACAATTTGTGTAGCAATTCCTAGTGGTTACCTGGCATCATATCATTGTTGAAGCAACCAACAAGCATATTTAAACCCAGCATTTATGGGTTCATCATATTTTTGCTTAACTCTGGTTCGAACTCTGTCATACATTTCTTATCTAGCCTCGCAGAGAGGAATTCTTTTCCTTTTTTTTCAGAGAGGAAAGTTGTTGTAACGACACAAATTAATGGCCGACATATTGCGTAAATTAAATTCAATTTTATTTACGTTGCACCAATGAGAAAAAAGCGAATACTTGCCGTTTAACCAATAGTGTGCAAGTAGACATATATTACTATGGCATGCTATTTAAGCACGGCAATTTACCATGCAAGTCAGTTGTCGCATTTGCATTCTGCTTTGCGTTACGCGTGTGCGTTCTGTCGGCTGTCAATACCTACGCTGGTGATTTGATTTGTTTCACCAACAATTGGCTACATCCGTGACTCATCTTGTTGCGGTACAACCAGCGAGACGAGCCAATTAATTGCAGAACCTGAACGACGTTATCCACATCGTGATTACAACTAGACAACAGGAGGAACAACAGCCAGAGTCAACCCAAGGCTCTAGGACATCTTCACACTCCGAATAGTTCAGGAGAACGCACAACCAGGCCCTGTTAAGGGCTCCCCTATCATAACAATATATATATTCAGAGCACCTTAACTGAGTTTGTAACGTCGTACGGCATTTACTTGAAGCCGGGGCGTTTACATTATTAATTACAATTAAAATTGCAGTTCAAGAAATCTGAATTAAAACTGCTTGAAACTAACAGAGATTGTTTCTAAAATCACAGTTAAGAGAAATATTATGTAAAAACAGAGTTATATTATTTGACCTTAAAGAGCACTATATTTGTCAAAATTGAAAATCGTTGGGTTGTAACGCGGAGCCGTATTTACAATCTATTTGATGGAACATGTGTGGTTTGAATCCAAATAAATAGAATAGAATAGAATATATTTATTTGGATTCAAACCACACATTTTCCATCAAATAGATAATAATATTGAAAAATATACAATATATAAAATATATCACATCACATAAATATGTGCAATTGGACTCATGTAGATAAGTAAATATCACTAGTTTTACTGTACAATATTTCAACCTCAGATAGTTCGGCTGTAAAAAGTAATAGATTCATCATCGAAATAGGAAAAATTAAGATATAATTCGGGTGTAACATTACGTAAAAAATGGGAACCCTGGCTAGAAATTTATTGTATGTATTGTTGACTAACATGATGATATAATGCATAACATTTCAATATTATTAATACAGAACTTAGAAATAAAAATCTCAAGAAGGTATGTTGCTGATCACAATTATCCTTGTCTTTTATTCAACCATAAGAAAGTATTATCATAATCAAAATTAAAAAGATATTGTATTCTATTCTATTCTAAAGTCTCTTGACAGAATCTTTTCACTTAATGGTTTTGCCTAAATTCTTGATTTATGCTGAAGTTTTATCTCAAAAAATCATTAATAAAATAGTCTCTCTAAATTTCATCTCTAACTACTCGTTTGATTTTAAAACTCTTAGTGATTTGACCCCTAATTTTGTGTCTTGCACCCCCCTACCTATTGTGATTATTCTAATAATACAATATTTACAAGTTATAATTTGTCTGGCGCGTGCAAAAAGTAAATAAATGTCTATTGACTGCAGTTTCATTTAGATGTACGTAAAGGTGTATCAATTACATTTTTACGAATTTTTTTAGTTATGTATACACATACACATGCACATGCATGGCGTGCGCCTATTTAATGGTACCTAAATAAGCTTTAAAAGAAACATGTTGCATGACAGTGAATATTTCCACTTGACATATTGATTGTCAACTTAGTGGGTGATGTGTTTTCCATTGAAAAAGACATCCGTACCAGGATATCAAAATATATGGCGAAATCAGGATGACAGTGGATTCAAACAATTCGGTATGCAATCCGAAAATCAGGTAAATATTTAATGGTATGACAATAACTGTTATTAACTAGTTCATCTTTAGTGAAACCTAAGTGGTTTGAATTGAAATTTAACATGTGCATTGGTCTTTCAACCTTCTGGTTTTAACACTCATGGCATGTTTTTATGACGAGTGTTTCTGAATTATTTGTCTCCCTCCACCAGAAAGTGTGAGGGCCATCTCAGTTACGTCATTTTAGATTGAGTGTATGAAATGAATAGTTAACACATGTAATTGATAAATTATTATTCGGCCACTCTGATCTCAATTACTTAGATGAAAATAACAGTTATCAAAATGCACACACACAAACATATGACACGCGAATATCTATTGAAAGGTCAGTCTGAAGTATAAATATTATGGCTAGAGGAAATAACGCGCTTGCTTCATTATTTCAAATATTACACAGTATATTTCTAATTAGGAAGAAAAACACATTAATAACAAAGTGGATAATGACCATTTATTTCGAGATTACTTAATTTCTCTTTACAATCTTTCATTTATATACATTCTGTGTTTACAATTGATTATGCTAGTGGTAACAAATCTTACTCGCTTTTACTTCTATTTCTTGTTTTGGCTGATTGGTAAGTGTGCATGCGTTTGTGTATGTGTGCGTGCCTGTTTGCATGTAAAGGTCTTTCTCGATGTATTGCGAAGTGATGTCTGAGATCTGGTCAATATTGTTTTGATGGCTTTAGAGTTAACCATCTGTTCGCATTATTGGCTATTACGTGTACGAGTGCTATTTTGTTTTTTTCACTTGATAGCAGCGCAATTAAGAATTGCAGTGTTGAACGCTCATATTACCTGATCGGTATTTTGACTAACGCAGCTTTCATTGTTACAGTAGTTTTCATTCCTCAAAATATTTCGGCTAAACTTATCGATAGCCTCGATCAGTTGAATACACCTCACAATTTTAACAAACGAAACTAATGAAGCAATTTTCGTTTGTTAATCTTGTGAAGTATATTGCAACTGATGAAGGCTATCGATAAGTTTAGCCGAAATATCTCGGTAAAAGAAAACTACTTGAATAATGAAAGCTGCGTTAGTCAAAACGCAGATCAGGTAATTTCAATTAATCCAAGTTCACAAAAACAATCTTCATTCAAGAAACATTTATCATTAATGAACTTGTTCTGTAATGTCACAAATTTGACTTTAATAATAAATGGTCCGAAGGTTTTTCCTCGCAAATCTCCAGTTGTAAATATTAGTCAACCGGAGCACAAATTATTTACTTGAATAACGAAGCATCTATTAAATAAATAGTAGCAAAGTAATTTGATGATATTCAGAATACTATCTGCCTCCCAGATCAGCAACAAAATATATGGAGTCCACGGTTTTCGAGGTATCAATAAAGACGATTAGCGCAATCATATATATATTATCTAGTATTATAAAATACTTCCAAATGGATAGAATGTTTGAAATCTTTATCTAATTTTAGTAAAACCATGTTGCATAAACCAAATTCAACCGGAAATGTATACTCCTTATTTAGAATAGACGGATCGTTGGATAAAAGAGGTGGTGGTGTATTTATTTATTTTAAATCTTTGCTAAATGCGACAATGTTGCATACTAGTGAACTAAGTACTGTCATTGATTTTATATCTATACAAATTGATAATTTGATCTTAATAGCGGTCTACAGACCTCCGTATGCCAGCTTAAATGATGAATTAATTTTTACCATGTCTTTTCAATCTATTTTGGCCTGTTATAGCTATAACTTGGCGGTAGGCGTTTTTAATAAAATACATGACTGTGAAATAATCAATTTTTTCTCTAATCATGATCTAAAGCAAATTTTTAAATAATCAACTGTATATTAAGAAATTGAATCGGTTAATTGGCACAGTTGGATCACAAACGAATTAATTTACAATGAACAACTTGTGTAGCAAAAGATAGAAACTTACTTTTGAGAATGTACACGTGCAATGTTCCAGAATTAACTGGAATCTTTTCAGAGAATTAAGCGTACTAATCGATTATGTATGTTTTTACTTTATGAACACTGATGAATTTGTTTTTTCACTTTCAACGTTATTATCTAACCTATTTTATACATCTATGTTTACGGATATCATACCGAAACAAATCGATAGAAAATTGTATAAACTAAGAATTAAACGAGATAATATACTAAAATGTAGTCTTATCAATTGTATTAAAATGAGGTTAGATTTGACTGATAATGAAATAAATTCATAACTGCTGAAAATCAGTCAAAGATCAGAAATAATCATATTGGGTAAACTAATGAACAATCTTAGACTAGGATATAAACTCCTAAATGATTACAGTAAATATAAGGAGAAATTAAAGCTCATATTACCGTCGGATATATATGAGTATGAATTTCTCTGTGAATTGGAAGAATTATTTGGTTATTTGATACGTAATCCACAGAATGAAAGCAATATTATGAATCTAAATGATATTTCGGATAACCAGAAGTCAGGACTTGTTATTGACAGTGATGCATTGATAAAATTAATGTTATTAGTAAAATTTAAAAAAAACAAAAATATAAACTTGGTATATTAAATGAAAACCTACTTCAATTACCTTTAACTTTTATGAATGCGTTTAGCATTTTTAAACCATAATTTTGAAGGAGCGAAAAAAATCAATCGATATTCTAACGATTGTAGCTAAACCGTTGCCGAAGGTAAGTAAGCCAACGTGTGCCAATGATTATGGATTAATTTCTATTATCTGTTCATTTTTGAAGATAATAGAACGATTGACACTAGATCATTTAGAACTCATGTTGCCGGTTGGTTTTGATAGAAGCTAACATGACTTTAGCAAAGATCGATCACCAATTACTAACTTACTTACTTACCATGTGGAAGCATGTAATTATACTCGATGTGAAAAAAGTTAGTTACATTAATTAGCTTTATAGATATCTCAAAAGCTTTTGATTCTATATATTTTGATGCTATTTTGAAGGCGATTAATTCATTGAATATTGATCCGAATATTTTTAGATTACTCAGGTACTATTTATATAATAGAAGAATGAATATTCAAGTAAATAATTTGAGATCAAGACCGCTAAAAGTAACAAGTGGATTTTCACAAGGATCAAGCTTGGGAAAAATTTTATTTAAAACCCTATTTGCACATTTGCAAACTGAGGTCCTTAATGGTCGAGTTTGCATATTGGCTAATGATTTATAATCATCTTTGCAATAGATCCAAAGAATATTTAATTCTTGAAAAAACGTAACACTAGATTTGTATGATTTGAGTAGGTATTTAATTACATTAGGGCTGAGAATGAACAGTAAAAGGACGAAAGCATTAAAATCGGTGATAGAGCAGAATTTAATTCTGTTTATTTTCACGATGACGTGATTATTAATTATTTTAGATCAAAATTCAGAAATAAATTAAGGATTTAGGCAAAACTATTCAATGTACTGCTCCTGCTGAAAAACATATTTTAGAATAGAATAGAATATATTTATTTGGATTCAAACCACACATGTTCCATGAAATAGATAATGATATTGGAAAATGTACATTATAAAAAAGATATCACATAACATAAATATGTGCAATTGGAAGAATAGTTAACTCCGATAAGAACAGATGGGCGCTAAGATGTAACACGCGGCTCCGTGTTACAACCCAACGAAGGTCGATTTTTACAAACGCTGTGCTCTTTAAGGTCAAATATTCTAACTCTGTCCTTAAACAATATTTCTCTTAGCTGTGATTTTAGGAACAATCTCTTTTAGTCTCAAGCTGTTTTAATCGATATTTCTTGAACTACAATTTTATTTGTAATTAATAGTGTTTTTATAAAATAGACAGAACCGCGCGCGATCCGTGAGGATCACGCGGTGGACTATTGTGTCAGTGAATTTATCCGGATTATTCGTTACTATGAAAATGATTGATAGTTTACTATAAGCAAGGTTAAACATTTGTGAGTTGTTTGTCATTTAAATCTTTAAACGGTTTACACAAACATTTTACTTTATGAACATAAATAATTTTACTAGGCTCATATTATCATGTATCTTTAATCGTTTGACTACTCATTACAATCCAGACATTTGTGTAAGAATAACCAATTGTATGTAAAACATTTTATTTATAAACATAAATCATTTTACTATGTTCATATTATCATGTATTTTCAATCATTTGACTATATTCACTCCAATCCAGACATTTGTGCTAAACATTTCACTTTATAGACATAAATCACTTTTATTTTTGCCGTCTAGAAGACGGACAATTTAGGTTAATTATGAACGGTATTTAAAACATTCTTTTGCATTAAAATCTGTATTATTGCCAACCAACACATTCAATTCGGATTAACAGTGAATTATATTTATATATGCTACATTGTGTGGAATATATCTATGAAACCTTTCTTCAGTCTTCTCATATCAACCATCCAAAAGGGATCAGAGACTGATTGGGTGCACGGGTAGTAATAATGGCCACCATTGACATGGAGGACGGGTACTAAAATCACGAACTAGAAAGCAACTCCACAAAAAGCCCCTACAAAGAAATAGAAAATTCTTATCCAATGATATAAAATAACAAATGTATATTATTTGGATAACACCGTTACTGAAATATGCCGCAGTTACGTAGAATCCTATGAAGAAGGTTTTGTCAAATATGTTAGAAGCGGTACAATGTAAATCTCAGTGTCCTGCACCGTATACGCCACCAGATTAGAATCTGTATTAATGCACATGTTATGGTTTCGGAGGTTGCGCTATTGTATAAAAGTATTCCACTTGAATCAGTGGATTGGAGCCTACGTGAATCCAATCAGAAATATTTATAAAGTAGGAACTAGATCTGGACATTTGGCGGTCTCTCTTCTTTTTGTGGAAACGCTGCGGGGAATTTATTTTCTTTTTCGAAAAATTATAAATTTCAAATCAGTTGCTAAGGGGGCTTAGGGAAAGTTTTATGTACTGAGCTAGAAAAAATATAAAATCCTATTGAGCAATTTAATTATGATTATGGCAATACTTCCTCGTATTTCGAAAAAAGATAAGAATAATGGTGATCAACAACATATCTTCTTGAAATATTTTTATCTACTATCTGTATTATTATATTGGAAAAGCTATGTATTACATCATCATATTTGTCAACATTACAAATAAACAATTGTTAGACATGGTTCTCATTTATGCATAGTATTACATTCGAGTTATACCTTAATCTTTCCTATTATTATGTCAGAGAACTTTAATGTTAAATATATTATAATTTATATAATCAATTATTTTATAAATTCGATTAATTAAAAATACAATAATAATTTCAAAATTGATGTAGGATTTGCAATGATATTACTGCTGGATGCTCAGATGCTAATACATAATATATCAAAATTATAGAGATTTACTTACCTATACAAGACTTAATGGACATATTTATTTAATGTGATATCTTTTACATATTGTACATTTTCTAATATTATCATCTATTTGATGGAACATGTGGGATTTGAATCAAAATAAAGATATTCTATTCAATTCCAAATGATCTTGTATTAGTCGTTGAGTTATCTTATAAAATGAAGGGGTAGTTGAGATTAGCCTTTAGTTATTTTTATTCATTGTCCAGGAAACTTTTGGCAATGGCGTGACGACTATAGTTAGAATAAATCTTGGTATTAATTCACCACATAATTATTATTTTTTTAACTTCAGAGCGAATTCAGAATGGTTGTGACCAATTGAAGTAAGTTATCAATCAACATACCAAGATGACGCTCTTGTTTTTTAGAATTTATTTTTCAGATTTCTTTTAATTGTGTCACAATTAATAAAATATGTGATTACTCGTTATCTGAAATAACAGAAAGGTAAATCTGTGTATTACAAACGGAATTACCAAAAAAATCCTCCAGTTCAAAAATAATCTCTTTATCCGTTTTATGTAAAAGTAGTATCAGTTCTACATTCTTATTAAAATTATTGTATTCCCTCAGAAGTATGTATCCCAACCTAGGGCTAAACTTAAGCTAAGCAAATAAAATCATTTCAGATCTTTGACGGATAAACATATTTAATGAATTAATTTCATTATCAATCAACTTCAATTTCTAATTTAATTATTCCGTAAACTAAATTAAATTTCAAAATATTATCCCGTTTATTTCTTGATTTACATAATATACTATTTGTCGTTTTTGGTAGAGTATCAGTGAAAACACAGGTATTAAATTGATTATGTCGAAAGTAGACCGAGCGGGAGATAAAATCATTAGAGTTCATATGATACAAACAGTCACAATCAAATTCATCACTTAACTTTTAGAAAAGCTCATAGCTACTTCTAGAATGCTTAACATGTACGTTTTAATATGTGATATTCTGAACCCTGATACAAAAATTCTTCCTCTTAAGAATAATCTGTTTTCGGTCCAGTTCCCTAAAGTAACTAATACTCTTAACTGTACCATTGAGCAAGTTCCATCTCTGCATAAAGATGATCACAGAATTGTATTATCTTGTAGGGGTACTTTTAGCTGTTGCTTTCTAGTTCGTGATTTTTACCCCTACTACTTATCAATGGTGGTTATTATTATTACCCATGCGTCTAATCAGTCTCTGATCTTTTTCGGATGATTTATGTGAGAAGGCAAAAACATCTGGTCATACGTATATTAGATATAAAGTTGCAAATAGTAATGTAATTCACAGTTAGTTCAAATTGAATATATGTTAGTCAGCTGTAAAAATAGATTTTTATGCAAAAATAAGTCTTAAACACCATTCACAGTGAGAATAGTCAAACGATTAAAAATACATGACAATATGAACATAGTAAACTGATTTATGTTTATAGAGAAAATGTTTTGCACACAAGTGGTTATTGTTACACAAATGTCTTAACAGAATTGTATTTATACCATCGAATAAAACATATGATGACATGTAAAAATCATCGTTAAAAGTTATCATTAAAAATGAAGATGTAAATTGTTTAAAGACTTCAATGATAAAAAACTAACAAAGCTTTAGCTTACTACTTGCAATATTTTCAGTTCATGTCAAACTATTAATCCATTCTTCTATGTGGACACTAAATTAAGTGAAATAAATCCGCAACGACACAACAGGGCACCGCGTGATCCTCGCGGATCGCGCGCGGTTCTCACTATTTATAAAAACACTATTAATTACAAATAAAATTGCAGTTCAATAAATATCGATTGAAACTGCTTGAGACTAAAAGAGATTGTTCCTAAAATCACAGCTAAGAGAAATATTGTTTAAGGACAGAGTTAGAATATTTGACCTTAAAGAGCACAGCGTTTGTAAAAATTGACCTTCGTTGGGTTGTAACACGGAGCCGAGTGTTACATACACCCCCCCGACAGTGAAAATAAGTACACAATGAATGGGGCTAACCTTACAGGAAATGTTATTGCTCTTTCATGCCGTATAACGACTGATTTTGGTTCTGTCAACACTGATACTGGCTCCTCTATTTCTCGCGTTCTTGGACGGATGGTTAGGTCGAAGTGTTCGAGAAAGTCACGTCCAATGATGTTTCATGTCGTGTTGTCGATGATGAACGGATATTTGAAACATCATTTTGAGTTGGAGAACGAGATTGTGTGTACTCGTACCCCAAACGTCGCTATGTTGGAGCCATTCGCGCAGGTCAGACTGTTGGTGTCGACTGGGTGGGTTGGTTCGAGATAATTGTGGCGTAGTGAGCTTACATCTGATCCAGTGTCTATGACAATTCATTCGCCAGAGATTGCGTCACGGATGAGAAAGTATGTTGATAGTGGCAACCGGCGATGAGATTGATTGCTGGCATTTGGGCGTTTGAAGCATGACTTAATTGGAGCCGTCGCAGTAAAGACAATAGTTTGATTGCGCTCTACCGCGAAGGCAACGTGCTTCGAGCCATCAGACGTGGAGCGGCCAACAATTTGGGGTGCTCAGCCTCTGCTGCCGCCGAAGAGGCTGACCCCACCCGTCTTCCGAACCTTCCATGGGCGGAATCACCTGAGTTGTTGAGGGTGACCACGCCCATTTGAACGTCGTGTCTGTGCGCGAGTATGTGCAGCCGTTTCCGTGGCAATAACGTATGTAGTGGCCTTCATTGAAAGTGCTTGAATTTCTCAAAATCTAGCTGTTTATTAATTCCTTACTGGCTGTGAGTTCGACGAACCGGGGCACCATAATGTAGGGGTACTTTTAGCTGTTGCTTTCTAGTTCGTGATTTTTACCCCTACTACATATCAATGGTGGTTATTATTATTACCCATGCGTCTAATCAGTCTCTGATCTTTTTCGGATGATTTATGTGAGAAGGCAAAAACATCTGGTCATACGTATATTAGATATAAAGTTGCAAATAGTAATGTAATTCACAGTTAGTTCAAATTGAATATATGTTAGTCAGCTGTAAAAATAGATTTTTATGCAAAAATAAGTCTTAAACACCATTCACAGTGAGAATAGTCAAACGATTAAAAATACATGACAATATGAACATAGTAAACTGATTTATGTTTATAGAGAAAATTTTTTGCACACAAGTGGTTATTGTTACACAAATGTCTGAACAGAATTGTATTTATACCATCGAATAAAACATATGATGACATGTAAAAATCATCGTTAAAAGTTATCATTAAAAATGAAGATGTAAATTGTTTAAAGACTTCAATGATAAAAAACTAACAAAGCTTTAGCTTACTACTTGCAATATTTTCAGTTCATGTCAAACTATTAATCCATTCTTCTATGTGGACACTAAATTAAGTGAAATAAATCCGCAATGTCACAACATTCCACCGCGTGATCCTCTCGGATCGCGCGCGGTTCTCTCTATTTATCAAAACACTATTAATTACAAATAAAATTGCAGTTCAATAAATATCGATTGAAACTGCTTGAGACTAAAAGAGATTGTTTCTAAAATCACAGCTAAGAGAAATATTGTCTAAGGACAGAGTTAGAATATTTGACCTTAAAGAGCACAGCGTTTGTAAAAATTGACCTTCGTTGGGTTTGTAACACGGAGCCGCGTGTTACAATCTGATAGTTCAGTTATAACGTACCTTAGATAAATTCTAGAGAAAATAAGTTGGGTATTACATTTGTAACACGCGGCTCCGCGTTACAACCCAACGTTGATCAATTTTGACAAATATAGTTCTCCTTAAGGTAAAATAGTCTAACTCTGTTTTTACACAATATTTCTCTTAACTGTGATTTTAGCAATAATCTCTGTTAGTTTCAAGCAATTTTAATTAAAATTTCTTGAACTGCAAATTTAATTGAAATTAATAGGGTTTTTTAAAATAGAGACACCCACGCGCAATACGCAGGTAAAATTTGGTGGATTTTTATTCCTCTGTGTTCAAACAATGGATTTATTGACTTTACGTGCATTAACCACATTTTACACAACTACTAACAGTTCAGTCATGATTATAATCATCCAGATTTCAGGTGTTTCACAATCTTTTATCCGAACTCCATATTTTATCATTCAAAACCTAGCAAGCAGTGGAATTATTAGATGTGGTACTTAATCAGGACAGTTTTTACACGATATCTATCCTTCAATTATCAATGCCAATATTTATTGTGTTTCTACACATCCATAATCAGTGACATTAAACTAAATTGCTAATCAGTTTGGATTTATATCATCGTACTTTTCAATCATTTACATGAATTCATCACGATTCAGCCAATTGTGTTTCTAGTGATTACTTTTGCATAAGACATTTAATTTTGTTGACCATATATTATCTTTTTTCCGTCTAGAGCACGCGCATTTTGGATTAACTGTGAATTGATTCATGCATTACAACATAAAATTCAATAAATGTCTGATAACGTGTGAGTATACTTACTTCACCCTTCGGAAAAAGGTCAGGGACTGATCATGGGACGGGTGGTGATAAGAACAACCATGAAAATGTAGGAGTAGGATATTATTACTAAATAGACAGTTACCCCGCCAAACCTATTACAATAACTGTAAAACCTCCTGCAAGGAAATTATTCGGTTTCCGATTCGTTTGAGTTTGTAAACAATATTTAATATATAAATGTTAAAAACAATATTAGGGTATCTTTGGATGTTACGTGTTTGTTCACAAATGTTCGAATTGATGAAACCATTGACATTATAGTCAAAGCGGTAGAACACAACATTGTAGGGGTATTTTGCGGGGTTGCTATCCACCTACATAGAACTGGTAGCTGCTGTTGAGATCCGTGATTATGATCAATCCCCGGCCTTTTCCTGATGGGTGATGTGAGAAGGCTAAGTCGAATGATCACATATGTATTGTACACAATGTTGCATGGAAAATTCATAGTTAGTCCAAATTGACCGTGCTCTAGACGGCAACAGAACGAAATACTAGTAACAAAATAGAATGTCTTATACACAAGTCCCAGTTAAACAAAATTGTCTGTGCTCTAGACGGCAGCAAAACGTCATACTGTCAACACAAATAACATTCCATTCACAACCGTCTGAATTGTGATGAATACATGTAACCGATTGAAAATATATGATGATATAAATAAAGTCACTGGTAAAAGATGTCACTGATGATGAATAGACTAAAATCGCGTAACAACTTCAATGAAAAAACTTCACAAATAATTAATCCACTGTTTGCTATGGTTTTAACTTATTTAATTATAATACTCCATTGTACTCTGAAATTCTGATGCGTAGAATCATATACAAACTGTAAATCACTTGTATAAACTGCGAAAAATTCAAAGAAGAAGAGTAATTCAACTATGGCACTATAATCCAACGCATGTTCCCTGCGTATCGCGCGCGGGTGTATATATTTAAAAACAAAACCCAATTAATTACAAATAAAATTGCAGTTCAAGAAATCTCAATTAAAACTGCTTAAAACTAACAGAGATTGCCTCTAAAATCACAGTTAAGAGAAATATAGTGTGAAAACAGAGTTAGATTATTTGACCTTAAAAAGCTCTATATTTGTCAAAATTGAACATCGTTGGGTTGTAACGCGGAGCCGCGTGTTATAACATATTAGCATCGCCGGTGCCAGGTCACACTCTACGCAAGCTTTTCTTATTATGTATGAAAGACGTACAGTTTCGTTTTAATGGAAGCATCTATAAATAGACTAATGGTGTGGCAATGGGGAGCCGCTTATCTCCAGTGTTAGCAGAGATTTTTCTAGAGCATCTAGAGAACACATCATTAAAGAGTGACATAGGTAATGTTCTCAATATAAACGGTACGTGGATGATATATTCCTTGTCCATAAGAACAGGTCGCAATCACGAACACTGCTTCAATGTTTTAACAAAGCACATAATAATATCGGCTTCACGTCAGAGCATGAGAAAGCTGATTGTCTGCCTTTCCCAGATGTACTATTAAAGAAAGGAACTAAAGGTAAATTAAACAGAATAATTTAGCGTAAACCAAAATGGTCTACACTGTATTTGCATTACAGCAGTTTCGTGCCATTTCAATATAAATTATCAACAGCTCGTGGCTGCTTTCAAGAATTGACAGTTTTGTTAGTCAAGGTTCAAAAGAAAACGAATATAATATAGCGTTTAACGATTTAAAGTCCAATGGCTATCCTAGACAATTAATTGAATCAATTATTAAAAAGCGAATTAAATAGAAACAGACGTATTACGGGCCGAGAAAAGAAAACTGTCTAACTGAACATCCCATTTAAAGAGGATGCCGTTTCACGAATGGCACAAAAGAAAGTTGAAATAGCATTAACACGCACATTTAATGCAGCTAAACTACGAGTGTTATTAAGGGTAACACATTTGCCTTTACCAGTAATCAACGAGAAACAGCCTTTAATGTCGATATCAAATATTATTTACCAATATACATGCGTAAGTTGTCGATCAAATTACGTAGACCGATCGACCAGACGATTAATTACTCGAATGAAAGAACATTGTATCTTAAACTCGTCGAAACATCGCACGTATGTTCTCCAGACGCAGCATTCAAAATAATTACTAAATGCCATAACCAAAGGGAGCTAGCTACATACGAAGCCTTAAAGGTAAACAAATTGCAGCCGGATTTATACAAGCAGAAGAAGCATGATCAGGCTTTGAGCTTGAACTGGTCGTAACGTACAAAATTTATTGTTTTTCGTTTTTCACACTCTCTCTATGTTTACATATTTGTTTTGCTTTCCAATTTATATATAAAGATATGTTCATTAGTAGATACTTGAAGAGATAATGAGAAAGAAATGTTTCTTGTATCTGATAAAATTTCTTTTTGTTTTTGCACATAGGAAGGGTACAATGAATTATATTAAAGCTCGCATTTCAAAAGAATATATATATATATATATATATATATATATATATATTATTGGTCACCGATAAGCTTTATAGCATTTCCAATTATTAGGTTTTTTTCTACATCTGTAGAACTAGCTACAATTTATTCATGCTCATTTTGTTAGGCTAGTACTATTTTCTAGGTTTTTATATTTTATCAAATTACTTACTTGTTTGTGCATTTTAGCGATAACTTTATTACACACACATGAACCGAACAATATGCTGGCAGCAGATTTATTCCTCTTGACTCCATTTTTCTGTTGACTTCAAATGTTTTTTATATGTTAAAAATGTGGAATTTTTACATTAGAAAGCTGAAAATTAATCATATTGAAGTCATTGAGAAATGAATACTATTTTAAAATAGGGTACATTTATTTAAGCTTCGCCTTCTCATTTTGAATCAAGAGCAACAGTATTGGTAGGACAGGGTACAAATTAAGCTTCAAATCATTTCCGTTAATTGTGGTCAGAACGGACTAGAAGAGACGGCTACATATATATGTATAATTAGTTAAGGATCGGATTATATATATATATATATATATATATATATATATATATATGGCTCGAAGCGATTCCAGCCTGACGACCGGCGGCACAAGCTAGTTAGCTCGGGAATGATAGCATGAACCTTGCCGAGTCTAAAAGGCACGCAGTCGTAATCCAGTTTTATGTGAAGTCTCGAGTTTGGTCCAACTTCGCGTTAAATTTTATCGTTATATGTGTAGTCATGGAATGAGAGCAAGCGTGCCAGACGCAAAGGGTAAGTTTCGGCTGCTGAAGGAAAATTTGGTCACTTGCACCTAGGCAGATAATGCTCATCAGCCGTGGTTAGCAGACTGTTTATGAGAAGGAAAACTCCAAATACAAACCATCGCTAGGAATGGGCGACTGTTAAGGTCTGTAGCAATAGAAATTCCGGCCTGACGACCGGCGGACTCAGGCTAGTGAATCTGGGATTGTTAGCATGAACCTTGCCGGGCCATAAACAGACACAGCCATCATTCCGTTTCATGTGAAGCCTTGAGTTTGGTCTAACTGCTCTGTAAGTTTCTTTGGATAAATGTGTAATTACTGAATGAGAGCAAGTGTTCCAGACGTGAAGGGTAAGTTTCGGCTGCTGAAGGCAACTTTGGCCACCGGCATCTGGGCAGATAGTGCTCAGCAGCCTTGGATGGCAGACTATCTAGGAGAAAAAAACCTCAGAATACAAACCATCACTAGGAATGGGTGACCTAGTGTTCTTTTACCGTCCACATATAACCATGTCTATGTAGTCAAACTCGAACAACCGTCCTTCCGATAAAATAATGAAAATGTTCTAAAAGCTAATCTAACTGGTCTGGATGGCGAAAATCCGAATATACTTTGGTCCAAGATAAGTTCCACTGTACACAATGCAGGTATTACTGTATGTGGTATTGCAGTCCCCCGTAGAAATAATCACTGGCTCTCTGTAAAATCTATAGAGATACTCGAAATAAGGTGCCAAATTCCATCTGGTTCGACTCATAATAATACCCGTCGCAATAAATTCGCGAACTTAAGCGCAATCTAAAAGTTGATCTCGAAAACTTTGGACCAGAAAGACTGAAGAAATAGAAGTAGCTTTCGCGTCAAGTAATAGTCGCTGTTTCATTCAAATTTATTCGCGCAACAGGTAAGAGAAAATTAAAAGTTAATGAAACTATAAATGATAGTAACAACGATTTAATAACCGACAAAAAAAGTCGTCTTAACAGGTGGACTGAATAAATTAGAGATCAATTTTCTTAGCCACCCGCGTCAGTTTCGATTCCCAAAACATGTCTGCATCAACTGTGTGTAGTGTTAGTTCCGAAGAACCATCCGAGTTAGAAGTACGCGATGCAATCCTATCTCTTAAACTTCGCAAATCCGCAGGCCCCGATGACTTGCTTCCAGGATTGCTTAAAGATAATGGCGATATAATTTCAGGAGTGTTGATCAAACTTTTTCATTCTATATGGAATGAGGAGACCGTACCACTTGATTGAAATAAGTCGACCATCATTCGCGTCTTCAATAAAGGCATTCGTAATTCGTGCGATAACCATCTTGGTATAAGCTGGACCCCGGTCGTATCTAGGTTATTTGCTTCAGTTATCCTACGTCGTGTTAGCGCTTCACATGAATCACATACAAGAGAAGAACAGACCGGATTCCGCGCAGGACGAGGTTGTATAGATTATAATTTTACGTTGTGGCAAATTCTTTAGCAGAGACATTTTTATCATCGTCCCACAATTGCCGTCTTTCTGGACTTTAAGGGTGTATTTGATTCAGTGGATCGCAATGGTTTATTCCATATTGTGTCGAAAAGCAGTGTGCCCACAAAATATGTTAATATTATACGAGCTCTCTACACAAATACTTCTGGTCGCGTCAAGGTCTGCAACCAATTAACGCAGAACTTTACAACCAGCAGTGGTGTTCGTCAAGGTTGTCCAATTTCCGTATTTTTGTTTAACTTTTGTAATCGATGCTACTATGAACAACACTCTCCCACACATTCAGGATACTAGAGTTGAAGTCCTCCCGGGCGATAAACTAGTCGATCTTGACTATGCGGACGATATCGTACTATTATTCGATAATCGGGATGCTGCCCAGGCCACCTTAAATAGATTAACAGACGTTGTTCCATCTTTTGGTATGAAATTCGCACTCTCTAAATGTAATAAATTCTTACAGGATCATCCACCACTCACTCCAACGTTGTGACTCCAGAATGAAGATCTAGGCATAGTTGACAGGTTTACATATCTTGAGAGCTCTATCAACAGCGTAGGCAATATGGCCGATGAGGTGAGAATACGGATCGCGAAAGCTAGAGTAGCTTTTTCGAACCATCGCCATTCATGGTGAAACACGAATATTTCACTTTGCCTTAAATGTCGTGTTTACAATGCATCTGTACGTGCAGTCTTACTATACGTTAGTAAAACTTGGCCTCTTAGAGTTCATGATTTGTTGAGAAGTATAGCACATGTTGGTTACCAACAATGAATAACTAACGTTGACATCCGTAGACGTATTTTTGGATCTGACAATAAGAGCTCGTCGTTAGAAAAACAAATAAGGCTCCATGAACTTCGTTGGCTCGGTCACGTTTTGCGTATGTCCTCATTTCTATTGCCCAGTAGAGCTCTGTTCTCTCATCCAGCACCAAATTGGCGTAAGAAACAAGGCGGGCAGATTTTGACATGGCAGAAACAAACGAAGTCACTTACATCAAAATTGGATAGTATAGGACCCACTCGTCTGCCAGGATTGGGTCCTCGTTTCCATCATAGTTCTTGGTTCCAAACCCCTAGCGATGTGGCATCGAATTGAGCTCAGTGGTGATCTTGTTTCAGGTTGCTAGTAGAATCATCTTCGTAACTTTCATTTCTTATTAGGGCAAAGTTAGCTGTGATGTTTGGTTTGTTTATGACGTGATACAGTGAAATCCGCAAGAAATCTATATTGCTGATGTCGCCTTTCCGAATGCTAACTTGGCCATAATGGTGTTGTGGAGAAGTTAAGTTTGCCTCATTTCTGTGAGTTATCCTGATAAATTTACTTATTGTAGCAAGGTATTCCTTTTCTCTCTGTCTCTCTGTCTCTCTCGTAAATCTAACTAATAATTTGTCCAAATTCACATGTATACTTTTTTCATTTCTTATGGTTATATGGTACTGAAACATTAGTCCCTTTTGACTTTTGTATGGCTGGACATGATGATGATGATAATTAGGAAAAGGAAAATTCCGAATACAAACCATCCTCACTAGGAATGAGCAACCTAGTGTTCTTTTACATTTCACATAAAGCCATGAACAATATCAATTGCAATGAGTGCATATTGCATCAGTCGTCGCGCAGTATAAAAAGGGCCGCCTTATCTGCTGAGTCGTGCAGGGTGGATTAGCGAAATCGGGTTAATGCAGGCAACTCTATCTTCGATTCTGACTCATTTAAAATCCGTTTCCTCATCTTAATCTAACAATAACGCTCTTTTAGTTAATATGAATATGGTTGATGTTGACCATATCACTGAGCGCAATATCGAGTTGCCAAATATCGAAAATAGTTTAAGTAAACTATCATTCATTAAACCTAGGTTAGGTCTTAACATAAGAGCATTTAATGTGAGAATAAATTGGACAACAAAAAGCTCTCGCACGTTCGTTGTATAAATAAGAAATCTACGTAGGCTCCGTATATACAACCAGAATACAGGATCCTACATGCATTACAGAATTGGTCGCACCATCCCTATCTACGTGTTTTTGGCTTCGTACATCTAGTTAAACGGCGTTTTCCCAAATCTGTAACTAGGGCTTTGGATTGTCCTTATCACACGAGCTGAAGCTTGCTTAACTGAATGGATGCCTTTAAATAGTCGACTGTGTGCGGCACGTTTAACTACATCTACTATGATCAATACAAAAACCATAATAATTTTTTTCTTTTCGTTATATCTGCATATGCTCCGACCGATGGCAGCACAGACGAAAGCAAAGACGCTTTTTACTCAGAACTAAGCACTTCAATACGGTAGAGCACTAAGTTCAGATATAGTTTTGGTTATGGGTGATATGAATGCTCCATTTGAGCGCTTAAGTAATACCGAATTTCATTTAGGTGCAATATATACTTTGAGCGCGACGTGCAAATATAATGGTGAACGAATTTTGGATAGCTGCGCAGAATACAAATTATATTTAAGTAGTACAAACTTTGGACTTCGTGTTAAACTGTAACACGCGGCTCCGCGTTACACCCCAACGATGTTCAATTGTGACAAATATAGTGCTTTTTAAGGTCAAATAATCTAACTCTATTTTCACACAATATTTCTCTTAATTGTGATTTTAGAAACAATCTTTGTTAGTCAATACAATTTAACAATAATTGATTGCACGGCTGCTGGTAACAATGCTTTAAATCAAGTTTGCGAGCTTGAAGTAAACACCAACCCCATTGTATTTAACCAGACTTCGAACAACATAACAAAACTACCGCCAGCCGCAACGCACTGACGCGTTTCGACCTTTCATGATCATCATCAGAGTACGACGGCAAACTGACTATCGAGGATCAAACCGCATTGAATATATATATGGAAATCAAATTTAGATATGCGGCTCTCACCTCTAGCAGTCTTGCATACATTGAACTTGACTAGAAATGTCGGCTGCACAATTTCTATGCAGTCACGAACATTAAATGTTTGCAGCTTTCGCCACATATACATATATAGACAATACAATTTAACAATCGTTGATTGTGCGGGTGGTGGTAACAATGCGTTAAATCAAGTTTGCGAGCTTGAAGTAAACATCAACCCCATTGAATTTAACCAGTCTTCGAAAAACATAACAAAACTACCGCGTCGCAACGCACTGACGCGTTTCGACCTTCCGTGATCGAAACGCGTCAGTGCGTTGCGGCTGGCGGTAGTTTTTTATGTAACTTGATTTAAAGATTTGTTACCACCACTCGCGCAATCACTTATTGTTAAATTGTATTGCCATATATGTATATGTGGCAAGCTAACAGTAATATTCATGACTACATAAATGACAGCCAATGCTCAATTCAATGTATCAGACTTCTAGATTTCCATATATATTCAATGTGGTTTGATCCTCGATAGTCAGTTTGCCATCGTACTCTGATGATGATCATGGAAGGTCGAAACGCTTCAGTTCGTTGCGGCTGGCGGTAGTTTTATTATATTGTTCGAAGACTGGTTAAATACAATGGGGTTAGTGTTTACTTCGAGCTCGCAAACTTGATTTAAGGAATCTTTGTTAGTTTCAAGCAGTTTTAATTGAGATTTCTTGAATTTCAATTTTATTTGTAATTAAATATAGACTCCCGCGCGCGATACGCAGGGAACATGCGGTGGCTTATAGTGCCATAGTGGAATTACTCTTCTTTTTTTAATTATTCGCAGTTTATACAAGTGATTTACTGTTTGTATATGATTCTACGTATCAGAATTTCAGAGTACAATAATTAAATAAATTAAACCCATAGCAAACAGTGGATTAATTATTTGTGTAGTTTTTTCATTGAAGTTGTTACAGGATTTTAGTCAATTCATCATCAGTGACAACTTTTACCAGTGACTTTATTTATATCATCATATAATTTCAATCAGTTACATATATTCATCACAATTCAAACGTTTGTGAATGGAACATTATTTGTGTTGACAGTATATCGTTTTGCAGCCGTCTAGAGCACGGATAATTTTGTTTTACTGTGACTTGTGTATAAGACATTCAATTTTGTTAACAGTATATCGTTCTGTTGCCGTCTAGAGCACGGCCAATTTAGACTAACAATGAATTTTCCATGCAACATTGTGTAAAAAACATATTTGATCTTTCTAATTAGCCTTCTCACATCACCCATCGGGAAAAGGCCGGGGATTGATCATAAGCACGGATCTCAACAGCAGCTACCAGATCCATTGTAACACGCGGCTCCGTGTTACAATCCAACGATGTTCGTTTGTTATAGATACAGTGCTCTTTAAGGTCAAATATTCTAACTCTGTTCTTACACAATATTTCTCTTAACTGTGATTTTAGGAACAATCTCTGTTAGTTCCAAGGTGTTTTAATCGATATTTCTTGAACTGCAATTTTATTTTTAATTAACAGTGTAAACGCCCCGGCTTCAAGTAAATGCGTACGACGTTACAAACTCGGTTAAGGTGCTCTGAATAGAGATTTGTTACTGATAGGGGGGCCCTTAAGAGGGCCTGGTCGTGCGTTCTCCTGAATTATTCAGAGTGTGAAGATGTCCTAGAGCCTTGGGTGGACTCTGGTTGTTGTTGCTCCCGTGGTCGAGTTGTAATCACGATGTGGATAACGTCGTTCAGGTTCTGCAATTAATTGGCTCGTCTCGCTGGTTGTACCGCAACAAGATGAGTCACGGATGTAGCCAATTGTTGGTGAAACAATCAAATCACCAGCGTAGGTATTGACAGCCGACAGAACGCATACGCGTAACGCAAAGCAGAATGCAAATGCGACAACTGACTTGCATGGTAAATTGTCGTGCTTAAATAGCATGCCATAGTAATATATGTCTACTTGCACTCTATTGGTTAAACGGCAAGTTTCGCTTTTTTCTCATTGGTGCAACGTAAATAAATTTGAATTTAATTTACGCAATATTTCGGCCATTAAGTTGTGTCGTTACAAAACTTTCCTATCTGAAAAAAAGGAAAAAGAATTCCTCTCTGCGAGGCTAGATAAGAAATGTATGACAGAGTTCGAAAAGAGTTAAGCAAAAATATGATGAACCATAAATGCTGGGCTTAAATATGCTTGTTGGTTGCTTCAACAATGATATGATGCCAGGTAACCACTAGGAATTTCTACACAAATTATTAGCTCTAGTGGTCGGTCATACCACGTGAGGCAAAATAGAGCAGTGTAAGTTTGGGAGCCGCAGCGTAAAGATTTCGAGGTAAATCGCCTCTGAATTTGCCAGGTTTAAGTTAAAACCTAATCAGGTTGGATCGTCGTCAATGTGTTTGTATACGAACAAAGGAGCTAGAGTGCTCGACGTTGTGGTCATGACATTTGTAGAGTGGTCTTTGAGCAATTTATGAAGTTGAGATATGCATTGAAAGTGGCCTGTACCATGATATGAAGCTGATCACTACTTAGTGTTGCTACACGAAAGCGTTAGCTCTAAGTAATTGGTCATACCAAAATAGGCAGTGTGATGTCATGTGTGAGAAATACATAATGTAAAAAATATATACATTAAAATCAAAGGTAACTGCATAAAAATATGTACACGAACATTGCCTCAGAGATGGCAAAATACCAAAGAACTTTTCAAAAATGCTACACAATTGTTAGCTAAGAACAGCTGGTTATGCCACGTGAGACAAATACGAAAAATAACGTAAGGTTAAAAAATTTTGATAGTTAATGTTAATATTTAAAAAAATTAATTACGCGTTATACAAAGCAGGACATTGAGATTGTGGGCAGACGGAGCCTGAGACGTGTGTAGAAGGTTGAACGCTCTCAGGATCAGGTGGTTCGATAAACGGTTTCAATCTCTCTATGCTTACTGATGTCGGTGTAGCGCCTTGCATAATAATTAAATATTTTGGTTGTCTGAGCAAAATCGGGTAAGGACCACGATACTTTGGTTGTAGTGGTGCAACAGCATTATCGTTGCGAACGAGTACTCTTTTGCAGCTGTGGAGCTGTGGGTGAACGAAGACTGGACGAGGCGTATGTCTCGGCTGCTGTTCAGACATGTTACCGAAATGAAGTCGAAGGCGGGTAGCTTCGTCTTGTGGGTCATCTTGTGCCGGTAGTAGACGTGGGAGCTGACTAGGCAGGCGTAGATCCATGCTATACAAGAGTTGTGACGCAGACGTTTTAATGGATTCACGAGTACGAAACGCATGGAAAGCAGAACTAAAGGTAGTGCATCGAGCCAGTTGCCATTAATGGACGAGGATGCTAAAGCAGCTTTGAGTTCCCTATGCATTCTCTCTACCATGCCATTATCTTGGGGATGGTAGGCAGTCGTCTGGCGTAAGATGCATCCCATGTACCGCAAGGAGGTTTTGAAACGATCAGATGGGAAGCAAGTGCCTCTGTCCGTGATGACCTCATTGGGAACACCATAATTGGATATCCATGCAGAGATAATACCGTTAGTTACTTCGTCTGCAGAAATGGTGCCAAGAGGTAATGCCGCAGGCCACCGTGTAAATCTATCGATCATAGTTAGATAGTAACTAAAACCTTGAACCTTTGTCAGATGGACTATGTCGATGTGGACGATGGCTAGGCGAGAAGTAGATCGAAAATGTTGCAACCTAGAACGAGTGTGTCGTGTGATCTTGTTTTTCTGACAAATTGCACACTCTGAGACCCATCGTTTAACATTCTGCTTAAGTTTGTGACCCCACAAACGTTCTGTAAGAAGTCGGACAGTCGCTTGGCTTCCTGGGTGAGAAATTGAGTGAATTGAATCGAAAACTTTTCTCTGAAGGCTGGTCAGCAGAACTGGCTTGTTGGGCTGCGTACCCGTGAAGTAAACAATTGGTAAGCCTTCCCACAGACGGCATATGAACTTGGTTGGGTGAGGGGCTATTGATCTTTGAATATGAATGTCACCGCGTTGTTCAGTTCGCAGGAGAGTTGGCGTTATTGCAGGTTCACTGAGTGCCACGGAGTTGACAGTGAATGGTGACGGCGAAGGTGGTTGTAGAGAGACGTCTGGCATGGACAGGGCATCTGCAATGAAGTTCTGTTTGCCCTTGACGTGAAAGACGTCAAATCGCCATTCGCTTAGACCAGAAAGCTGTCTTTCCACTCTGGCAGGGTACTTGGCGATAGATGAAGTTGCGTTTCGAAGTGCGCTAACTAGTAGTGCATGATCTGTGAAAACAACAAATCTGCTACTGCCAATGATGCTGATAAAATGGCGCACTGCGTCGTGGATGGCGAAAAGTTCTCGGCCGAAAGTGTCGTACCCCGTTTCTACTGGTTGGAGAGTACGCGAGTAGAAACTGATAGGCTTCCGAAATCCGTCGATCTCTTGTTCCAACGTGGCTCTAATAGCGAATTCAGAAGCATCTGTCGTGAGTAGAAATGGCTTTTCAAAATCTGGATGTGTTAGCATTGTGGCATTTGCTAACGAGTTGATGGCAAGTCAAAGTAATTCCTCGTCTTCGGATGACCAAGCAATGATGGAATTCTTGCTAAGTCCTTTTCGGTTCCGCAGGTGCCTGCACAAAGGATAAAGTTGTCTTGAAAGGCTCGGAAGGAATTTGCGATAGTAGTTTAGTACTCTCAGAATTTTCTGCAACTAGCAAACAGTCTTCGGTGACTACATATTCTTGATTGAATTCGCCTTTGACAGCAAAGGTTGAATACCTTGGGCCGTGATACGATGCCATAAAATGTCCACGGATGTAGTTGCAATCTGCGTCTTGTCACAATTGATCTTGAGTCCTTGGATGGATAAGCGTGAGAGGACATTTCGTAGATGTTTCGAATGAGATTCTAGATCTGGACTAAATACCATAATGTCATCGAGATATGACATACAATAAGCAGAGTCGTCGCGAAGTATGTTGTCCATGAATCTTTGAAATGTCTATGTAGCACACTTAAGTCCAAAAGGCATGTAAAGATATTCGAAAAGGCCAAATGGAGTGATGACTGCAGTTTTCTCGATATCCTCTGGTGCTATCGGGAAGTGATGGTAGGCATGTCTGAGGTCAATCACTGAGAATAAATTGCTGCCGTTGAGTTTTTCAAGTAAAGTGTTAATATTTGGAATAGGATATGCATCAGATTTTGTCACTGAATTTAGCTTACGGTAGTCTCCGCAGGCTCTGTACGATCCGTTTGATTTAGAGACTAAGTGCAGTGGTGACGCCCATGAACTTTTCGATGGTCTGATGATTCCTTCTTCCAAAAGCCTGGAGAATTCTTCTTGGGCAGCTTTCAACTTAGCAGGAGGCAGTGGTCGCTTCTTGAATGAAATAGGTTGTCCTTCTGTGACGATATGATGCATCGTGTTGGAGACTCGTAGCTCTGACTTGTTAAGATCGAAAAGCGATTTGTATTTTCGAAGGGCTGCTGATATCTCTGCTGAATGATGCACTAGGGTTGACTGAATGACCTGTAACTCCAAACGCTCGGAGGCAAGTGTCCAAAAGCTTTGTTCAAGTCCGGTGGAAGGTTCGATGATCTTTTGATTGGCAAGATCAACAATGAGCCGAAATTTTAGAAGGAAATCAAGGCCTATTATATTATGTGAGACCTTAGCAATGATGAAGTTGTGGGAAAATTCACGTCGTAGACCTATGTTGAGTGTGCGGTATTGGCAGCCATAAGTTGGTATGGGCTCGCCTGTAGCTGTTGCGAGAAGAACGCCTAGCGACATCTCGGCCATGAATCACCTTTGAGAACTGAGACTGCCGCACCTGTGTCTACGATGAACTCTTCACCATTTTTGAAATCAAGAAGGTGCAGAAGTTCGTTGGGCTGTTTGGCCGGGTCATGCAAACAAGTAAGCTGGTGATTGCGACCGGCCTTGTCCGTTTGGTTCTCTATGTGAAAAATTCGGCGTGGACGAAAAGAGTCGACAGGGATGTCGGATTGTAGTTGGCTTCTTCCCTGTAGCGCCGTTGATGCCGTTGATGCGCAGAAAGTACGGTCTTCTACTTCCTGCGCCAGACGTTTCCCGATATTGATGCACCCTTGTGCCTGCGGTCTGTTGTCCTCTCCGTCAGCTGTGGAAATTGACACTCATTCGGAAATTCTTCGGAACGACAAAGACAAACTTGGCAAGCATAAAAAACTTCTGGTGTTTATAACACCAGTTCTTTGGAGCATATTTATTAAAGGATTGCGGAGATCTCGATCGCCGCCCACCATTATAATTTGACTTGGAAACGAATTTTGGTCGAGCATTCACTTGATTTATCTCGGATTTGGTAATGGCCAATCCTTCTAGAACTTTGACCATGTTCGCCACTGTTCTCTCTAAAGAGGAGATTCTATCATCTTGCGGGGGTGAAGAAAAGGATGATGGATTCACTTTGGGTTCAAAACCCTATATTCTAACTCACATCTCTCAGATAAGTCATCTATAGAGAGTGTTGGGGAGCTCTCTGTCAAAGAGTTTTAATGTTTGGGGAAGATTGTTAATAAAAACAACCATAGTCTCATGGTCAGAAATGTTGGTTTTATACCAACGTTTCCGTAATTCCCTCAGTATTTCTATGGGGCCAAGATTTGACATATCTAACTGTGCATATTTGTTTATTATCTGCTCAGTTTCCGTGGGTCCAAGCAAGGATTCTACCTCATTTTGTAGGCCCAAAATGGGATTAGGTAGCTTCCTAATGGCCTCAAGCTTAGGATAAATCCGTCGCTGCAATTCAGAAAGTAGTTTAGCAAAAACCTTCGACAGTTTTTGATGACTGTCATAATCAGAAAACCGGGAGAAAGCGGAGTTTACGCGCATAAAGAATAGCTCACTATCTCCATCCCAAACAGGAACATCAATATCTAAAATTGGACCTGACATTTTAACAATCTTAAAAGCATAAATTTATAAGCAATATGAAAATATATAAATATACTTTAACGAAACGCTTACCCACAAACAGCTTCCACAGGTGAAGGAGCGCAGAACAAAAGCACGTCACAGTAACTGCTTCCAAAAATTGAAAATATCCGCAATTGAGCCTGTCGAGTACGTACGGTACCGTTTTGTAAATAGAAAAGATGAACAGAGGCCCCGTTGGCCTTTGATGCCAATGTATTATTATTATATCCCCCAAAAAAAATTCAAAACAAATCCACGAATATACACCCAACAAAATTCCCAGAAGACCACGATTAGGGTAAAGAAAACGCAAATGTTAATCTATTTATCCCAAATAAATGAAAAAGGAAGTCAATTTTATTTATACCAAAAAATCAGAACAATAATCACTATCCTGGCGCGGTCGCCAATTTTGTAAACGCCCCGGCTTCAAGTAAATGCCGTACGACGTTACAAACTCGGTTAAGGTGCTCTGAATAGAGATTTGTTACTGATAGGGGACCCTTAAGTGGGCCTGGAAATGCGTTCTCCTGAATTATTCAGAGTGTAAAGATGCCCTAGAGCCGAGGGTGGACTCTGGTTGTTGTCGTTCTCGTGGTTGAGTTGTAATCACAATGTGGATAACGTCGTTCATGTTCTGCAATTAATTGGCTCGTCTTGCTGGTTATACCGCAACAAGATGAGTCACGGATGTAGCCAATTGTTGGTGAAACTATCAAATAACCAGCGTAGGTATTGACAGTCGACAGAACGCACACGCGTAACCCGAACCAGAATGCAAATGCAACCACTAACTTGTATGGTAAATTGCCGTGCTTAAATAGCATGCCATGCCTACTTGCACACTATTGGTTAAACGGCAAGTTTCGCTATTTTCTAATTTGTGCAACGTAAATAAAATTGAATTTAATTTACGCAATATGTCGGCCATTAATTTGTGTCGTTACAGTATATATATCGGAAAAGCTTTTAAATGGATATTATTTATTTCTAGCATTATTAACATTTCAAAAATAAACACTACAAATGAAAAAAGCCTCAACTTACCACTGCAGAACAAATCTTCTTACCAGTAATAGACTTTTTGTTGCGTAGAAATAATACATATTCCATTGTGTATTAGGTGTCGCTTACATAGTAACAAATTAAGTCAAATAGGACCAGAAGACTAAACCAAAGTCACCATGAACGAAATGTATTATCTCGTGTGCACATTTGTTTTATGTTTACTGGCAACACACCAGTAAGTGCAAGTATTACGCCCCAAACACACCACATATTTGCGTGAGGAATGTGAGACAATTGGACGGTAAAATCTCCTATACAAATCTATAAACCTGCAGTAGTAGAATTAGACAATGCTACTTCAAAGCCAACTCATTATATCTAATTTATACATAGCCTGTAAATGTGCCAGTCTCTACTGTGTTGCCGCAGATCTTCAACAAAACATTTCTGAGCCATCACACAATAACAAATCCTCAGGTTTCGATGCCACAACGAAGTAAAAAAAGCCTATTCAACCTGAGCCTGCCTCGAGTATCTAAGAGTACTTCTAGACACTGCTACACTACCTAACTTTCACGGCATTTAAGTATGTATTAAGTTTTGCGAAACTAGTAACGAATTAGTTCAGTTGTAACACGCGGCTCCGTGTTACAACCCAACGAAGATCAATTTTTACAAACGCTGTGCTCTTTAAGGTCAGATATTCTAACTCTGTCCTTAAACAATATTTCCCTTAGCTGTGATTTTAGAAACAATCCTTTCTAGTCTCAAGCAGTTTTAACTGATATTTCTTAAACTGAAATTTTATGTGTAATTAATAGTGTTTTTATAAAAAGAACAGAACCGCGCTGGGAACGAAGAAAACACGCGGTGGACTATTGGTCATAGTGAACTTATTCCTATTAGTTTGACAATTTGGATTATCCGAACTTCAGAGAACAATATATTAATATCATGTACTGAGATAGAATCGTTACAAACGGTGATCTTAACACTTGTGAGTTGTGTCATTGAAGTCCTTAAACGATTTACATTCTTTTTATAGTGATAACCGTTAACGATGACTTTTTCCATGTATCATTTGTTTTAAATCGATGGCATAAATGTTGAGCAATTCAGACCTTTGTACGCGAATAACTGATTGAGCATAAAACAATTTTCTATGATAAACTTAAATCACTTTTATTTTTGACGTCTAGAAGACGGACAATTTAGCTTAATTGTGAATGACATTTAAATCATATTTTTGCATAAAAACCATTTTTACAGCTGACAAACATATATTCAATTTAGACTAACTGAGATTAGTGTTTAAGATATAATTTTACATTAAAAATCTGTATTATTGCCATCCAACTCCTTCAATCCAGATTAACAGTGAATTATATTTATGTGCTACATTGGTGTAATATATACATGAAACCTTTCTTCGGCCTTCTAATATTAACCATCTGAAAAGGAACAGACTGATTGAATGCTCGGGTACTAATAATAGCAACCATTGATAAGTAATAGGGGTACAAAATCAGGAACGAGAAAGCAATAGCGAAAAGTACCCCTACACAGTTGTGACCAAAAGGATAACCAAAGACAGCATGAACGGAAATAATAATCTCATGCACACTCGTTTCGTGCTTACTGGCGACTCATCATTAGGAGCCGGTATTACGCATTTGATGGAACGAAATTGCGGCCCTAACAAGGGTTGCCAGCAGTAACTTAATCTCAACCTACATGGCTTTTAACTTCTTTGTAACGTCCAACGGCATTTAATTGAGGCCGGGTCGTTTACAATTTGGCGACCGCGCCAGGATCCTCAGAACCGTACTGATTCTAGATTTTATTTTATATCACAAAGCTTTTGTCATAAATACAATAGGGTGTGTTTCTTTTTTATTTCATTATCGTGGAAATATAGTAAATCAGCGTTAGCAAACAATACCACCTCATTTTTTATCCTGGTTGTGAATCTTTCTTAAGTTAACGTATTCTAGGTTATTTGTTGGGAAGCATATTGTTTTGAGGGAAAGTTTAACAGTTCAAAAATTTTTTCTCGCACATAAAAGCTGTGCCAAACTGTGGAAAACTGTGGACGCAGATTTGTGATTTAGTTAAAACAAATTTAGTCTGTTAAATCAAACAAAATTTTAGATTTCAGGGAGCAGATTTCGTCAGTTTTCTTCGTGCGTCCAAGCTCATTTCGTCAATTTCCATTGTAGAAGAATTTTTGGGTAAACGCTTCATTATTAGTTTTAAACTTTAAAGGGAACGTATTCTTTACTTTTTGACGTCGTTTTATACATTTTATATCACTTACAAATTTATGCTTTTAAGATCCCGTAAGAAGGTTAGGATGTCAGGTCCAAATTAAGATACTTTTGTTCCTCTTTGGGATGGAGATAGCGAACTATAATTGATGCGTGCAGACTCCGCTTTCTGCCCGTTTCCTGATTATGGCAGTCATCAAAAGCTGTCAAAGGTTTTTGCCAAACTACCTTCAGAATTGCAGCGACGTATTCATTCGAAGCTTGAGGCCATTAGAAAACTACCCAATCCCATTTTGAGCCTCCAAAATGAAGTAGAATCCTCTCGATTTTAAATCTGGCGAAGAATTCATCGTAGACACAGGTGCAGCAGTTTCAGTTCTCAAGGGTGATTCAATGGCCGAGATGTCTCTATGCGTTTTACTTGCAACAGCGACAGGGGAGCCCATTCCTGTCTACGGCTGCCGGCATCGCACACCCAAATTAGGCTTACGGTGTGAATTTACTCACAACTTCATCGTCACCAAAGTCTCACACAACACAATAGGCCTTGATTTCCTGTTGAAATTTCGGCACATTGTTGATCTTGCCTATCAAAAGATCATCGACTTCTGCACCGGACTTGAGCAAAGTTTTTGGACACTTGCCTCCGAGCATTTGGTATTACAGGTCATTCAGCCAACCCCGGTGCCTCATTCAGCAGAGATATCAGCAGCTCTTCCAGAACACAAGTTGTTTTACGAACTCAGGAAGTCAGATCTACGAGGCTCCAACACGATGCATAATATCGTCATAGAAGGGCAACGTATTGCACTCAAGAAGCGACCACTGGCCCCTGCTAAACTGAAAGCTGTCCAAGAGGAATTTTCAAGACTAGTTAAAGAGGGAATCATCAGACCATCAAAATGATTACACTCGTCACCACTGCACTTAATCTCCAAATCCAACTGATCGTACAGAGCCAGTGGAGAGTACCGCGTGTTAAATTCAGTGACCAAAGCTTATTCCCAATATTAAGACCTTACTTGAAAAACTCATTGGCTGTAATTTCTTCTCAGCGATTGGCCACAGACAAGCCTATCACCACATCCCGATATTGCCAGAAGATATTGTAAAGCCTGCATTCATCATTTCATTTGGCCTTTTCGAATATCTCTACATGCCTCTAGGACTCAAGTGCGCTACACAGATATTTCAAAGATTCCTGAACAAGATACTTCGCGAAGACGCCGCTTACTGTACTTCATATCTCAATGACATAATGGTTTTCAATCCAGACTTCGAATCTCATGCCAAGCATTTACGAAATGTCCTCTCACACTTATCCAATGACGGACTCAATATCAACTGTGACAAGACGCAGATTGCAACTACATCCGTGGACTTCCTAGGGCATCGTATCACGCCACAAGGTATTCAACCTTTGCCGTCAAAGGCAAATTCAATCAAGAATATCAAGTCACCAAAGACTGTTAGTGAGCTGCAGAAAATTTTGGGAGTCCCAAACTACTATCGAGAGTTCCTTTCCGGTCTATCAAAACAACTTTATCCGTTGTGTAGGCAACTGCGGAATCGAAAAGGAATTAGTAAGAATTACATCATTTCCTGGTCATCTGACGACGAGGAATTACGTCATATCGCCATCAACTCTTTAGCAAATGCTACAATGCTAACGCATCCAGATTTTCAACGACCACTCTACTCACGACAGATGCTTCTGAGTTTGCCATTGAAGCCACATTGCACCAAGAGATCGACGGAATTTTTACTCGCATAATCTCCAACCAGTAGAAACAAGATACGGCACACTAGTGAAATAATGGATATATTGCCCAGTCCAGCTTGATTTCTTGTGAACTGACCTTGAGATGGTACCTTCCTCATCTCTCGTTATTCCTACATCTAGAAAGGATAAATATCCGTCTTGTTCTTCTTATATTGTAAACTTGATTGCTTGGTCTACCTTGTTTATATGATGTAGCAGTGCATTTGTTTCTTCATCCTTTCCAACGACCATGAAAGTATCGTCAACGTAGCGTACGTAAAGATGAGCTCCATTGATAAATGGTTTTAAACCAGTTGTTTCTAAATGATGCATGTATATGTCTGCTAATACTGGTCCAAGAGGACTACACATACCTATGCCCTCAATTTGTCTGTAAAAGACTCCTTGGAATACGAATTGTACGTTGGATGTACATGTCGCCCATTTCTATCAGTGTATCTGTTCCAGATGATCGTATATATTCACATAGGATATTTATAGTTTTTTTTTTTTGGAATGCTAGTAAAGAGGGACTTTATTTCGAGGGACACCATTTTTCTCTTTTAAATTCAGGTCGCGAATTTTTTCCACAAATTGAAAGCTATCCTGTACAACGTGCTCCATTTTTCCTTTCATGATAGGTTTTATAATCCGGCATAATTCTGGCTGCCCTGTGCAGTGGTGAATTTATCATAAATAAAACGGTTCCGAAAGGCGTAAGTCTCTCATTGTTGGTCATTTTGTGAACCTTGGGCAACTCATATAATATCGTTTGCGTTGAACCTACGGGCTTTACATGTTTGATTTCTGTAATAAAAGCATTTTTGTGCTATATGTCGATTTCTAGTTTAGCTTCGACCTTCGAAATAATTCGGTTTAGAATCGTCGTTATGGAAATTACTAATTTTGCCGTAGTGTCGCGTTTTACCTCTTTGCGTTTAAATTTGGATTTGTCGTTCAGAATTTGTAACGTAGCCTGACTATAGTCCGTATAATTCATTAACACTACGCCTGTCCCTTTGTCTGGCTTCATGAGTGTAATTTGTTTGTTTAGTTGTAACTCATTTAGTTCCTCTAGATGCCTTTTGGTCACCAGTTTATTGACTTTGAAGGTGCGCATATATTGGCCATATGCACTTCGGAGGTCCGATTTAAAGAGCGAGATGTCGTGGTTTTCCGTTGATTTGTGTTTTGTAGCATCTTAAAAAGAGCATTCCATTGATGCCTGCATATGCATTTCCTCACGCTCGTTTATTCTAGTTTTTGTTATGCACTATTTCGGTCCAAGAGAGAGAAATTCATTTTGATGTTTCGTTAGTTTGATGTCACTGTAATTAAAAATATATTTGCCTGGATCCTCCGGAAACCTTTTGATCTTAGAACATTGCACAGCATTCCGCGCTAGTATTTTAATCTCTCTCTTCCTCGCACCTTCAGTAATCTATGTTACCTGACCCATTAATTACTTACATGTCAGTATAAACTAAGAATTGTATAGTGTAGAAAAGGCAATTCATCCAGTAGACCTGTTTCGTCCTTGTTGGGAACTCATCACGTACTTGCCAGAATTTGCCGCGGACAGGGCTCGAACCTAACTAATTAACCAGTCGTCGAACAAAAAAACTACCGCCAGTCACTAGTACGTGCGACTGGCGGTAGTTTTGTTCTGTCGACGCCTGGTTAAATACTATGGGATTGGTGTTTACTTCAAGCTCGCAAACTTGGTTTAAAGAATTTATTTGTTAATATCCGCGCAATCAATTTTTATTCAATTTTATTGTCTATATATATATATATATATATATATATATATATATATATATATATATATGTGTGTATGTGTGGCGAAGATGCGAACAATTAATGTTCGTGACTGCATAGAAATTGTGCAGCCGATATTTTCAGACAAATATAATGTATGCGAGCCTACTACAATTGAGAGCCGTATAGCTAATTTTGATTTCCATATGTATTGAATGTGGTTTGATCCTCGATAGTCAGTTTGCCGTCGTACTCTGATGATGAGCATGGAAGGTCAAAACGCGTCAGTGCGTTGCGGCTGGCGGTAGTTTTGTTATGTTATTCGACGACTGGTTAAACACAATGGGATGCGTGTTTACTTCAAGCTCGTAAACTTGATTTAAATAATTGTTACCACCACCCACGCAATTGTTAAATTGTATTGCCTATATATGTATATGTGGCGAAAGCTGCAAACAGTTAATGTTCGTGACTGCATAGAAATTGTGCAGCCGATATTTACAGACAAATATAATGTATGCGAGACTACTACAAGTGAGAGCCGTATACCTAATTTTGATTTCCATATGTATGCAATGCGGTTTGATCCTCGCTAGTCAGTTTGCCGTCGTACTCTGATGATGATCATGGAATGTCAAAACGCATCAGTGCATACGTCTGGCGGTAGTTTTGTCATGTTGTTCGACGACTGGTTAAATATTATTAGATTGGTGTTTACTTCAATCTCGCAAACTTGATTTAAAAAACTGTTACCACCACCCGCGCAATCAATTCTTGTTTAATTGGTTCAAGTAAAGTTGGAACAGTAATACTACCAATCGGGATATCCATTGACATAGTTTCACAAACAATAAGCTTGTGTCGATTGTTTGTGATTCACTTAGGTATTTTCTAGTGTTATCGCCCATATTTTAAATTTTGTTACAGCTCTTGTTTGATTATGCACTGTAAAGCGTTATTACTTTGCAGCTTTCTGATCCAAAAATTCAATTAACTATATAAGCTGCAGAAATTAGGAGGAAACGCGTTTGATAAAAAAGTTACTTTCAGCAAACTGGAACATTAACGCGAACAAATATTAAGTAAGCCATTTGAAGCCAAACGTGTTAATGAAGCCAACATGACTTTTATTTTATCAGTAAAAAAAATAAAGCCACTTGAAGAATTTTTTAGCAATATTAAGGAAAACTGATTACGGTTTTGTCATTTACCATATTGGTTGTACAAATAAGTATTGTCATGATGGTAGTGTGTATTTTAGACGTATTGGCAATAAAATAACACATATCTAAATAGTAAATCACAGCGAGTGCTAGTAGAAATGAATTCTTAATCATCGAAGTGAAGATTAAAAAGCACAATTTACGGGCATTCATCTAGAAGTATTCTAATTAATAATCTGTATAGTTTTCATGAAGCTCGGATATGAACAGTTAAATATAAATTCTTTATTAAATTTAATGAAATTTAAAAAAATCAACTCTAGTCGTACTTTTAAATAAGATGCACATTTTAAAACCGGTTGTTATACAAAAATATTAAAATATGAAGACAATAATACCACAAATAATTAACAGGTTGGCATACAAAATGTCATTTAAAACATTTATTGTAACATAAAAAGCAACTGATGCACTATTATTTAAAAACTCTTAATTTTATGAAAAACAGGAAATTTCTAACAAATAAATCAGTTATCGCTGATGAAGTAGTTAAACAATTAGGACACGTACAAATTAGAGACAAATGATAGATAAAATAGTATGAGTAATATCTGTGTACAACATTGTTCGCTAATTTTCTTTTCAACAAAAGAGAAACATACATAAATGCAAATTTCATGATTTATCAATCCGAAAAGTTCATTCTTAACTACACACACACACACACACACACACACTATATATATATATATATATATATATATATATATATATATATATATATATATTCTTCAGGTATAACTTGAATATTACATTGTGCAAATTCGAAATATCTAAAAGACCATACTTTGCACCTTATCGTAAAACAACTTTGCAGTAGCCAGAATTCATGCTCAAGGCAGTCAAAATCACCGCCTTTTAGTTTCAGAGTTATGTTACTCCCCCTCTACGCCATAGGAATCGCGAATTCCACAGTTAGATTCATATATATTCTTCATTAGGTCCATTGCCTTCGAATATTACACAATATATTTCTTATTAGGAAGAAAAAGCACATTAATAACAAAGGGAATAATGGCCATTTATCTCGAGACTACTAAACTTCGCTTTACAATCTTTCCTTGAAATACATCCTGGGTTCCCAAATAAATATGTGGGTGGCAACTAGTCTAACTCGGTTTATTTATATTTCTTGTTTGGGCTGGTTAGTAAGTGTATATGCGTATGTGGCTTTTTGTGTCTGTTTGCGAGTAGGAGTCTTTCTCGTTTTATTGCATAGTGATGTCTGCGATCAGGTCATTCATGTATTGATGGATTGAGAATTAACCAACTGTTCGCTTTGTTGGTTTTTACTTCTACGAATGTTTTTCTCCGAATTTCATCTTTCGCTTCGCCTTGTACCTCAATTTTGTTCTGTTCCCTTGGTAACAGCGCCCGTTGTGCGGATTGCAGTGTTGAATGCTCATATTGTTTTGAAATTTCTTTCTTTGTTAACAATGATTGTGATACCGTATATGCAGCTGTTTATTCTCCTTCATTCTATTACTAATCCGATCGAATGTTTATTAAGTCTGGTCCAGTGGGTGTTTGGATTTGCCTAGATGTTTTTAAATTGTTGCTAGGTTTTGTGATTTTTGGCCACTTGAAGAAAATTTGAATTTTTAGGTCGGGTATATATATATATATATATATATATATATATATATATATATATATATATATATATATATATATATATATATATAGCAGTAGCTCACTATATTTAGAGTGAATAACGTTTGCATTGGTCATAGAATCTACATGTGAGTTAAATTTATGCAGGAGAATCAATTTGGAAAAAAGCTATTAGTTAACATGGCTTAGATATTAAAGTATCGTTTTAAATAAACCTGTCTGTTCTATTACAATTCTGGTTGTTTAATTTCTTGTTTTACATAAATAATTAAGAATAATAGTTGATTTTTTTATCATTTTGTCTACAGTTTATTGTTCAGTAAATAAGCCATTAAAATAGTATATTATTGCGCAACTTTCCAAAATCTATAGTAGGGTCAACTTCAAAAAAATGTTTATAGTTTATTCTTTATCTCAGCAAGCTTGATTAAAATAATTATTATTAAGCTCCGTGCCGTTTACAATAGTTTAATGCAAGTAGTATATCTTTCCAATGATGTTTCTTTTTATCCGCTTCGCAAACCACATATCCAAACGTATCAAGACGTATTTCATAATACGACAACACTTCATTAACTGTATTAATGACATACTGTATGATAAATTCAAAAGTTAAATCGGATAGAAAATAGGGCTCCAGATGTAAGAATAATTGGGTTGAGAAGAAGCTCCAACAGAAGAAAGTTGGGCAGGAATGTCCAACCAATAAGAAAATGCAGAACTGAGAATAAAAATGATCGTTCAACGACCACTTGAAAGCAGCATGCAATACAGGCATTGTTAATTCAAATCGCTATGATTAATATTCATAATAAAGTTTAATATTTAATAAAGTTGGGTAGAAACCACCTTTTCTTTCATGTTTGAAAAGTGTCATTGCCTATTATTTATGTTAAACGATGTATTTTGAGTAGAATTCATTTGAATCATTTTGAAAACTCCTGTTGTTTTTTAGTTTGTTTACAGTAATTAATGGCGTTAAAAGGGAAACAAAAATTACACGGAAATAACAAATAATCATACGTAAGCATACAATTAAAGTATATTACATTTTGGTAATCATCTTTTGTTGTAAGACAGAATAAAAAATACGTCAATAGCAGTCGTTTTTATTAAATAAAAAATAGTTCAGAACAATGTGTGCACAAATGGAAAATATTTTATTCATTTGAATTTTTGGATTTCATACAGAAGGGTGATGCCATGATATTCAAGATACTAAATATACAACAAAGACGAGTACTGCTCGATAATTAGCAATTGTGTATAGTTTTCGTTTACATTTTAACCGGTACATAACGGGTTATGGTTAATAAAACACAATTTTATTGAAAATACTTGAATACGTATTAAGAACAACTCTCAAATGTTACTAAAAGAATAATGTATAATTAATAATTTTACGAATTACAAAAATGTTCTAGAATTCATACACCACGGTTCAAATCGTGACAATATCATGAAAAAATCCTTTCGCATCATAATGGTATTCATTGCGAAGCATATTTTACAACTAATATTAAATCAAGTAATTAAAAAAAAGTTTTGAAAATTGGCGCAATATTTTAATTCTATAAAAGTTAATTATTTAAAAATATTAATAATAAAATCAATAGAAATTTGGTTAAAAAGCATGCATCTTATATTTAATAAAGTGCAAGTTTATTGCACGAAATAAGCATCTATTTTTATCTGAAAAGACGAAATTCTGACAAAACATTCAGGAAACCGCAGATTTGGTATTACGTAAAATAAGTTAACACGTCATCTACTCGAGGGACGGCGCGCAAATCACGTTTTAAAGCAGTTTTCTTGAGCAAAGATTTTAAGTGTCAAGAAATCTAGAAAACACCTTAATTACTTTCCAACCACAAATTCGTGTTATTAAATGCCTCCAGAAGTTCTACTTGTCATTTGTGTTACTAGCCGTTGCTAGGCAAATGAAAGTACATAACAACATAGATACAGAAAATAGATTACAGTTAATATAATCATCGCTCCTAGTAATTAATTTTCGAAATGCTTACGCAATTAAATGTCCAATCTACGTTCTGCTTTAACAGCTCAATATCTATTAAGCAGTTAATAAGTTATTGATCAAATCAGTATATTTTTTCTATTAAACAACAATCAATGAATCTTTTTATTTAACGAAATGGGTAATTTAACATCTATTTAAATAATCAGCATGCACGATCTGCTACAATGAAAGAATGGAATGATTTAGAAACAATAAAATTTTGGGCACAAATTTGAAAATGAAAAAGCTTGGAAAGTAAATGCACCACTTATAAAATCCACGCTGATCCTCCAGGTTACATTAAGCGAACTTAAAGGTTTCTCGGAACGATTATTTGCTCTGACAGCCTCTAAAGAGTAACAATGCAGTTTTCAAACAGAACAACAATAACAAATTTATACAAATCAAAACCTTAACACTAGCGCGCTATACTTTCTAAGTCAACTCGTCAGTATGATCAGTTCAAAGCGGAAGGATACGATAACCCGACAATCCTCATGCTAGGCAGCCTCGTAAGCAAATCGACAACCATAATAAGGATGAAGGTTATCTTTATTTTACCTAATTTTAGTCATATCATTCTAGCACTCTGAAAAAATTTGCACTAAAAGCAGACATAGGCTAGAATTTCACTAAAATAGCACAATATACATTGAAATGTTATTTACCTAGTGCAAATGTACTAAATTATAATAAATTTTGCGAAAATATAGACAACCATTCATAATTCGATAGCATATATGGATTTATACCACATTGCTTACAGACATTATTACTGTAGCAGGTGCATTGGTTAGGTTAAAATTGCGGGCATAAGACAAACAATAAACCCGCAAATGTGCGATCTACGATCTAACCGCGATCAGTCAGCAAAGTGTCTATCTCTTACGATGATCAGATAAAGTCAGTACGTTTAACTGGTGCCAGTTTAGCCATGCAGATGAACTTAAAAAAATACCGGATTGTTGTTATACTGAAGTACACAAGCACAATTTACATAATATTATGTTATAGAAGGTTCGTTTTTGTTGATGCAACGTATACTATTTGCTGATACTAAACAGAAGATAGTGTACGTTTCAAAACAGTGACTTGTCATTTAAATTACCTTTAGATGTAGTCAAGTTAGATCACGTTGAATGTTTTTTTACTTCTGTAAGGAAACCATGGCAGAGTGCGCCTAGGCAGATGCAGTTACAAAGTCAAAAAATTAAAGTAAATTAAAGGTGTGAGATGACTCTACTTCACGGCAAAAAAAAGATTTACACGCGAAATGAACGACTGTCGATATTAATTGCTTAAACCAACAAGTCTCCTTGATAAAATCAGAATAACTGTGGAAATATGAAAGAAAACATGAGTAAGCTAAAGAATTCTTGAGTCTAAACTAATAATGTTGACATCTAACGAAGAAACTTTTGGGGAAATTCAACTGCTGATAATGGATGTATGTACATAGTTGTGCGTTTAAATAATGCGAATTGAGTGGATTAATATATCCGTAAATGAGCAATTTTAATTAGCAATATATATATTTAAAGGGAGAATCGGTAAGCAAAAATACAAAATAAAGAATGGTTTAATTAAATCACAATAAAAAAATTATGATAGTATAATAAAATTCACACAAAGAACATTTTTCATTAAGGCAAATAACCTATGCCCAAATAAAATTATTTTACTCAACTAAGTATGGAAAAAATGCGATAAATTATAAATAGATGCAGTAAAAATGAATTTTTATCTGAAAGGTTAATCTGAAATTACACTGGCTTTTCAGGACTAGACTAAAGAATAACACTAAAACTTCCATATAAAGCATTTCGACGGAAGCGTTAGGCAAAATACATTTTATATATGAAAAATAATTAACTAAATAAAAGAACAAACTGAACTTCTCATTAGAATCACAGGAAATTATAGATAAATCTTAGAATCTGGGCCAAATTAAATATGGAATACAGAATGGCCGCTTCATATTAAATCTCTGCACTATGCTTTATCCTCGAAAGGCAAACGATATTGTTAACTAGATCACTCGGTCGTGTAAGTGGGTTGTACCAGGCAAATACGAGAAGGAACCTTCAAATTATTTTCATTGCAGAATGGTTCTGGTTCATACATACTACCATGTAACTATAAAATCACTCGTTTAAAACAAAAGCATGGACTTACAATAAGCTCCAATTCCATATTTTATTAAATCTATTGTATAAAAAAGAAAAAAAAATCATCGGTGGGTTTAACTCAAGGCAGCTCTACTACGATGTTAAATGTGTTCAATAAATGTTCATCACACCCAGCGCACCTATGTTCGCCTATAGAACCAATCGCTAGACAGTGAAATTCGTCATCAATAGTTCAAATTATTTTCTTACTTACTGAAGTATGTCTTTTTGATGAAATTGATACAATTAGCGTTGAAGCCATGGAAACTGAATTCAATTAATAATTTATAGACGAGAATAATTTTGAACAGATAACTGAGCTATTATAAAAATGAATAGTAAATAATTTACAAGGCGAGATCAAAGAACGCTTCATACACAAATTTATTCATTTTAATAAAAATCTAGGACTATTTTAAACATTATCAGCTTCTTAATTTGTAAAATGTTCGCATATTTTATGTCGTGGTTTATTGAACATTATGGTATAAAGGCAGAAGACACTTGAATTCTTCCTTTAGAATTGCAAAAATTATCGCGATTTAATGGTAAGCTTAATTATATTATTCATTCATTTAACAGCGCAAAATAAAAAGTACCAATATTAGACTAACTGGACAGAAAGTACCAGCTGTTCAGTCATGAACATTGCGTTCAGTAGCAAAGATAAACAGCGCTAAGGCTCAAAGCCACAATTCAGTTGTTCAATCAGGACTTGTCAAAATATTGACACTTAAAACAAGTATTCAACAAGCTCTACCATTGGCCAATAATTGTTATACTCAAAACTTTAACAAGACAAAAATATGCATGTATATATATATAGTTGAACTATCAGGACAGGATTTAATTTTTTATAATGTTCATATAGACAAAGACACAAAAGAAAAAAATCAATTCACATTTTGGACCATTTTCGCAGTTTTTGGGCTCTTCTCCATTCTTTACCATTAAGCTGAAACTGGTCGATTGGATGAATTAAGCTTGCCATCTTATGTCATGTTTGGTTTATACCAATCATATATATATATATATATATATATATATATATATATATATATATATATATATATATTGAATTTCATTCTAATGGCAGGATTATATATGTAAATATTCTGCGATAACAAGACAATTCACCATATTTTAAAGTATGAGAAAGGAGAGCTGTAATCTTTGGAATAACATTTATTCATAAATATAATTTATATTAGTGTTTAAAAGCAATATTCTAAATTGATAGTAATATTTAAACTAATTAAATCATTAAATGTATATTTTTGTAACTAAACACATATTAGCTATGTCCATCTCAAAATTAAGCAATTTAGGCTACTTCTTTTTGGTAAAGACATGTTCGATCGACTTAATTCGAACGTGTCCACAAAAACTGGATGTGTCTTTTTTTAGTCACGTGTGTTACTTTTAAATGATTGTTGATGTTTCTACTCCAATCCAGCTTGACTTATTTTTTTAATAATTTTTTGCACGTTTAAGCAATGTAAAGTCCACACCATAATCCGTAAAAGATTCAAAAACACTTGCAATGCTCAGTACATTAACAGATCCAAAAGAGATCCGAAACGTGAATAAATTATCATCTTTCTCAAAGAGCATTAAAAGTGGTACAGATCCTTCACAAAATTAGTCTTTTATGAGCATATACCACTCACATGTCACGTTGTATGTAGGAATAATTTCTCGGTACTATACAATGCAAAATCCGTAATGCTTTGGGTTTTCGAATTTATCGCAATAAATAAGCTTAATCCTTGCATAAACGTGAAAAACAATTCAAAATTAAGTTAAGGTGAACTGAAATAGAAACTACCACCAATCCTAATTAAACAAACATTGATTGCGCGGGCGGTGATAATTATTTAAATCAAGTTTGAGATCTTGATATAGACACAATACCCAATGTACTGACAAATGTATGTATATAATGAGAATGTTTTTCTATATAAAGATCTCAATCTCGATTTAATAATCCACATCCCTTTAAACGTAACAAACGTGTCCCAAAATACGACACAGCCAAGGAAAGCTGACACATTTAGAATGAAAGCGATAACACATCATACAGCTTTACAAAATGTAGTCTACTTTACGTAATCACAAGATAGACATAGCTAAGATGTGATTGGTTGCGATAAATTTACAGTTATGATTGGATGAACGAAAATATAGGCTGTATATACACATAAATGTTATTTCATGGATTATGGTTCTTCTTTTTATTATATATATATATATATATATATATATATATATATATATATATATATATATATATATATAAGAATGCGTTAAGTAAGTTTGCATAAATAGCCTAATTAATTATATTACTAGAGTAAAATTCATATTTGCAACGTAAATCTACTGACGCATTTTGAAGTGCTACAGCCCGATTAAAAATTACAGCTTCCCATATAGATTAAATACATACCCAAAATCAATGTTGGAAATCTTTTTAAGCCCGTATTCGACCTGTAAAAACATCTTTTCAAGCATATGTGAATTAACCAGCTGAAGTATTTTATCAAAGCTGTATAAAGAACAGAATTATTTAAGTCAACCATACAAAAGAAGGCAGCCACTTACTGGAGACAAGTGACTGTTGAAGCCAAGGATATATTCCAAATGCGCCAAACACGTAGATCGGTTTGGAGAAATGTGGCAAGCAGTTAAGTAACGACCATTTAAGTAAAATCTATCGCAGTAAATAGGGTCAAAGTGGTTGATAGTACTAAAGGTAGGTCAAATTACTTTTCATCAAATATTCTAAATATGGTGTTTCTGTTATCTAAACAACTACGTGGTATATAAAGAATCATTTTTATGGTGGTTTATAAGTATATTATGATAGAGTACTTGGAGTTTAAGAAAATTCGTATGCCAGTTTTTCAAAATAAAAACGTACACTTGACTAGAATTCAATTAAATCTATAAACTAAATTCAACTGGAGTAATAAACTAAAGAACATTAACTCGACAATGGTGCATTAAGAAAGCTAAAAACAAATTTTCACTTTTTCGACATCATTTAAATTTTTTGCATTGATAGTGTGATGTAATGTTGCGTCTTCAACATATTCATCGTCAACAACAATAATAGGAGAAACACTGACATCTGCTGAAAATTTAAAATGAAATCACAAAATTCGATGAATGTCGCTTAAACACAGAAACGGGTAACAGTAATGGGTTTACACATAAGTCACAATCACAGAGTGGCAAGTTTGACATCGGATAAAATAATCTAGGTAAGACTTATACAGGATTTCCTATTTTCCTAAAATTATGATAGAACAGGCACCGTTTGAAAACAGGTTACAAATTAACCAAAACGGAATTTATCGTAGCCAAAATAAAATCAATAGAAGGACAGGAGTATGGGAATTTAGTATTAGCTAAAATATTATAAACGATGAAAATAGGAAATTCGTATTAAATGAAAATCAGCTTCTTAATTTTAATTTACACACACAGACTTTAAATTCAGAGACAAGAATATAACATATTTGTAAGTTAATAGGTTTCATAAGAGGACGGAGTCCAATTTATCGAATAATGCCCGTTGATTGTGCTCCGCGAGTTGAGTTGGACCTCCTCATGAACAAATGAGTAACACGAGCCAACCTAGAAAACAGTTATAAAGAGGTAAAATCACAAAGCAAGTAGGGCCAATTATGAAACGAGCATAACTATTGTGTGGAGAATATTTTACCGTTAAAAGTTGTGCGAGTATTTATTTAAGGCATTTCGTTATAAGTCGCAACATTCAGTTTCAACAAACTATTTTCAACCCATCTAAAAACAGTATGAAGGTGTGCTCGAAGTAGAAATGACAGAACGTGCGTAAACGCAACATTTCAGTTTGCTTCCCCACTTGCTCTGACATTTAGTTCTTGCATAACACTATTCACATAATGAATGTGTGGAAATAAGTATTAAATACACGTAACTCCAAGAAGAAAAATTAATAAAATTGTGATGAAGACAAGGCTAAAATATGCACCATATTTTCAAACAAACCTTTTGACATTATGTGTGCGCCACGAAAAACAGATATCATTTAATATCAAACAATGTATATTTAGAATTATAGTAAATGTGAAATAATTAAATTATAAGCTTTTAAAAGAAATCCATGGACCCGACCGCAGTGTCATCTGACTGAGCAAGGCCTTCATGAAAGTTAGGGTTTCCAGCGGACTTGGAGTACATACATGGGACTACAGATAATCTCCACTACCATGACCCAAGCAAAATGCCTACGCAAAAAACGTCGCCCACAACAAAAACACCAAAAAGTACAACATCAACAACTGTAAAGTTGCTTGTAGTATAATGAAAATATTTTATTAACATATAAAGCACATTTTAGTTTATACAAACAATATATGCAAAAACATCTTACAGATATCTATATATATCCATATAAACTATGCATTTAATAAGACAGAAATTGCAACTTATCAACTAGACTGGTTTTCAGCCATTACTGGGCACCTGAAGGGAAGATTGACAAAACATACATTGGTACATAACTGATAATTGCATGCAATGTGCGGCTTCGGTGGCCTAGTGGATGACATAAATTCCCCAGCTGTGGCAATTATACCGACTACCGATCAGTGCTCAACTAAGATTTCACCAGTCTTCTTGACGCATTGTATTTACTTTTTATGCTACTGTAAACATTTACCGGTAATTTAAATAAGTATTGTTGCTTGAATCTGCCCGACCGGCACGGTTGAATAGTTTTACTGATTTCGAAGAACATCATTATCACTGTTTAGTAATTGCACAATTTAGTTTAATCACGGCCAGTTGAAATTATTGATGAGTTTGAACATTTTTGGCCACCAACAGAGCACAATGAAAAACTCAATGACGCGGATCAGTCAGCTTTTTATAAATAAAAGGATATTTTTGTAGCCGAGCTGTGGATCTCAACTATGAGCGTCTTAAATAAACTGATTCTGCAAAACTACAAATGCAGTTTATCTCCCAGACCGTAATTTAATCTCTACAGGCATTAGTCCTATTTTGGTTAGTTCACTGGAATTTTGATACAATCAGCATCATTGAAACACGCATAAATAAATAAATTGTTTTAACGGTAATGTCCGGTGGGAAATGTCTTCATTATTACCGAAGATTGTATCATATTCTGTGTAAAGCACGCGTTGAATATTCAAGTCATTTTTAACCTAATAATAAATCATCTAGTTGACCGGCCTTCATAAGTTTCACAGAGAATTGTGCATTTTTTGTTGTACTACATGTGCGAAATGAAGACCTTCCCACTTACTCATGCGCTGCTCGAATATGTTTTTAGAAATACTTTTCTTTCTTCACTATTTAAGTGCATTCCTAATTCGATCTCAGACTATTGCTTTTAGCTACACAATCCTTACACATTTATCACAGTCGTTATATTTCTCATCAGAGCTCAAACGTTTATAAATCCAGAAAAATACATTGCAAACCATTGGCTTTAATATTGAAAAGTGAAACTGCTGATGAGCAACCATTACGTTGAACTTCAAGACTGGAAAACTAACCGTTTACATTAACTAAATGCATTAATATCATTGAACACATAAAAACCATAGAGACATTTACTCGTCGCAAAATACTTTGCGAAAATTGTGCATTTTTAGTTGAAGTGTTTAGGAAGTTTTCTTAACTGCGATTCACACCGAATAGCAAAACATAATCAGAGTAAACTCGGTACTGCAAATATTATTGATGCTTTTCTGAAGCAGCGTGTACACAGAGTGGCTCAGAAGAATGTAAGTTACCTTCAACCATGATTTGATGAAATTTCGGAAATTTGCGCTAAAAAAGGAGTTGACTTTTACTCGTGCGTATTAAAAGTATATTTTTGGAGATCCTGTTTCCACCGGGAATGGCAATTTGATTCTTCCTTCTACCTAATGTGAATAATCCATAATTCCTCGATTGGCACATTTTTCTAAGAAGATGATATAAAAACGACTTAATTAGAGTTCATGTAAGTCCCAATAAATTAGACTCGCAACATTTCAGTGCTTGGAACGGCTTTAGCACGAAAATGAAACGCAGTAAAATTATTCCTACTTGTACTGCACCCATAAATTCTGACCTGTAATATTTTGTATCACGATAAATGTATGATTTTTGAGCATATATAGGTCTCTTAACGGACAGTAAATTATTACAAAGAGCATTAGGGATTAAACTCATGCTTGATATCGAATATGTAGAAACCGTCCGCAGATGCGTAGAATATTGCTTAGGTTACTTACATATATCAATCATTAAACCAATGACTAAATTGCGAGAGTTATTATCACATCGATTATTATTTCGTCCTTTACAGGTCAACACTACAGTAATAACTTCGACTCATAGTGGGATTTACAAACACACATGCACACCTTCAAATAGGTAATTTGCAGTGGATCATTGTAGTTACATTTTCATTTTTAATTTTTTTATCTGTTTTCATATCTTTGGCTAAATGGGAATTTACTTGATTGAGCTATAAACTTTATCGAAGTTAATAAAACTTTTTCCAGGATATAAATAAAAATAAAATATGAATTGAACAATGGAGCATTTGCAACAATTTTTCAATTAAGTTACCACTGGAATAAAAAATGTAAAATATGATTAAAACAGGAGCATCCGTAGGAGAGAAAGGTAATTCAATCATAATTAACTCTATGTGCATTACATGTTAAGCATACTCCAAATTTACACTTTCATGTTTACAAGCATAAATTGGTGGCATAATTTATTTGATGCAGTATTGAGCTCAAATCGGATAGGATGATTTTAGCGTCTCTTCGTCCTATTACCTCCAAGAATGCTGCCATAGCAGGCTTCCGGATGGCCTTACCACCATCAGAACTCCTTCTTTCGCTAACAACTACGGAAAGCGTGACAACGACCCAATATAGGAACAAATTAACACCACGTAGCTTTACAACTTACCTCAGTTGTGCTAAATATGGAAAAAGCAATAGAAACACGATGTACGTCTGATCTTATGAATAAAGCCTTGTTTCAAAACCTAAAATTGTCAGTTATATTATGGAAATACGGTTGAAAATACGGTTCCGCAAACAGCTGCTCGTAATGCAGCATCACGACATAAAACCAAATGAGGAGCCGAGCCGGCGAAAGGAAAAATGCGTTCGGGTACAACTCAACGCAGTCAGTTGAAGCATACCTACGTGTGTCCTGAATGTATTGAACAAATTGTTAAATCCCATTTCACCAACAAAAATTATATACATGTTCTAGATTTCTAAACCATATCATCTCAATAGTTTTAATCCATTAGTTTTGTAATAAATGACGAAATATTTCGTGTTGAAAAATTCCATATTAAGAATTGATACTTGTGTTGTGTTGTCATCATTCGAGCTGATACCACAATTGACGGTTGCGGGACAATTGATAGCACTCGTAGGTCGGTAAAATCTTGATTCCTTTACATTTTCAGGTGCACAGCTTGGTTGTTTTTTAATTGAATGATGGTTTCTCACTAGTCAAATTACCCTGAAGCCGTCCTTTCACTGCTTGTTCGGAAGTTTTTATGAATAAATTCTGAAAATCTTAAATCAAAACCTTTTCTCGACCAGAAATGCAAGTACGGCTTCAAAGTAACGAGACCAGTGAGAATTACTCAATCAACTAAAAAAACAAGCTCTGCACCTGGAAATATGAAGGAATTAAGATTATACCGACCTACGAGTGCTAACAATTGTCCCGCAACCGTCGATTGTGGTATCGGCTCAAATAGCGTAATAGTTTGGTTGTCTCTTATTGAAGCTGATATCCAATCCTCTATTTTTCAAATAAGTAAAAATTAGTATACTTTGTACGCCACCTTTTTTTCTTTAAACCATTATCTAATTTGTCATCCGTTGAAAAATACAAATGAAGTATTTTTATTGCGTAAATACTTAGCCGGTTAACATCTATTGATTTGTCGACTTCTTTTACATTAATATTTTAATTGCATCCGTGATAGATTAGTCTAAAATTACAGATTTTTAAAGGCTGTGGCGTGTTTACACATTTCTGCCGGCAAAAACACGAAGACCAGATATACAGGCACAATTTTCTAATCTTAAAACTCTTTACCAGATCATAGCATCGGTTGTCAAGAGCAATATTTTAAAAGAAATACATTTTGTTACAAAATATCGTTACCAACACCATTCAAGAAGGTTTTACGTTAATTAGTGGCAATAAGTGTTTATGCATTTACGATTTACCGGAGTTAATATTGAATTCTTCGAAGTTTGCACATCAGCAAACCTAATTTGATACGTGTTGAGACTTCATGCCAGAATACTGGCAAAGATTTAAATTAAGACACATAAAAAATACAAATGCGGTAAAAACACTGCTAGTTGATGCTTCAATATTTTGAAATGCCTAATCATAATAAAGAGCAACCTTACTTTAAAAGTATAACACGTTTGGAAGGCGAAGCATTTCCTTATCCTATCCACACTTTATGCGAAGTTAAAATCGAGTAAAATACATTTGTGGTGCGTAAAAGTCAGAAATAACATTAAAACATCTACCTGGTTTAATTAACTAGCCTTTCGTAACGCAAATGTTCGGCAGAAAGAACGGCACACCCAAGCCAAGCACATTCGCACGTTACAACGACACCTTATCGATTCAAAAAGTGTACACTTGTTCACCTGAAAAAACAAACTATCATATTCCAGGTAATTCGGCCGATGTATTACATCGTTTGTCGAGCAGGCATGCACAGGCTACAGTGAAATTAAAGAGGGGATGCGAATGGTGACGCTAACCTCTTGACACCTGAGTATAATTCTACCAAACATACGCACAGCGGACTGCAGCATTGTCCTTTTGGTACCGCGTGGTTCAACGGAAATACACCAACAAATTTTCTGTCACCTAATCTTAAGGCTTCACTGAAGTTTAAGCTTCATGAGGTTCGAATCCCCGTCTATATATATTTATGCAAATATTGGCAACAATATGATGAATTTAAACTAGGCACTTCAGTGTTATTTTTAAAGCAAATCTGTAGTATCAATTAAAATTTATCAAATTTTTATATATTTCGCTGTAGCATTTTATCCCAGAAACCTAACGAAGAACTCCTGATGGGAAACGACCAAAAAAATTGACTTACTAGTTATGTGAATTTTGCCAATTTCCAGTAAATTGAAGGTTGCAATTAAATAGTAGTAGACATCTTAATGTTGACACATGTTAGAGGCTGAAAAAAGGTGTGCAGAGACGGCGTTAACAATTCGCATACAAGTGAATGGTGTTGACATAATCCATTCCGCAGTCGATATTTGAATGCCAGTGGTATAATATTTGAAGGCGCTATTTTCATTGGCATGACACCGGGAAATTTCTGGGTGATGTACCGATCTCTTTTTCTTTGATTTGGCAATTTATGCAAATTCATAAGCTGGTCCTTATTACTTGCTCAAATTGTGGTTGTCGGGTCTTCAATTTCTGCTCAGAAACAAGGCATTTGATAAATTGTAAAGACAAAATATAATGTAATGAAATATCAATGTTGCACGATTTCAGTTTTAAATTTTTTTTGAATTTGCACTTTAAGCAGCACGGAATATGTAAGCTTCAAAGTTGAGTAATATAAAACAACAAAGAGAGGATTCAGCAGTCCGCAAAGAGTAAACAAAAAGTGAGGTACTAAAGGAAAGTGGGCCTGTCATTTATTCCATGGTAAGTCATGAAGACAAGACGTTGTATGTCAATATAGCAGGCTGCATAAATGGAAATGCTTAGCCAATTTTTGCATAAATCAGTTACCTGTATAAAAGGAAAATATCCAAAACAGTTAGAAATATGAAAATAAACTGGTAGAAAGGGAGAATTTATATTATGACAAATATGTATAATTAGCAGCATTAGAAAAATAAAGTTCGTATTAATCAGGCCAATTATTAATGCCAATCCTAGTGTACTTAACCAGTCACACAACATAGCAAAACTACTGTCAGTCAAGCGTACGACATTTGCAGTAAAGTACAATTTATGCGAGACTACAAGAGGTGAGAGCCGCATATCTAATTTCTTTCAATATATATGCATTGCGGTTTGATCCTCGATAGTCAGTTTGCCGTCGTACTCTGATGATGATCATGGAAGATCGAAGTGCGTCAGTACGTGTGACTGGATTAATACAACATAAATATTCACTAAAGGAAGCCAATTCCACATCATTAACTCAAATATTCTACTGTCAAAACTTCACGAATTTTTTTCCAAATAAAGCAATCTTTAAATAATTGACAGGCCTTAATTCTTATAATTTTATAAATTACACATAGTTATGCATACACTTTTGTAGGGACAATGGCGCAAGAGATCAAATGCATGACTTTGAAGCAAATGCATCTTGTTCAAGTCCTGACAGAATCAATTTGGTTGAACACTGAAGAGTGCCCATTTATAAAGAAACTGGCCCAGTAGATGAAGTGAATCTGCCATCTAATGCACTGTTGAGATTACATCGATAGAAAATAAATAAATCCTGCTATTATACTCCAATTCAATATTAATTCCCCAGGTCCCATGGTCATTGTCATACAATGGCAGACCACGGATAGCTAAGTGGAACTTCAGGCTAAAAGCAATAACAGTATCCACCTTAAGGAAGGAATGGCAAAAGATTTATTGTAAATAGCTGTAAATTTAAAATACTTGATGGAGCGTAAACTGGTCTACTTGATTAATTGCTTGTTGCAATGTTTAATTTTACTGGCAACATATACATAACAAACTCCTGCATATTAAACTTTCATATATATATATATATATATATATATATATATATATATATATATATATATATATATATCCTTACCTTCGAATATTACACAGTATATATTTCTATTAGGAACAGAAAACACATTTAATAGCAAAGTTGATAAAGGTCGTTTTATTTCGAGAATACTGATCTACACCTTCATTTATATGCATCCCGAGTTTCCATTTGATTAAGTGAGTGGCAAATAGTCTGATTTTTCGTTTTACTTCTATATCTTGTTTTGGCTGATTAGTAAGTGTATATGCGTCTCTTGTATGCCTGTTTTCGAGTAGGGGTCTTTCACGTTGTATTGCAAAGTGATGTCTGATATATGGTCATTCTTTTATTGACGGATTGAGTTTTGACCAAGTATTTGCTTTGTTGGCTGTTACGTGTACGAATGCTATTTACCGTATTAAGTCTTTCGTTTCGCCTTTTTCTTCAATTTCATTCCGTCCCTTCGTAACAGTGAATGGTGTGCTGACTGCAGTATTGAACGCTCATACAGTTGTGAAATTGCTGTCAATGTTAACGATGGTAGTGATGCCGTTTGTATAGTTTTTTTTTCTTATTCAGCTCATTTCCAATACGATAAAATTTCTGCTAAACTAAGAATTGTATAGTGTAGAAAAAGCAATTCATCCGAAAGACCGGTTTCGTCCTTATTGGGAATTCATCACGTACTGGCTAGAGTTTGCTGCGGATGATAAGCTCCCAATAAGGACGAAACCGGTCTACTTGGTGAATAATTTTTCTACACTATACAATTCTTGGTTTATACCGACAAATTAATTTACTTACTGGGTCAGATGCTTATATATAGATCGCAACACTGATTATAGTAATTGTTATCAATGCCCGCGCAACCAATGTTCGTTTAATTGTTAACGGTAGTAAGCAATTTGTACTTGCTAGTTTAACCAATTTTTTACTATTCGAGCCACGAAAAATAACTTAAGATCTTGACTATATTTGACGTAAGGACAATTAGTATTTACAGTTTAATGCTTAATAGTAATATTTCGTATATAAGTGGTTTTTATTTAAAAGTTATGAATGAGAAATTCAGAAATAATGCAATGAAAAGCTACATTTTTTGTTTAAAAAATCGAAGTTTGATTTCAGCTTTCAACAAGATATTTATTGTGGAGCAGTTAGCCAAATTATGCCCCGATATCTCGACTTCCAGCGTAGAGGCCTAAGTAAACAGTGAAAATCCAATTGACGTAGATAGATTAAAACGTTATACAACTTCGGGTATTTTAAAATGCCTAGTAGATGGAGAGGATAAACTTGGATTTTGGATAGGTTTTAATATATCATTTCTCTCAAAAATATTTTTATAAACTCGAAATGCTGAACGATCCGGAAGTGAGTAAAATGTTAAAAATGATGCGGACCTTAGGAGAAAATTTGGATACATGCTGATATGATTCAGAAGTTAGCGGTAACTTGAGGATAAAATTCATAAAAATTGCGTAAAATGCTCTCTATCAAATAAACTTATATTTAAAAAATCTAACTAATAATTCTTCACACGTCTAGGCAATAAGCTTAATTTTTGGAAAATTTTCAAGTTGACTGCAATTGATTGGATGTTTAAACTAGGCTAAGAGGATAACAGTTAGTGGTGCAATAGAAGGCCGCATTGCAAACAGTTTTTAATTTGGAATGCCGAAGAATTTGGAAAATATTTTATTAACATTTATATAATTGCGCAAATGGAACCTAAGTCAATTAGTAATAAGATACCATGGTATAAAACGTGTAAAAACTGTTGATATTAGCGGAGCAATACATAACAATTTAAACAGAACTGCACTAGGACAGAGCGACTTAGTGGTATTTTGTAACACGTCCATTAGCATGAACACGAAAAAAATTATGATTGCATGGTTATGCGGCAATGAAGAATCTTATTTTAAATTATAAAGTATTACAGAAAATATTGATAGCTTTAATAATGTAGAAATGAGCACCATTAAAGTAAAATGAAACTTTTTCATTTGTACTAATTATAAAATAACATACTTTTTTTGATCTTTGATTGGAGAAAACTTCTGCCACGCAAAGTTTAATCCCGTATCATTAGACATACCAGTTACTAATTCATCTGCACTACTGATGCTTGAGTCAACCGTGCAATAATTGTCGAAATAGCAGTCAATCGAATCAAAGCCTAAAATGTCTCCATCAAGTTGAGGTATGCATTGTGGCATATATCCTCCGTTCCCACTTACCTCTTGGCCTGCATTGACACTGTTTTGGAAGCAGCTCTGAGGAACAACAAGTAAATGTCCGCCCTGGTGAGCCGTAACAAAGCTATGTTGTGTACCTAATGTGGTTAACGCAGTATGATTAGCACCGGTTGCTTGATGCTGCTGTTGGCTCAGTATATGCTGCTGAGTGACGCCCAGGTTATTCTGCACTTGAGGAAGGGATGGAGTAAGAGAATTTTGATAATTTATCACTACGTGCTGCTGAAAGGGCTGCGAAGTATGATGAAGGTGAGAAAATTGATTATGATGAGCAGGCTGCTGATCAAGCTTCTGTGAAAGATTTACATCCGACTTTGCATATAAATGTGCAACGCCGTTGTTAGCTGGCGTTGCGCTACTTCGCGCTAACTGACGGTCGATGTGAATTAAACCGGTCGGTTGAACCACTGTCTGTTGAAGGGATGTTATTCCACCGGGACAGCCACTCAATAGCAACATCTGTTGATTGACAGGCTGGTCTTGGTTAACAATCAGCTGTTGAATCTGATGATTTGTCTGTGGGGCTCGCACATGACTAGGCTGTTGATGAACAGACTGATGAAGCAGTTGACTATGCTGCTGATTCTGTTGTTGTTGATGATTGTGAGGGTTATCGTGGGACGGAGGAGGAAAGTTAAGCTGATTTTGCAGTTGGTCAGGCTGATGATGAGAATTAACGTTTCGTTGGAATTGAGGAGTAGTCGAGGAATTCTGGCTAAGATTATTCTGTTGATTTAATAGCTGATACTGTTGTTGCATGTAAGACTCATTTATGAGAAGACTGTTGAACGTACCGTTGTCTACGTTTGCACTACATTTGGTGTCAACATGAAGAACTATGTTGTTTATGGCAGTGACTGGTTGCGAATTCGAGTTACGGCTGCTATTCACCAGTGATGTTTTATCTGATGAAGAAGAAGCGGGTGATATGCTGCTGACAGATATCATGCAGATATTTGGTGTCAAATTATTAGGAATCGTTCCAGCTACCGAAGGAACTGCCAGCTGTGTATTATCTGCTACATTTGCCTGGGACTGCTGGCCGCATGCTGCAGAAGTGAGCATAAGATGACTATTGCAAATGTCATCAACTTTTAAATTATTAACTGGTTTTATATCCTAACCAGAAGCAGAATAGTTTAAATATAGAAAAAAATAAATTTAAGAAGATTGACAAATCCTCAATAGCCAAATTCATATCTGAATATTTATGGATGTATCATACATTATTATCACATTATTTGAAATAATATATATATATATATATTGAAGAATAAACTCAATAGAGCATCAAGTAGTAAAGGAAATTAATCCAGTAGACCGGTTTTGTCCTCATTGGGAACTCTTCAAGTACAGACCAGAAGTTGCTGCGAACGAGATACAAACATGGGCATATTTGCTTCGGAATCTGTGTCTCGATTCAGTGCACCACGTGTACCGCGTACAAGACGCGATTTCGAAACAAAGAAACTTATTTGCTTGATTGACTTTCCATCAGGCGAAACCTATTTGGGATCTATTAATAACTTCAGAAAAGTTTAACTGGAAAAGAACAATTTAGCATATGATTTAAAATCGTGTGTAGTATTCGGCACACATGGTGCAGACTCCGAAGCACATGTGCCCATGTTTATATCCCGTCTGTGACAAATTCTGGACAGTAATTGAAGAGTTCCCAATAAGGACAAAACCGATTTACAGGATGAAATATTGAGTTCATATTGACAACATATATAATCAAAATCATGATATTAGACTTCAACTCAGTATATATATATATATGAATAGGAAATTTATCATAAAAATTTATCGGTAGATCTTGCTAGAAACTTTTGATCAAGCATGACAACTCAACCAGTTTAGTTGCACTTTAAGCGTATCTGGCTTTCCAAATGAATGAGTAAAATTTAATAGAGATTGTTGTATATTATTCACATGCGTGAGCGGTTTGGACAATGCGTTTGCGAGTTATGGAATAAGCCCAGTCCGCGGCAAATTCTGGCCAGTACATGATGAGTCCCCAATAAGGACGAAACCGGTCTACTGGTCGAATTGTCTCTTCTACACTATACAATTCATATAGTTTTAATGGGTCAGGTGCTTATATCAAGACCGAAGCCTTGATTATAATAATGGAATAAGTCGGTTTATGTGATGTGTTCGCTAGATGTATGACATATGATCATTAATTGGCAGGTGGTTGCATATCTGGGCTTGGCATACCGTCTATTTGAGGAAAGTATGCACGTTTGCTCCTTGTGTAGATGTTTTATTTTGTTTGCTTATTTCGGTTCTGTCAGAGTGAGCGTATTTGATGATGATCGTACAACTTCTGTTTCTTAGTCCAGCACATCTGTTTGTTAGTCAGACAAATACTTTATTTTATTGCAAATGGACAACTATTCGAGTAAAGTTATCAACGTTAACATGAGAGTTCACCCGGTTCGCGCAGTAGCAGGCAGTAACACAAAAGTCTAACTGATCCTAAAATTCCGAGTAGAACTTCCGGCATTAATAAGAAATGGAAGAATAAACCGAATTACAAGAACAAAGTTTCCTACTCTTGAGGTAAACATCACATTTAACACAGACAGTGTAATGGTTATGAGCGATAAAAATCCACTAACTTCTCTCTCATAATCTCCTATTGTTTAAAATTTCAAATTCATGCACAGCAGCGCATACATTGGAAGAACCAAGAAGGAGCTAATCAATAGAAAGATGATCAAGACAAGATTATTCCCTATGCGACAAATCAGCAATTACAGGTCATATAATCCAAATAGGGCATTAAGTGGACATAACAAACTCCGCCTTTTTTCACAAACCGAGGTCGGAAAAATTGTTAAACAATTATGAATCACTCTATAACAAAGAGCAAGAAACCTTGCTGAATGTATAAAAGTTCCATTAGCAAAATAAAGTATTCGTCTGGCTGCGAATAAATAGAATCAAAGTATATATTCAGTAATCACAATAATCCTATCTGTGCAGAAGTCAACAGGGCTACACCCAGGGTTTATGATCCATTTTCACCAAGCAGTTTCAATGGTCAATTTACCAAGGCGCTTTGACCACAATCTGACAACCGACAGCAGATGACTGAATATTTTGCGAAGCTTTTTCCTATGTATAGATTCGGCTGAGAAAAGTAACCAATCAGATTCAGGTTAAACATTTGACTACATATTAAAATGGCAATTTAAATTTCATTAAATAGCGTGGATGACAAAAAAAATTTGAATATTGGGAGATAGATAAGCTTGATTTAATTTTTTTAAATAAATTATGGAAAAACAGAATTTTATTTTTAAAGCTGAATTATATTCTTAAATGCTAACGAAAGAGTATTCCGTGCGTATAATGTGCCACCAACTAAAATTATCCATATGAACGATAGTTTAATCTTCTGAGCCTCTTTGAGTAAAGTTAATATTTAAGCATTCCTATGCAAATGGTTCTCTTTGTAGCTCATTCTTATTTTGCAACTCCCGCCATTGCAAGACCTACTTTTCAACTCCTTAACAAAGGAATCGGTCAACTTTTATCATGAAAAAATACAAGGAACAAATAGGCAATGCAGGAATAAGGGACTTGAGGAAAATGAAAATGAGACGTGATAAAATATTTTTCAACCTTTGGATGTATATAACTATATATACCTTTAAAATTGGGATATTTTAATCAGAGCGAAAAGGAAGATGAGTTTTTCAACTATAACTCATGTGCACATACGTCTTGTGTTTACTAGCGACTCATCAGCAGGAACCAGTAATGCGCTCTATACCCACTATACATTTCGTCAAGGAATTTAGTACAAATGGACGGTAAAATCTCATGAGTCGCCAGCAAGCACGAAACGCATATTTACATGAGATTATACCTTTCATTCATGGTGATTTTGGTCCTATTTGAACTAATTTGTTATTAGGTGCGCAACACCTAATACACAATAGCATATAATGAGTTTGCTTGATATAATGCGAGTCATACAATAAAGAAGCTAAAATAAAGAAATCGATAAAAATTTCGACATGATATATACCCGCTGTAGTTCAATTTTTACCTGACTACTAAACGCAAAAAAACTATTCTGTTGTAATTTATGAGCATTTTGCATTGAGCCTGATTGTTGGTTCTTGACAATTTCCATGTTTATAGGAATTGCTTGTGGTTTCTGCCCTGATCGCTTTGTCACAAGCTGCTGGTGGTCTGCTTGATTTTCCGACGCATTTTGTACGCTCATACCACAAGCTGACGCATTATCGCTACAATTGGTGCAATTGTCTGACTGGGAACTGCGCTGGACAAATGACTGTTGTGGTTGTGTTAGAACGACTCCCGCGCCAAGATCGGTATCAAGCTGTTGTTGCGGAGTACAAACGATAGCACGATTGCAGCTGATTGGTTGCGGTGTTATTCGACTTTGACTGAACAAAACACCAGGTGACGGTGTACTTCGCTGTTTATTAATATAAAAAATCAAAACAGTTATCTACAACAAAAATACAATCTCATTCACCAAATGATTTCGTTTGTGGAAATTCGCATTACTTTAACGCTCTTTTACCCTTGCCGTTGGTATGAACTCTAATTAGAACAAATATGTTAGTAACAAAACATTTACACAATAACAAAGACAAAGAAAACCCTCAGAAAAAGAGAACAGAAGAAGGAAAGAGAAAATTAAGAATAAAGAAACATATTTCTGACAAACTGATGATATTTTATTTGAAGAAACAACTAGAATGGCTCGAAGCCAAAATTAACTGATCTTGTTCCTTTTTTAAAAATCAAAGCTTATACGAAATTGAATGAAAAATGGTTTTTATTTAAACTGTAGTTGAGCCATTTTTATGAGTTTGTCATTTGAATAGAGAAATAAATAATATGTGGAAGTATAAATTTATTACAAAACTAGTGTAAACAACAAAGTCAAAAAAAGGCCATTTACTTTTCGCTAGACTTCAAATTGACTGTAATATCTGTTGCTCTACATAATCAATTTTTGTTATATAAGAGTGATTAAGTTGGATCAAACAAACAGGAAATGTACGTGCTGAAAAACGCGCAAATGCGCGCACAAACACATATACAAATAATTTACTATTTTATATTCAAATTAGGTAAGAATTAAGGACGTCGCATACTGAATTATTTCAATATAAACTGGTGAATTAATATAATTAAACGATCATTGATTGTGCGGACAGTGATAACAGTTATCAAAATCAAATTTGAAAATTTGATATGAGCACTAATCCAATTATACATACATTTGGTACTAAAAACTAAGCATTGCATAATACAGAAAAGACTGATGAATTTTGGGTGTCTATTTGTGTGGTCTCAAGCATGTACATTTCCCATTTCCTGTTTGTTGATTTATAATTTATGCGTTTTGTCCAACTTAATCATTCTTGTAATACAAAACCTTGACGGTATAAAGTACCAGATATGCCAGTCGAGTTGAGCTATGGCGAAAAGAAATGGCTTTTTTAACACTTTTGTTTATACCTGCTTCACTATAAATTAAAACCTCCTTACATGACTTATTTATAAATATAAATTAACAAATAATAATTTAATTCCCCCATGTTGATAATTTGATAGTAGATTCAGTTTACATTTGCGTTTAAGTAGATATGGTTTTAGACATTCAAAACATTTAAACGTCCAAATCCGGCTTTCAACTGAGAGAGCAAACTAGTAAAACAAAATGAAAAGCAGCTGAACAAACTTTGATTGTGGAGTTGGTGACTAAAATTCTTTATACCGGCTTTGCAAGCATCAAATAACCACAAATCCAATAATAAGTCGTAAAACAACAAAATTACCGCCTATCTGATTTTCCATAACTTTTATATGCATTACGATTTTATCCTCGCTAGTCAGTTCCCATCGTGTATCGATGTTGGAAGGTCGAAACGCGTCAGTACGTTTGACTGACGGTAGTTTTGCTATGTTGTTCCACAACTGGTCAAATAGAATGAGATTGATGTCTGTACTAAAATCTCCAACTTGGTTTAAGAAATTGTTATCAACACTCACGCAATCAACAGAAGTTTCATTCTATAAATTACATCCGTGTAAAGAAAGCTGCAAAAAGTTACAGTTCGTGACTGCATAGAGTATGTGCAGCCGACATTGCCAGTAAAGAACAATGTATGCGAGACAACAAGGGGTTAGAGTCGTGTATCTAATTTTGCTTTCCATAAATATGCATTGCGGTTTGATCCTCGCTAATCAGTTTGCCGCCGTGCTGTGATGATGATCATAAAAAGTCGAACCGCGTTAGCACGTGCGACTGACGGTAGTTTGTCTATGTTTTTCGACGACTGGTTAAATACAATGGAATTGATGTTTACTTCAGAGCACGCAAACTTGATTCAAAGAATTGCCACCACCACCCGCGCAATTAATGACTATTTATTTGATCACTTGCAATGTTAAAACTGATGTAATCATATTACATTTGCGTTGCAAAGAACCACAATATATATTTCCACAATTGAACAGCTACTAATAAAATTATAATTAATTAAATGGGCATTATAGGTAGCGCTGTCTGGGTTCCCTTAATACCTTTTGAATATGTTGATGAAGTATAATGTCTGCGGGCTTCGAGTTTCCAGCACTACTTGAACGCACTAGCTGATCCATATTTATTGACTGATGATTACGATTTTCAGTATCGTGCTGAAATCTACTACATGGATCAAACTCAGAATGATGACGTTGTTGTGAATGATAAGAGTTATGTTGTTGCAGGGGAGGTGAGTGTGCCTCTGATATCAAATGTTGCTCCTGACCCGTAAGATGCTGGGATCGATTGGAAAGATGGGACAAATGCTGAGAAATATCGTTGTTGTTGCCGTTGTTTCGATTTGGAGATCTTGAAGAACAATCCACACGTAAACACTCTTCGGTTGGACTTTTCGACAAGAAATTCGCCTGATTACTCACTTGACTGCAATTATTCTCTGCAGAAGTTGCTAATTTAGCAGCTGCATTTGAGGTCACTTGCATGTTGGCGCTGTTTAATGTAATATCGCCACCGCCACACGCCAAAGTGTGACCTCTGCAAGAAGTGGAATTCGATTGGGATTGGATTGTTACTGGAGATGCCAATGAAGACGGTAAGGCCAGGCACACTTCCATAGTACATGGTGAAGACAGGGAGTCAAGAATTAATGCTATTTTGGTTAAATTGTTTGCAAAATAGACAAAAAAACGTACAAATATTTTTGAAGAAAATGTAATCAAGCAGTGTTAAGGTAAACATTTTACAGACAAAAATAACCAATACACACTTTTAGCAAAAGGAAAACAAAATAGTTGGTTTAATGTTGGATGATTATTGCGCAAGGTTGAGTTGATTTACATTAAATGATGCCAATTTTATATAGACAAATGTATAAATAAAAAATTTAATTCAAATAAATGTTAATATACTATTTCATTTCCTATGAAAGAGTTATATCACGATCATACAAAATTCTACATGATATTTTTGAAATGATAGAACATTTATGGATACAAGTTCTTCGATGATTCAAATAGTTAGCGTAAAAGTGAGAAGAAATATCAGTTCCTTCTACATGACCTATGATCAAGAATTGGTAGTCAATTGATTGTTTATCCATTGAAGGTAACAGAGTCTGTAATGATAAAATATACAACAAAATATGATGTAGAACCCTATAAGTCCAAATCGCTAGAAATCAAGACTGACTGGAAGGTTCCGTTTATACTTTATTCGTAAATGGGAAGTAAAGTAAAAATGTTGACTGCGAAATATAAAAGAATAAGTATTTTAAAACAAATGTGTACATTAGACAGTTCACCTCCAAATTAAATGTAAGAAGATCGCACCATTGGGTACACCTTGTGTATATGAAATTCCTTGTGATTGTAATCAAGTATATGTAGGAGAAACCATGCAACCGATTAAAGTTGGAAGGATGAAAGCAAAAAACGGCATGTAAGAAAGATCACATTTACAAAAATCAGATTTCTTTCACCATCCATTACAAACTGGCCAAATTATCAACTGCGACGGGTTAAGCGAATCGCACTCTACCAACGTAAACATATAACAAGATTATAAAGAAGACCAAAAAATCATTGAATGTGCGGGTAATGAGAGAAATTATTTAAATGAAGTTTACGCGATTGATATAAACAATAATCCAATTGTCTTTAACCAATAGCGCAACATAGAAAAACTACTATCAGTCACACATACTGACGCGTTTCAATTTACAATGTACGCGAGGTTACTAGAGGTGAAGGCCGCATATCTAATTACCTTTTGCTTATACATGCGTTGCGAGCTGATTCTCGCTAATTATATTGCCATCGTGTTCTGATAACGATCATGGAGGGTCGAAACGTGTCAGTACGTGTGGCTAACTGGCATTGTTCGACTGTTGAAATATAATGGGATCTACGCTTATTTAAAACTCGTAAACGTGATTTAAAGAATTGTTCTCAATACTTACGCAATGAATGATTGTTCAATTGTATAACTTATGTACATGACGCGAAAGCTGCATAAAGTTAATTTTCGTGATTGTATAGAAATTTTGTAACCGACATTACTTGTCAAGTACAATGTTTTCGAGACTACTATATGAGTAGGTCGCATATCTCATTCCGATTTTTTTCTACAAACACTGCGGTTTGATTCTCTCTAGTCAGTTTGCCATTGTCCTCCCATGATAATTATGAGCGGTTGAAATGCGTCAGAACGTGACTGACGGCAGTTCTGCATTTGTGCGGCTGGTTATATAGAATTGGATTGGTGTTTATATCAAGCACGAAAACTGTTTTTAATTATTAATAGAGAAGCATTTTAAATAATATCTATTGTAAATGTCACGTATGCTACACCATTTTTGAAATCATTAGGTCCAGTAACTAATGCAGTAATATCAAATGGCAGGGAAAGCTGTTTGGTATTGATTGTAGAATAAACGCAAAATAAGCGACCCAAAATTAATTTACAATAGGTTCATAAATTTTGGTCAATACAATGTAATTCAATTTTTGAATTCATTTTTTCTTACTTATTACTCTCATTTTCTATTAGTTCACAATACACTTAAACCATTCTTTTCTTCTAATTCTTTCTTAATCTCATCCGTCTTTGTTTTTACAATGTTCATCATATATATATATATATATATATATATATATATATATATATATATATATAATATTTATATACCTATAATTTTATGTAACCTAAGTTTAGTTTTTTTTTAAATTTCGTTCTTATATGAGAAAGATTTTATCGTTAGCTCTGTTAACAGCATAATAAATTAGTACGGTTCAAGAAATGAGATCAACTACTTTTTGAGTAATTATTACTCTTTTCCTTGTAACCTAAATGTCAAGCTTATTTGAAAGATTAATATTGCGATGAACTGCTAAATTATACTTCAACTATCCTAGGCATATATTTAATTTAGGCCAATAAGAATTTCGTGTCTACAATGTATGAAATAGGCTTTATTGTGCTTGTGTGTGTCCAATTTATTTGTTAAAAATATACACACACAAGCTAACACTGGAGCAATGATAGTTTAAATTGATAGATATAAATCTGAATGGAAATAGTTCATACATGGATATTTTAGACTCTCGGTTATTTAGTGATGTAGGACCTGACGTATTGTTGAAATAAGGAGCGGTTTTAAAAAAGACGACTGGTTTTTCCATGGAAATATCAATCAATAAATATCAAGAATAGTTTTTGGTTTCCCAAACATACACTGTTTACAATCATTACAAGGAATTTCATTAACACCGGGTATGATATTCTTCATTTTATTAGAACATAAGTTGTCCGATATTCTCGCTTATTTTAAAATAGCTCTTATTTGTTATTTCACAGCCAAAGGTTTTACTTATCTTCCAAACTTCGAAAGACGTATAACTGTTATCTTCCAGTGAACTTTTGTTTCCGGCAATTTGGCCATATGAAGTTCTACACCGAACCTTCTTCTCTCATTGCGGATTTTACTACTTTCAATGGGCAATCATGCAATCAAAATAAATCTTGTAATTTAAAAAAATCTTATATATGTTTAAAATCGCAGATCCTTAAGCTTATTATTATGAAATACATAAGCATTCCAATCTTCATTCGATAAGGAAGATTAGACTTAAAATTCAAGAGCATTCCTGAGTATGTATATTTTCTGAAAGTATCTCTTTCAAGACTATCGCCGTTTCTTACCAACTTGACACATAAAAGTATTAATATCCCAATTATCACAATTTCTACAGTGAATTTCAAATCACTCATTCGATTAAATAATGTTTGTTGCGGAGAGCTAATAGACGAAAGTATGCAGTAGGTGTTGCGAACCTAGTAACAAATTAGTTCAGTTGTGACTGGAAGGATAACCAAAGACAGCATAAACGGAAAGTATAATCTCATGCACATTCGATTAGCTAGTTAATGAATTTATTTAATACATCATCACTACGTTTTCACACAATAAATATTTCATATGCGTATCCAGCATAAAGTGGCCGTTGTCAAGGTGTCCTATTTGAAGGGATTGATTCCAAATAGTGCATTAAGGTATTAGGTACCGGAACTGATAGCGGTTTTCCCATAGGAACAATACTAATAAGTTAGAAAATTTGATTTCGGAACCTAAAATAGGTTGACGAAATACACGTGTTAATAAATACCATTATATGACATGTTCATATCAGAGTTAGATACTGTTTGTTGCGGAGAACTATTATATATTCAATTCATAGTACCATGAATTTTATTAAGGCTAGCATTCCAAAAGATTATATGCAATTATTTCTTGCGTATTGCGAGGAATTTATGTTCTATTCATTTCAGCCTCAGATAGGACAATTGGAGAGTTCTCGGACTCAAAGATGGCTATTGCTACATCTTCACTCCTCATGAGTAGGCTTTAGCACTCTACTTAAACCATCAAGTGCGACAGCTCGTGTTCCGTCGGGCATATTATCGAAAATTTTATTGTTTTCTGCGTCCATCATTTCCACACGATATAGACCATTATTGACAGCCTGTAGGGCCATGCGCTCAACCATCGCGACCATAACAAAGTCGCCGATCCTTAAACGAATATGTGTAGGTCGTCTTGCATATGCTTGTCGCTATGTGGCGCCCAAATATTCAGTTAGCTGTATTAGGCGATCCTGAATATCCGCTATGGTGCAGCGCTCACGTGACCCAGTGATTACTGGTTCACCAGCTAGACTAATCTGTCCTACATAGACCATTTTTGTTGGAGTGAATCCTGTAGCTGGTGATACGTTAAATCTTATGACCCGCTCGATCAAACGTAATTTGTCTCACCAGGATCGCTGGGTCTCGTGGCACCAACATCGCAATATCTCCTTCATCGTCGTGTGCTCGCTCACCCGCGCTTTGGTCTGCGGGTACTCAGTCGCTGCGCGGGAATGTTTTATGTCAAGATCTACGCATTATTGATTAAATTCTCTCAACTCGAGCTGTGCATCCTGGTCGGTAACAATAACTTGTAGTGCACCACATCGACCAAGCCATCGCTCTTCTAGGCACTTTATAATCGTCCCTGTTGTGATTTTCTTCAGTAGTACAAACTCGATCCATCGGGTAAACTTACCGACTATGGAAAACACACTGGCTACCTTGCCACAAGTCACCGGCAGTGGACCTACCAGGGCAAAATGCAGAAATTGGTTCCGAGCAGTGACATTGAAAGCAATCGGGGTGACATTTTCTCTTTTTTGTGGTTTTGTCACGCTGACATATAGTGCACTGTTGACAATAGCTACGAATTTATTTGGACATATCAGGCCAACACAATCGCGATTTCAATGTCTCAATGAGACGCCCGACGCCGGGATATCCCAACTTTATATGACAGAATGGTATCAATTATTCTCCTATAGACTCCGGCACAAACCCTTGCACTGGTTGCCCTTCTTTTCGCTTCAATTGGCCGTTTTGCAGGCTCAACGCTTTATATGATGCGGAAGCCACTGTGCCGTTTTTTTAATTGATAGACTATTTACTGGCATGCGCGATCATTTCTCTATTCTTCATAGACCTTGATAAGTGGCGAAACTCGCAAAACGGAAACTCTGCTGAGTGCATCGGTGGATGAATTGCTGCATAATATTCCTCGTGCTCTTCAATGGCTCGGTGTACTCTTTTCTTCTCAACACCCAGTTATCGCCAATGCACTAGTGCTTTATGGACTGTAAAAACTTCTATATGTCCACCGATGACAAAATACCTAAACTGTCGTAGCAATAATTGTACGGCCAGTAATTCCTTTTCTGTGACGGTACAAATCGCGCAGAACCTCCATCCGCTTGCAACACTGCTCCTATGCCAATATCTGACATGCTACCTAGCGAGAAAGTAAAAAACAATGCATAGTTTAATTTCTTCTAACATAGGATACACTTTTCTTGAGCCTCCTCGGTCCAACAAAACGATATCTTGGCATAAGTTAACTTAGACTAAGGGTGTTGCGTAACCACCATCCGATAAACCACCGCAATAGTTTTCTAGAAGTTGGCACCAGATGGTCCATGATAGGCTTTAAATTCGAATCGAATGGAATACACCCTTCCGCTGAGACTGAGCGACCCAGAAATCGCAATTGCCGACCTAATTGAACATTTTCTGGATTAAAATCTAATCGCCATTTTACAGTTTTGGATAACATCTTCTGCAGCCGAATACGCAATTGGTGTAAATAGTGGCCAATATAACATCATCATCAACGTAAGCTGTTGTACAGAATAAGTCGGACACGAAAGAGTCCATCATTCTTCGGAACACTTTCAGTGCGTTCCTCAAACCAAATAATACCCTAGTGAATTGAAAATGACCTTAAGGTGCCTGCATGGCTAACTTCCACGGGTCTTCGGGCCGAACGCCAATTTGCCTAAATCCCTGTTTATGATCAAGAACGGCAGACTATTTGCATCTCACTAGCTGAAAAAACAGAGCACGCATAGCCGGCATGGAATACGGGTCAAGTTTTGTCACCGAGTTTAATGTCCGGAAACCAGCCGCCGGTCGGAACGAAACATCCTTTTTCGTAACGCCAACCATGAGCTCGAAAAAGAGACGAGGATGGCTGAAGAACGCCGGCTTCTATCATCTCTTGTGTTGCCAGAGTCTTTGGAGCACCGTAAACTTTTGGTGGTTCGTAACCTTTATTTAATTCTAGCCATAGTGTAAAGCGATCGACCGTAGCCCCTGAACATACGCTGCAATCTGTAAGTTGGAATATAGTGTTGTATTGGCTTTAAAATTCTTTCCCTCACCCAGGCAGACAACTAGTCTCCTCCTGCAACTTTATGGAACTCGTGCTTTTCAGCCTCAAGAGGCATATACGTTTATTTTGAAAATCAATTGTCTTAATCAATTTTCTAATGAAATCAAGCTCCAATAGGGGCGTTTGAGTATTCGTTACAACAAAAGAAATAGCGTAGATATATTCATATATTAAAAGCTTATTTTTCCATTCGCCCGCAGCCACCATCGATGAGCCCGAAGCCTGATACAAATTTTCTCTCGTAGATTTTATGTTGTTTAATGGTCAAGTCATTTGTAATAAAGACACATCAGCTCCTGTATTTAATTGCGTAATTACTGGCAGTTTGTTGAAGAGTTCTAAAAATTTAACTTTGATAAAAATCCTTTCGTGGTGCAGCGTTTCCCATAATTAATTTTCTTCAAATGCCATATGATTCTGAACAATTTTAAGGGTTCTCTGCTGGTCCTCTTCTCTTGATCTACAAATCTGAGCATTCAAAGGATTTATCTCTTGAGTATGACCACAACTATCAATATTGACGAGATGACGGACCCTATTTCCTCATTGAACTGGCCATTCTCTAGGAGAACTATAATGATTTTGTTGCCCCTTGGGCAATTCATTCGTCGAATCTAATGTCCTTATTTATTGACCTTGCTTCCAAGCCTTTTGCTGCAGTTGATTATGACACGAAGAATTCCAATAAGGTATATCGCCCCAGTCGTCTGTAACGGGACTCGTGTGAAGTGTCGCAGCAGCCAATGTTGTGGTCATCATGGCCGAATTCGTAGAGCCTGAGTTCTTTCTTCCAGTTACTCCTGCGCGCTCGATATTGCGCAGCATAAACATGATGGCCTCATGCGGTTGCAACCCGGACAAAGACTTAGTTAGCTTGGACAACCACCGCTTGATGCGTGCCATGGTATCAAGGGGCATCTCACCCGGTAGTGGTTTGAATCTGTACAATTCTGAAAACACCTTCTGAGGCCTGGCTCGAAAGTGATCCAACACTCGCCTGTAATCTTCTCCATACGTTAGGCCGACAGACAATTCTAACTGGACTACAATTGTCCAGTCAACTAACTCCAAGACAGCCACGCGCACAATAGGTGCTTCTAATGAATATTCTTGCGCTCGAACAGAGGCTTCAAATTATTCAACCCAAAACTGTGGCCTTTCCACATCCAAAGGTGCGAGTATAGACTTAAATTCTGATGACGGTCAGAAAAATCTCGTCGATTCGGATGAAAACACCGGCATGTCCGTTTGCTGCCTCTTGGGCGCGGTCGCCATTTTTGACTTAACCTATATTGATTGGGTCGTTTATGCGGATTCCCTCAGAATTTTTTTGCAAAGTAAATATACCACACATTCAGGGTGAATAGAAAGTACTTGAAGTTCAAAGAACCCAATTTTGTGCCATTATATATATATATACACATAGACATATAAATAAATATTTAAATAGTAACAAAGGCGTTTTGACTAATGTGATTTATCCGTTGATGAACTCAGTGTTGCTTGTACGATATTAATATTATATATGGTGTATAAATATATACATATATATATATATATATATATATATATGATGGATATATATCTTTATAAAAGATGTGGGAAGAACCCACTTGGTTGCTTATATGATCATCTATATATGCATAAGAAATAGTGTGTAGACATATATTTAAATGTATATTTCTATATAATATGTGGGTATAAATAAATATAAATAAGTAAATAATAAAATTTAAATAAAAGAATAAAAATTTTGCTAATATATTATATACCTAAAGATATTCGTAGGAACACATCTTGTTGCTTGCATGTAATTTTTATATATACATAGATATGTATATGGTTTGGACAAAGACATTTAAATGAAAATAAATGTATACAGGACATGAGTATATATGTGTATTTGGTTGAGATAAGATTCGGTAATGTAGGCTCCGTATTCGGTCTTGTCCAAATGATAGAATAATACTTGATTCCAGTAGTGAGGATAGACCAACTGAAGAAGGCTACCGCTAAAGGTAGCCGAAACATTTTAAAGAAAGAAAACTACTGGAACAATGAAAGCTGTGTTAGTCAAAACGCAGATCAGTTAATTTCAATTAATCCAGGTTCGCAAAAACAATCTTCATTCAATACCTGATTCCTTCAAAAGTATTATTTACCTCTTTCTCTTACTTTCTATAACCTATTGCACACATGATGAGATTAGGTAAACCGGGAATTTGAGGATTACTACAATATGATTAAAATAAAAATTTTGTTATACCTTCTACGCGTCTTGAACAGCAATTAAAATAATCGAGACATCATGGATAGGCATGTATGTCAATCCGTAGGGTTTGCTTATAGTTATTCTATAAATGTCACTTTAGTAGAGTAAACTTATGTGTATATAGGTTGTTGTGTGCGTGGGAGGGGGGAGGTGACGTGGATAAGTTTTTATATACTTTTGAGAATAAGAGAATATTTATGAAGATGAATGGGTCCTACACTGCTCCAATTGGACGTAGATGATTTCAACTGTTTCTAACATGTCAAAATTTGCCCACCTAGTTTCTTACATCAATCTGGCACTGGGTAAGAGAACAGTGCTCTACTGGGAAATCAAATTGAGCAAATACGCAAAACGTGACCGAGTCAATGTAGTTGATGGAAATTTATTTGTTTTTTCTAACAAGGAGAACTTGTTGGCCGATTCAAGAATACGACTACGGATGTCAGCGTTGGTTATTCATTGCTTGTAACCAACACGTAATGCTTCTCAAACAACGATGGTCGAACGCCTTTAGCGTATAAAACCCTCAACTCTAGGAGGCCAAGTTTCACTAGCGAATAAAAATACTGCGTGTTCAGATGCATCGTAAACACGAACTTTAAGGCCGACTGAAATACTTGCGTTTCTCCATAAATGGTGAAGGTTTGCGAAAGCTAACTTAGCTTTCGCAAATCTCAAACTCGCATCATTGTATAGCCTGAGTTATTGATAGAGCTCTGAAGTTATGTAAACCAGTCAACCATGCCCAGATCATTACTCTGCAGTCGCAGAGTTCGACCGAATAGTGGATAATCCTGCAATAGTTTCTTGCATTTTCTCTTAGTGTATTAGTGTAACTTGGGATGCATAGATCTAAAAGTAGAAGAATATAATGATATATTTCTGAGAGGGGTAATTTGGTTGTATATGAAGTTTTGTGTTATTGTTTAAACAACACTAGAATTAAACACTCAATGATTTTCGGGGCGGTGGTAACAATTCTTTAATTCAAGTTTGCGAGCTTGAATTAAACATCAATCCCATTGTATTTAACCAGTCGTCGAATAGCATAGCAAAAATAGAATTGGCTAATAGTAAGTTGCTTTAATGTTTATAAGATGATCAGTAGTCGAAGAAGAGTGTTACTTGGGTGTTGTTTTATTCTACTTTCTTTGTTACCATTTGAGTGTCTATTGAACGAGCTATGAAGATAACCATGGGAACAAATGGTCGAATCATCAGAACAAAGCGAATAAGCCTCGCGAACATCGAAATGAACACTACTTGTTTTGAATATTTTTCTATATCCGTAAAAGGACAAAAAAGACTGGGGATTTATTTCGCAGGAGGTGTAAATTTTTGCTTCAATAAAGATTACTATCTTGCGGAAGCTGAGTGCCGTAATATGAATAGAGTTATACAAAAAGCGAAAATAATTTTACCAAAAAATCATGCTTGTTAATAATTAGGAACATCGCGGACTCTGTAACAAAATTTTATATTAATTAGATCAAAATAAAATGCCTGCTATCCGATTCAGTTAAGCTTATATTGAGTAAATGTAACAACTCGTAGATGATGGCCATAAATATCTAATGAGAGGATAATCCAATAAAGGATTCAACGTCCGAGATCATAATTGGAACGTTACTCTATATTAGGATGCCTAGATATTGTATAACACGACGTATCAATAGGGACAAAGGTACTCAATATACTTCCAGAAATTTCCAAGATTTCCGCTCCTATAAATTAGCCAAAAAATCAATAATTGCGCGAAAGATAATAATTATTTAAAACTATATATAACGAAAGATAAGTTGTTATCGATGAACGCTACCAAATAATCCTTAAACAATCTTTATGCATCATACTCTATACTTGATAATAAAATGATTTACCAATTCTGCAATTCGTTATACGTTGAAATGTAAAGAAACCTATTGTAACACTAAAATTTGGACCTGAACTAATATTTCATAATAAAATAATCAACGCTGATATTTTTACATTCTAATTAGTTAACACGCATGAAACATAATTTTTCTAAAGTCATACACTGAAAATTGGGAAGATCAACTAAATCTTACTATTTCCATCGAAGTTTAAAATAATTGAAAACTGTGTATATTAAAATTAATTATCGCCAAAATGATTTTCGCTTTTAAATAAAGTTCCTTTTAAAGTGCTTTAATAATATGAAAAATACTGGATCATACTTAAAAAAGACCAAAAATAAAGTATTCCGGTTGACGGATTTATACCTGCAACGATTTCAGATTTCGATCATGGAATTACCTTTCAAGAAACAACAGACTTATTAATAGAAGCTTTAATTTTAAATAAAATATATAGTAGAACAAAAGTGTGTAATCCTTTTCTTAAGTTTAAATTTCGAACGAAACTGTACACTTTGAGCCACAAGTATTAATTTAAGATTGCGCATTTTTCTCCATGTTGCAAGTATTAACCGAAAGTGTTTAATCATTTTTTAAGTATAGCTTGTATATTACTATAGTAGCCCGAATGGTATGTTTAAAAACGTCATATTACTTATGTTTCTAGAAGTAATATTTTCTTTAATCGGTCTTTAATTGCGCGGGTAGTCATAAAATACCTTAATATCAAGTTTACAGAATTGAGATAACCACTATGCCCAATTTTTGTACCAGTCGTATAACAAAGAAAAAAGGACATTCTGTCGCACGAGCAAACGAATTTCCAGCTTTCATTGTCATCTTCAGAATAGGACGACAAATTGGCCAGCGAGGGACAAACCGCAATCCATATACAAGGTATGCAAGTTCAAAAAAGCACCTCCCTGCCCATATTAGTCCACATGAATTTTACTTAATTGGAATTGACGGTTGTAATCTTTATATACAGTCATAAAGATAAATTCATTTTCAGCTATCGCCAAACTAAAGAAGATATTACTTTAAGCAATGACAGATAATGAGTATGGTGATATTATCATCATCATTACGGATATCAACAACAATTCCGTTGGTAACTGATGCTTTACTTTCATAAAGCCATTAAGAAATTAAATGAAAACAGAGAATAAGAATAAAAGGTAACAACAAGGAAAAAATAATAATTTAGTGAAAAATATATTAAATGAGATGGATTTGCGAAGGGGAGGATTTAGTACAGGTGAGAATATTTACACACAGAAATGCGGCAACCTAGATCTTCACCCAGGATCATTTTGGTCAAGCAAGCATTAAGGCAAGGTGATATCGGCAATACCTCTTTCTTGTGGTTTTCAGTTTATGGCTTCATAAGCTTGACCGAACATCGTGGTTAACTCTGCACAACCAAGAAAAGAAAGTTGAAAATGCGATTCAACTAGAAATCTGCAACAAGTTTGCCGTTGAGCTCGAATCAATTCCATATCGAACAATGTTTTTAACCAAGATCTATGGAGTCTACGGGTAAACACATAATGGTATACGAACTGCTCATACAATACCAAATTTGACCGTAGTTTACTCTAACTGTTTCAACCATGTCAAAATCTGCCCACTAAAATTTGTACACTAATCTGGCTCTGGTTGATGGAATGATATGCTCTCGAACTGACAGAATACGCAAAACGTGACCAAGCAAGAACAGTCCATGAAGCCTTATTCATTCGTCTAATTAAGAACATTTGGTGGCCGATTAAAAAACACGTCTATGGATCTTAGCGTTTGCTATGCATTGTTGGTGCAAAGCTTCTCAAACAACGATGATCGAATGCCAGTAAGCATCTAACATCTTTACTCTAAAGGGCCTCATTTTACTAGCGTATAATAAAACTTCGCGTACAAATTCAATGTACGCACGACCAGTGACATAGAGTTAGATACTCGAGTTAATTCATAAATGGCGAAGGCTGGAGAAAGTTACTATAGCTTTCACGATTCTCCTACTCATCTGGTCACTCATATTGCTTGAGTTATTAACACAGATACCAAGATATGTCTGTTGGTGATCGAAATTGTTCAAACAAAGTTTGGAGATAAAAATAAACATATATTGATTCAGCTTTAACCAGTTGCACAACATAGAACTAGTGTCAGTCACTCCTTATTAACGCTTATTAACCTTCCGCAGCTATCAATGGTGCAGCACGAAAAACACGCGTGCTAACAAATACATCTGCGTAATGCAAAGAATAATTCTTTCACACAACGAAGCTGCCGCTCTATTTCCAAAGCAATACAATTTTCGGCCTGACAACCGGTGGGCCTTGCAACACTTATCGTCAATAGTAGTATTTTTCCCGTTTGTACCGTCTAGATACAAACATCCTATGCCATGTAAATCATTTAATTCAATGTTAGTGAAAAGTGTACACGTGGAAAGAAACACAAAGTGGCGGAATGACGGTAAGTCTAACAGAAAGTAAAACATTCTGCCAGTGAACGAAATGTAGCAACCCAAAGCCAAATTCTCCTGACAGATGCTCCTAGACAGCTTTGGGTGGTGGACCATCTACGTGGAGGAAAACTGAATCTAAACCATTCCTATACCCTAGGAATAGGTGACCTAGTGCTCTTCGATAGTCCACAAATAGCTATACAAGTTAAGAGCATGCTGATAACATGGTTATGCGCCAGTAAAACATCAGGTTTAAACGATGATCCATGGTTGTTGTGACTAACTGATTACACTCACATGCTACCTGCAAATTCACCATCTTGCTCAAATAACTGTAATTAACTAAAATCGAATAGCATCAAATTTTTTTCGGTATAAACTAAACAGCATGGTACACTAATGCTGCACTATCTAATAACCACGAAAAGCCAGGTTATGCGATGGTGTAAATGAACCTTAATTCGATCAGTACTGGTGATAAATTTATTTCCTTATGGCATAGCTTCATAATATAAATTCCGTAATAGTTTTCAAGACACCAAATTCCCACGGAGTCAAACAATTATTTTGTAAAAAAACTGTAATTTGTGCTCTCAAAAAACTCACGTGCATAACCAACATTGTAATATTTTAAAGTTTACTAAAAAATGTCTACGATTTTGTAATTTTTGCAAATGCTATGCTGTGTCTGTACGTAGTCTGAAAATAAGTTAGATCTTAAAAGCGTTTTTCATCTGTTTCTGCTGATCGTGTGAGAGAACCTCATTAAAAAAACATTCGCATAGTGCATAATCGCATGTCTCCGTAGCCCAAAATAACGCGTCATATTAACTATGCCGTCATTGATTTTCAAACAGTAAGATACAGATACTTTGCTAAATTTCGGTTTAAAAATTATTAGTTTTAAACAAGGTAACAAAATCTGATCATACTAATGCTGGATTTAATTATTATTCTGTTTTTTCCAACAATCGCAGCAGTAGCTCGAGAAATTGTAACAGAACATTAAAGATAATGTGCATGGAATTATCAAATAGAGCAAACATGTTTAGCTAAGACAAGTCCAAACCATAATCGATAAAAGTATCACCGAAGCTGGCGTTCAATAATTACAGTTTGATTTAAAAATTCATTCTGCAGAGGAATGTTTACACAGAAAAATGACTATCTAACTAGTTAAATAGACAAACAAAAAGGTATAAGTCATTGACTCAATTGGTTTCTAAGGGTTACCTAAACTTTGCGTCTTTGATAAAACTTACAGTAAAACTGTCTGTCGTCGAAATGGTCTCAGTATGCCGTGTTTGTCATATGTGATCTTTTATTGTTGTAAACGAGTAGAATACATGTCTAAACGACCTTTCCATAATGTAAATTAGAGTAAGATTCATTAAGAGATTAACTAAGTTGCCTGAATGAGCAGAGTTATTAGAATAAGATGGTGAACAAACAGCAAAATTTACTAACGAATATGTAGATAAAAAAATAATTGAACCAGTAGAATTTATTAAGTAGTAAGTCACAGTGTTTGAACAAGTGACTAAAGTCATTGATTATAAATTAATTGTTCCATTCACAGGAGTCCACTTATAATCACAGCTTCAGCAGCACCTTTGCGTCCCTAAGTAGACCATTCGAAATCCTTGCGTAAAAGCGTTTAAGTATTAAAAAAAACATGTTGCACGACAGGGAATAGATTAATTATCTTTTCAATGTTTGGCGCAACAAGGTTTTTGTTTTATCAGTTTTGAATTTTGATTACCGTGACATAGTAACAGTACAGTTATAACAACAAAAAAAAAGGTTCGATACTTTCTCTCTCCCCTACAACATTCTGCACACGAGATGAGATTATGTATACCGGGAATTTGAGATAGCTGAGGGTAAAATTGGTCTGCTAATTACAAATAGTTGTATATATATATATATATATATATATATATATATATATGTAGATTTAGTTGTTGGGTGCAGGCATTCATGTGGGCTGGACATATAAATGTATTGAGTTTAGTTACTGAGACAAATTCTATGTTTAAACCAATGTTGAGTTAAAAAATATATATAAATAGAACGGTTTTAGAACGAGGGTTACCACATTTGCTTAAATCTGCTATTGTGAGTATTGTGCTGTGGATATAAGTAGACAAATTGGCCTGAAGATGGAAAGGGGATTCACTTTCCGAAACGTCGCCAGTAAACAAAGATGTGATAGAACCGCATTTCCATTGGGACGAATACAAACTCAGCCCGATCAAAGACAAAACAAAATTGGAAATTGTGATCAATCGGATCTTTGTGAAACTGTCCGTGCAAAGCTACTACCCGCGTACGCAAAACGCGGCATTGGAAAATATGAAGCTGGCACTCCGCAATCAAATTTCAAAAAAAAGGTGTTTACATCCCCTGTCCACCTGATTAGTCCAGACGTTTCTACTTCCGCTTTCGAAATGTCAGCTATCAATTTTTTTAGTTTCCCTTTCTGTATCATAGGAATCCCTGTATTTATTCTCACTGTTTTAGCTGTCCGTTTTGACGAAAAAGACGTTATCATAGTCATAAATTACAATTCGTTACAAATAAACAGAGAAATCATAGGTCGTTTATATTTGAATACACTAATATTAAACCACAAAACATCTAGCCAAACTTTCACAGTTATGCAAACATACTGTAGCCAATCTCTCACCAATAGCGCAATTCAGTATATGGCATAATATACTAAGCTTGTTTGCATGTTAAAAAATCAATGCTTACACCAGTGGTGATAATAATTGTTTAAATCAAGTTTGCGAACTTGATAAAAACACCAATTCTATTGTATTGAAACAGCCGTAAACAGAGAATACTATCGTCGGTCATACGTTCTGACGCATTTCGACCTCCCATTATCATAATTAGAGCACGACGGAAAACTTACTAGCGAGTGATCAAACCACAATGCATATATAAGTTAAAGAAAACCAGATATGCGGCTCTCACATCTAGTAGTCTGGCAGTGATTGTACTTCATTGTAGATGCCGGTTGCACAAGTTTTATTCAATCACGTAAATTAACTTTTCGTATCTTTCACCATATATATATATATATATATATATATATATATATATATATATATATATATATGAGAAAAAATAACCGTAATCCATGGAATAAAATTTATTAATAAATCTTATTTCTACCAGTACCTACAGCCATTATTATGGATTCGTTAATATTTTCGTTCATCCAATCCCAACTGTACATTTGTCGTAACCAATCCCCTCTTAGCTATGGCTGGCTTTATTGTTAGCGCAATTTAGGCCACTTCTTTTTTGTAACGTCATGTCGTGTGTAATCACTGTGAGTGCGTTCACAATTGACGGGTGTGTTGTATTTTGCGGCACAGGTAATTTGTGGAGACGAATTGCTAAAGCATTAAACGAACATTGGTTGCGCGGGTGGTGATAACAATTATAATAATCAAGGTTGCGATCTTGATATAAACACCTGACCCATTAATTACTTACATATGTCAGTATAAACTAAGAATTGTATAGTGTAGAAAAGGCAATTCATCCAGTAGACCGGTTTCGGCCTTATTGGGAACTCATCAAGTACTGGCCAGAATTTGCCGCGGACAGGATACGAACCTGGGCACGTCTGCTTCGGAATCTGGTGCTCTAACCACTGAGCCATCCTGCCGCACTAGCTTGAACCGCATTAGCTTGAACCTGCTGTGCGGTGCAAAACGAGAAAACGTTATTTTCGTTTATAAAAACCTGCCCCATTACGTACATACATTTATCAGAATAAAAAAAGCATTGTATAACATAGAAAAGGCGATTCATCCAGTAGACCGGTTGTGTCCTTATTAGGAAATCATCACGCACTGTCAATTATTTGCCGCGGACAGGGCTCGAACCTTGGTACGTCTGCTTCGGAACCTGTTGCGGTAGGGTGGCTCAGTGGTTAGATCAGCAGGTTCCGAAGCAGACTTTCCCAGGTTCGAGCCCTGTCCACGGCAAATAATTGACAGTGCGTGATGATTTCCTAATAAGGACACAACCGGTCTACTGGATGAATCGCCTTTTCTACGCTATACAATTCTTAGTTTATACTGACATATGTAAGTAACTAATGGGTCAGGTGTTTATATCAAGACCGCAACCTTGATTATAATAATTGTTATCACCACCCGCGCAACCAATGTTCGTTTAATTATGTGCGTAATGTAACAGGTATTCATATCAAGATCGCAACCTTACAAGGGCCAGACAAAATGTCGTAGCGAGTAAATAAAAAAGAAAGAAATTGTTAATGGGCAATTAATGAATATATGAAATTTCTGTCCACCAGCTGTAAATAATTTTAAAAGAATTAAACAGTAGATTAATGATCAAATGGTTGTGTTTCAATCGAAAAACTAACCCAAATCTAAATGGAATTACAAGTCTCTTATTTGTTAACTATTTTCACAAATGAGATGGTAAATAAGGGATGATTTCTCATTAATGAATTTTTGCTTAGTCAATCAATATGCATAAATATGCATCAAAGCAAAAAGTAAACAGCGCCATAAAAACACACGTACATATATAACACAAACGGATAGTATTCAGAGGCCAGATAAAAAATACTGCATATATACAAAGCAACAACAAACAACATCGACAGAAATTTATAATCGTTCGCCCACCTTCAACCCAAACCACTCACATTCACGTCAATATAGTAAAAATGCAGAAAATGTGTTGTGTTGAAAGCTATGTATAATTAACTTGTTATTAAAATTTACAATTTGTAGTAACAACAACATTTTTATCCAAATACTTAAATAAAACAACAACTGTGAATTCTTTCTTTTATCGCATGTGTCTTCTCCCGATTAAATGACGACTGCGAAATAATAGAAATAAAAAGTTACATTTGAATATTTACTATTTATTGTTATTCATTGAAAAAATTAATGTTTTTTTATTTCATTAAACATACTGCATATATTTAGAGGAGTTATTCAACTACAAATGATTTCTTCTGTACTTTTAAGATTAACTATTTGACATTTTATCTAATCAATAAATTTAAAAATAAACTTAGGATAAGATTTACCAGTATCAAATACGTAGAAAATAAGATGTAATATATATTTTTAATTGAAATATATCAAACATTCATTGCTACTTCAAAGTTGGTGCTGCTAAAATTTATTAGAGATAGATTTTAGCTCCATAAACTCATTTTAGAAGCATTCAGCATCTTTAAAGTCGAAATTTACAATTAGTTAGTGTTCTTCAAATCAAAGTTATGAGCTTGAAGTAAACAGCAATCCCATTGATTCTAACCAGTCGCAAAACATAAAATCTACTGTCAGTCATACGTAATGTCGAATTTCGATCATCCATGATCATTATCAGAACACGACAACTAACAGACTCACGAGAATCAAACCGCATTGCATATATATGGAAAGAAAAAAATAGATATGCGGCTCTCACCTCTAGTTGTCTCGCATATATTGTACTAGACTGGAAATGTCGGCTGCACAATTTCTATGCAGTCACGAACATTAACTGATCGCAGCTTTCGCCACAAATAAATATATAGACAATAAAATTAAACAATAATTGAATGCGCGGGTGGAGGTAACAATTCTTTAAATCAACTTTGCAAGCTTGAAGTAAACACCAATCCCATTGTATTTAACCAGTCGTCGAATAACATAGACAAGCTACCGTCAGTCACACGTGCTGACGCGTTTCGACTCTCTATGATCATCATCAGAGCACGGCAGCAAACTGACTCACGAGGATCAAAATGCAATTCATCTTTAAGCTACGGGGAATAAGAAACGCGGCTCTATCCTCTAGTAGTCTCACATAAATTGTACTTGACTGGAAATGTCGGCTGCACAATTTCTATGCAGTCAAGAACATGAGGCTTATGCATCATTCGCCACACTTACATAATTAATAAAATTAAATAATTACTGATCACGCGAGAAGTGACAGAAGGTTTTAAAATAAAGTTTTCCGCCTTGTAAAAATTTCTAACTAACAACTAGCACCAATTTTTTTAAATAAATTTTTCTGTAGTTTTTGGTACATTAACATTAGTTTTTTCAAGGCAATCTTGTAGTGAGCAAACAATAATATGATTTATTAAAATGAAGTTTTTGATTTAAAATAACATTGATCACACAGCTTTGACGTATTGCTGCGAATTGACAAAACTAATAATCACCATCATTATCCTAGAAAGCATTATATCAGAATTAAAAAACCGCTCGCTTCAGAATTGCGTAACTGAAAAATAGCTTTTACCTAGGAATTTATAATTTAAATATGTATCTAGTATAGATGAAAAGATCTAGCTACACAATAGAAAAGACGGCCAAAAATAGACCAGACAACATAAGCTAGAACAAGTAATTTATAATACAAGGCGACATCAGTACTACTACCTAGATGGTTTTATATTTTAAATTCATAATAAAACCCACTCCTCATTACACGCTTCCAACAATAGAAAAGCCATTAGGTTGACTCTAAAAGGACTCTGCAACTAAGTAACCACTGATCCCGATTCAATGCCAAATTATATAAGGTTTCCAACAAAAGCTGTAATGAGCTCGCAGAATAAGTCATGGATGACGAAATGGTCAGATTAAACTTTTATTTAAAAAGATTTGATAACTTAAATAATACTGGTTATTGTCAGGCAGCTTCTTCTTATTAATCTGATAACATATCAACCCCAATGCATATTAGTTATTTCAATTTATCTTATAATTCCATTTTTCAAGAATCATTAACCTTGTACACTTCGATCGGCAGACAAGGGTTGTGCATGATTCCATTATTCTACGCAGATTTAATTTAAGTTGAAACAGAAAAAGACGTGCAGCAAAATGTCACTAGACAAATGTCGGAAAATGATTTAAAGAATACGAAAACCAATTAAAATCTCATGTGTAACAGGATTCAGACCGCTATGTTCAAAATAAATAAAATGGTGCGGAGAAAAAATATCTCTGATCATGTGCCCTAGTATAAGGACACGAAATGTCATGCCGATTACTATAAATTTCCAACCCACAAGCCTAAAACGAAGAATGAAGCTGTTCACGGAACAATGTTGTTTTTAATGACATTTGGAAATTGAATGAAGAATGGCAACCGACGGGACAAACAAAAATTTCTGCAAAACACAGTAAAATCGCAAACAAAGCCATATAAAACTAATCGATATCTCGATTATGGCGAAAACTACTCATTTACACAAGTAATCTTTAATTCTTTCATTGGCAGTATAAATGGCGTTAGCTTAATTGAATGTCACGGACGTAAACGTTACCAACTCCAAATAAGACAGAAAAATATGTAATCACTACTAAACACGCAATGCTTTTTTTACGTCTGAAAATACTTATGAATGTTGGCACAATAAATGAGTAGAAATAAGTTCCGAATACATCACATTAGATTATTATAGGATCTATTTCAACAGTGAATGTTACAAAATAATAAGTTATTCTGAGTAACAACAATTAAAGTAATATCCCGTTAACTCATTACTCTATTAAAACGGAAAATGTCTCAAGAAAATTCGAGCGCCTCCAAAACTTGCTATTTAATGCAAATTTCCATATTGGTAATTAGAACGCAGACATTCATAAAAATCTCAAGAAATATACGAAAAAATACGAGCGTTTCCAGAACTTGCTATTTGATGTCAATTTCCATATTGGTATTTACTACGCAGACATTCATAAAATAGGAAGTACATAATTAAAATTACTCTAGCAATATTTGCGTCAAATTATATGGAAAATACAACATAAATAGTATATAAAATTACAATGAGCACAGGAGATTTATTACTGAAAATACATAGAAGTATATAATAACATGAAATAAAGCTGCGAAAAAAAACATTAAAAACTAAGAATTCAAGCGTACATACAGACACATTTAAATTAATAAATTTAAAGGTAAATACAGACATACATGCATACATTAATTAACTCAAACATACATACGTGCATAAATAAATACATACGTACAGACATATTAACGTGCATACGTACATAAATACATAAAAACATATTTGCATGTACACAAACTTACGTATATGCGTGCATATATTTAAACATATAACATGCATACGCAGACACTTGCATGCACACAAATATATAAATATCTACAACAATTCATAAAAACGTACAAACGACCATAAATAAGTAAATACACGAATTAATGCATAAAAACATATATTCAAGAATACACACATAAATGAATACAGGCATTTATGAATACATACATACATACATACATACATACATACATACATACATACATACATACATGCATACATACAAACATACATACATACATACATACATACATGCATACATACATACATACATACATACATACATACATACATACATACATACATACATACATACATACATACATACATACATACATACATACATACATACATACATACATACATACATACATACATACATACATACATACATACATACATACATACATACATACATACATACATACATACATACATACATACATACATACATACATACATACATGCATACATACATACATACATACATACATACATACATACATACATACATACATACATACATACATACATACATACATACATACATACATATATACATACATACATACATACATACATACATACATACATACATACATACATACACTACATACATACATACATACATACATACATACATACATACATACATACATACATATACAGCATACATACATACATACATACATACATACATACATACATACATACATACATACATACATACATACATACATACATACATACATACATACATACATACATACATACATACATACATACATACATACATACATACATACATACATACATACATACATACATACATACATACATACATACATGCACATACATACATACATACATACATACATACATACATACATACATACATACATACATACATACATACATACATACATACATACATACATACATACATACATACATACATACATACATACATACATACATACATACATACATACATACATACATACATACATACATACATACATACATACATACATACATACATACATACATACATACATACATACATACATACATACATACATACATACATACATACATACATACATACATACATACATACATACATACATACATACATACATACATACATACATACATACATACATACATACATACATACATACATACATAGATAAATACATGGATACATACGTACATACATGCATACATAGATAAATACATGGATACATACATACACAGATACATACATGGATACATACATACATAGACACATACATTCAGACAGACATATTTGATTCTACAAAACCATATTGAATTGATTTTCTTATATAAATGAAAGCCATTAGTTTTGAAACATGTTCTGCACACTTGATTACATTCGAGCGAACACCGGTTAAGTATTTGCAATAAGAATAGATGATGCTGTTCCTGTGTTCCAGTAATTAAAAATTTGACTACTTCGTGCCATTTCCTGATTCGAACACGAGATGCGGTCGTTGTCACTAGTAGCGAGTTGCCCATGAAGAAAAAAAGTGTGTCTTTGTAAAGTAATTTCCTTCAAATCAAAAATTTACTTAAATACGCGCTCTATAAAAGAACTTTTGTATTAATGTATTTAACATGTTTGGCCAATTGTCTAGTTCGTGTTATGTTTAAAAGTGGTTTAACACAAACTATGCTAATGTCTTCGGTTGAACGCCATCGAAGATGACTTAAGAAAATACAGACAACCAGAGGAGCACAGCACAGCACAACAATACATCAACGATTAAAACTGATGCTCCAACGCCGCATAACTATGAGGAATATTCTTAGTTATATGTGTGCTGTAATTTAACAAAAGGTCGAACATTTCTAATGTTACACACCAGGCAAACACGAATGATAAAAGCTACTTTCAGAAACACACAAATCATCATTTCGAATTTAAATATATTTGATGGTAATTTTAATACAACTTTGGTTAATTAGCTGTCGAACTTTGTCGAAGTTAAGTTAAGATAAAAGGCTGAACACATATTAAACTTTCCAACGATTTAACTTTAAAAAATTTCAGTTGTTATTGGTGAATTAAAATCCAAGAAGGCCATAACTTAACTCAAACCCGGAAAAGAGATTGACGACACATTATGAAATTAAAAAGTGGCAATTTCCTTTTTGCTGATTCGCATATTTGTTGAAATATTACAGGCAATAAATCATAAATAAAGTAGACGGATGACATGAAAAGTTATGCCTAATAAAGCACAGTATAGTCAACATAAAAATTGACAAAATTCCCAATTCAGCGAATGATAATTTGATTCATTGCAGGCTGCAAGTTAAAAGAACGACGAGTGGCTATTTTTATTTTTTCAAATAGTAAACACTGATGATGGGAAGTTAACCCATCTGATAGGTGCAGAACTAATTGAGAAGCCAGTTGCAACATTCGTATGCTCGTTATCCATCTACATTGATAGCCTAGTGCAGAAACAAGATTTCACATATTTTATCAAAGAGCAACCACTTTCTATGTGATTAAAAGCGCATTCTTGCCTGATTATCAAACTTCTTACAATTGGTTGATAATGGCATTACATTTAGTAAGTAAAATCCATAAACAGCTTTTCGAGCTTTAAACGCAACCTCTCTTCGAGGCCAAGATAGCCTAAATAAACGTTTGCTTATGTTGTTCTTACATTTTTTAAAATAAAATCTGTAGAATAACCAAATCGTCTTTCATAGAAGGCTGAATTAACTGGCATGGAAAAAGGTAAACAAAAGGAGGTGCTCGACGCTCTGTAGCTGAGTTGTCTAAAATTGAAAATTTATGCTAATTTTAGAACCAATGCTTTTGTGATTCTACTAAATTATTTTTTCCTCCATGCATTGTTTGGTGGATTGCCCACCAATCCTAGCCAACCTTAACGCACCTATATTTATTTACCATTGCCAATTAAATGTACACGATTTGATAGAAAAGAATAGGAAAATTGTGGGGTCTGGCAGGATGCTGACCTCCAAAAAACGTACTAATAAGACAGTATTAGAAACTAGTGTAATAAGTATAAGTATGCGTATATATATTTGTGTGTGAGTGTCTGCAATGAACACTGTATTTGGTTAAAAGTTAATATTAAATTATTACAATAATGACTACTTTATCGAAAATGAAAAAGTCTACTGGCCATAGAAAAATATAATCCGGCGCAAAAAAAGCTAAACTATTACTTTAATAAAACTAGGAACTGATACCACAACAACGAAAACAATCACCCCATTACGTTAAAAAAACAATTTATTATAGACTAAACCAAATGTGGCTACAGGTTAACTACTTTTAGTAATATTCTTAGAAAATTGTTTAATAAAACACTCATAAAGAATGATATACTGACCAATAATTTAGCAAATTTCCGTCAAGAGGCCGGCTGCTACTGATGAATGTATAGCAAACATGATCCGATACGTTTATATAGTTCTGATTAACGGTAAAACTGACTTTAGAATAACATCATGATTCTCAATTGACTAGCTTATTGTTAGACATGGTATACTCAATTTTACTACAATAATGCAATATACGCAACGTTTCTTCTTATTGTAACAGGTCAAGGAAATAGCAAACATAGATCCTACCTCATTTCCAGTGGTTAGTATGAATGATGTGGAAGCCTTCGGAAGAAAGGGACGAATCCGCATCCAGCCAAAAGGACGATAAACTCAGTGCGTATTTGGAAATTAGTATCAATCTGAACATGGTGAAACTGATAGTGCAAAGTGACAACCCGCACACAAAAATCGGGAAGATTAAACATTTGAAGCTCGTACTGCGCAACCAATCAATAAATATACGAAGAACAAAACACGTCACCTTACGGCCTAATAGCGACACGCTCCGTACGGATTACACCACAACATGTATACTTGAATAAACAAACAAGACACGCTCTACTAGCCTAATGCAACGCCAAATTATCGTAGATCAGGGTGTGAAAATCATTCATTAAATCTGGAGCTTATTCTCGATACAAAAGTTGAAACGACAGTTTTAAGTTAAGCAGCTCAGTAGGCCTCGGATAACGATGTATCTCCCGAGTAGCAACAGTAGTCGATCTATAACGATGTGGCTTATTAACATTACATGTAACAAGAGCATTCTTCCGTGTCCCCATTCACGCCAACTTCTGTCTTTAGGCCGCGACATCAGTATACTTTAGTGCTGTCTGCTTAGTACGTGTCATTGAGTTCGCGCAAGTTAAACTTTCTGTCTATTAGAAATAGATTCCCAATCATTAAAGCTACTAAAACATTATGTTCGCAGCTGATACAGCGTAAAGATGAGTGTCTGTCATGTTATCTGGTGAACATGACCTGATGTAGTATAATCAGAAAGACCAATAATTAAGAAATAGAAAGTAAAGACAAACATACGGAATGCATAGGAGAGATACTGTTTGTTGCGGAAATTTAATTGATATGCAGTTTAGTATTAGGTGTTGCGCACCTAGTAACAAATTAGTTCAAACAGACACAGAAGGATAAGCCATATTTAGTATGAATAGAAAGTATAATCTCAAGTACACAATCGTTTCGTGCTTACTGGTAGGAGCCAGTATTATGCCCTATCCACACTATGTGTTTTGGTGAGGAATTTGAGACAACTGGACGGTAAAATCTCCAATACGAATGTGTAAACCTACAGTAGTGCAGCTAACTTCATGTTTAATGCACTGACTCAGCATCCACAGTGTTGGTATCAGGTACTGGCACAACAACAATAGTGTTGGTATCCTTTACAAGATCGGTACATATATTATATATAGTGAGCTGGCTTTAAAGTCGCATTGTCGAAGACTTAATCTGAAGTTAACCACACTACTGCAGATTTACACTTTCGTATAGGAGATTGTACCTTCCAATTTTACGACATTCCTCCCCTGAAATATATAGTGGGTATAGGCCACAGTACCGGCTCCTACTTATGAGTCGCCAGTAAGCACGAAACAATTGCGCACAAGAGATTATATCTTCCGTTCATGCTGAATTCGGTTTATCCTTTGGATCATATTTGAACTGATTTTTCACTAGGTACACAAAATCTAATACATATTTGCATAAGGGAAGCATTTCCGTGACTCACGAAAATAGTATTCAAACCAACTGGACATTGATGATTTCAAGAAGAATAAAGACAGAATCTAGTTAAATGTCAATATCGATTACTATCCCCTCAAAATTTTTTAAATAACAGTCATATTTATAATCTCTAATATTTACCAAAGAAATTAATTCATAAAAGCCTGTCACCGTCAGGAAATTCAGTCATTTCTGATCGTATATTTGAAATGACATACAGACAATTTAACAAAATTCTCAGTTCTACAAAAATCAAATTAGGAAAACTAAATGCACGTATACGAAGACCTTTGTATTAAACAACACACACACACACACGAGCTAAAAATTAAGTTTTACTAACGTGATATTGTACTCGAATGGCCGTAAATCACACAACCAACAATAAGATTCTTATACCCTGGCCAACCGAAACATCCTCCGTGTCAGCACAACAAACATTCAACTGGAATGGCAACAAAGTAAAAGAAAACAGCTGTGCAAACGGCATAACTGTCATAATCAACAGTGACACAAATGGAAAAAAAGATGATCGATTAACAATACAGTCTGTACACCCTAGATTAATTTTGCCTTCGTGTTAATAATCTAATGAACACCGTGGCACGAAAAAGAAAACGCAAGTAAAGAACTTTCGTACACGCAATTGAAAATAAAGCGCAAGCCTAGTCAAACTGAATCTGTCGACATAAGAGTAACCACTTCGTTAAAAGAAAAATTGTGCACAACAGGATATTTCAAAATTACATTGTTTTTGTTTTCCTTATTCCCGTCAATTCTTCGCTGCCGACAATTGAACTCTCAAATTATAGTGAATTTTGCAATGATTCGTCTACCATAATAATTTCAGACAATTAATAAAATTGTGCAAAGTTCTAATAAACTTGTACATTTTGGGTCATTTAAAGTCTCCTAACAGGTTCATGCTTCCTTTTCCAAGCGCATCACTAGAGATAGTTCATTACTCACACAAAAAAGCAACACAGAAGACAATGAAACAATGCAAGTACCTACGTTCTTTGACACGTCTATATTTATAAACCATACAGTTAACATTAATACCATTAAGTATCAACATTTAAACAATAATTTTATTCTAACTTAATATCTCTTGTTTGTCAAAATTGACTATATACAATTCCAGATATTGAAGTCGAGTTCAATTATAGGAAAAATATATCTGACTTTTTGGCTTTGCTACATCTACACGCTTTGTATCATACGATTTTCTTTTAACACACGATTTATTTCTCAAATCAAAATATGAAAATGTTGTTAAAAGTAAAAATGTTACAGGCAAAATTGTAGGTTGCCAACCTAGTAACAAATAAGTTCACTTGTGACCAGAAGGATAAATCAAAGACAGCATGAACAGAAAGTGTAATCTCATGCACATTCGTTTCGTGCTTACTAGCGACTCATCAGAAGGAGCCGGTTCTACGCCCTATCCCCACTATATATCTTGGAGAGGAATGTGGGGAAATATGACGGTACAATCTCCTATACGAATGTGTAAACCTGTAGTAGTAGTATAAAGTCTTCGACAATGCGATTCAATGCTAACTCTCCCTATATGATATATATATATATATATATATATATATATATATATATATATATATATATATATATATATAATATATGCAGATATATCACTAAACCAGGTATGGTTAAATAACTGTATCAGAAGTTACACTAGTTTATTGAGACTATCGAGTAAACATAGCCATAAAGTTAGTTGATTAACCTTATTTAAAAACCTCATTTGGTTAAATAATTCATTTTAAGATTATTATTATTATTATTATTATTATTATTATTAACTACTGTCCTATTATATTCGACACGAATACATATATGTACCCAACATATCTCTACATATTCTTACAGGTACCAAGTATGTACCTATAAAACAATAAAAGACCATGTACAAGAATCATAAGTTTCAGCAAATTGCTAAGTTGCTTTCTCTAACCAGAGAAAGCTCTAATATAAATTTGAACTCAAATCAATCTTAACCCTCAACGATCACGTTGCAACCATGTTAATCTATAATTAAATTTATTAATACAAATACGATTGAAACCACGGCTTTGCGAAGTGGAAATACATACTAGAGCACGGTATTTTCTGGGCTTCAAGGCTCACTTTAAAAAACAACTTGCCCTAAAATCGGCAATAGGCCTTATTTTTCGATGCACCTTATGTGAAAAAACCTAGTTGGAGATTAAATAAAATGTTATAAATAGCTGAAACACTATCATGTACTATTACGTTAGGTTAAAGATTCCCCGACATTGCATTTAGTCTGTTTTATCTACCAAACACAATTAATGATTTTATCTCAATATTGTAGGTACCTATATTACCTACCAGACTACTGAATCATTCTGTTTTATTACTTACCATTTATACACACATAGATACTTCCATACATTAGGATTATTGAAGATAATTTGCTCGATAACATTAACATGACTAATAATGACGCATAATCGTGGCACCTAAGAGACATGGTTGCCAAGCTAAGAAATAGTTCAGCATCATCGAGCAAATATTACGGAAGTGGACGAAGAAAGAAGGTGACTTGCGTCTGAACTTCTGTGGGACTAAAGTGAAGTAGCCAAAGCTAGATAACATTCTTGAACAGTGGATCACTGAAGAGAGAGCAACAGGTAGAGGCGTCTCCATTCTCCATTCGACTCAAGGCAACGGTTTTAAGCGAGGCTCTCCAATAGTCATATTCAAGAGAAAGACACTATCAAAGTAAGACTTTTCTAGTCAGTTATTATAAACGTCAACTCCATAGGTTAAATGGACGAGAAGATGATCGAGCGGTTCTGAGAGGTTTATGTCTGGAGAAAAGGTGGTTTTTCCATCTATCTCCATCCCTATCGATCTACGACTCGATGCACATCCATCTCACGAATACCATCAAAGACCAAGTGTAGCAAGCTGACTCAGAGCTCGCCTTAATTACAGGATTATTAAGCAAAGTGCTTCAACCGCTAGATATTAGTATTAACAAGCCTTTCAAGGAAATATTTTATCCACGTAGGTGCAGTGGATGACAAAAAGTGAGCACATCTTTACCAAGATGAGGAGGCAATGCCAAGCTAGTTATGCCACAATCTACCAATTGATTGTCGAAGTCTGGGATAAAGTGCCGAACTCAACTATCATCCGCGGAATCGTGAAGGCTAGAATCATCGCTGAATTGCCATGTAACAGTGACGATTTTGAATCGGACAATGGCGTAGATCCGGTCATGCTTAATATAGAAACTACCTGATTACTAAAATCAAATAAGGGGGATGAAAAATTCGACGGGCTTGTGGACGAAGATAAACTGAAATAAAGTGGCTTGGACAATTTTGTGTATATTTTTTTGTAATTGAATTTAGAATTAATTAATTTTCGTAATTAAATTTTGTACCCATTATTATAGTAAGAAATAAGTATTATTTTTAATGTGTTCGAATTGAGCCTTATGTGTGAAAAAATACCGCCATATGATGCGGAAAGTAGTCGAACTGGCTATCCGCGAAGGAAATTAAGATATTGAAAGTAATCAGTAAAGTAAAAAACGCGCTCAAATAACGAACGTGTTTGAAACTGGAGAGCGTAAAATGGAGGAGAGAATGAAAGAGGTGAGAGAAGTGAACACGTAAGAGCTTTAATCATAAATGGATACATCCAGCCTAAATTCAGAAAAATTATAAAGTGATGTAAATGTGAAGTGAATTCCAACTAAACGAACAAATACCAACAATTTCGAAAGGTTGCTCAAAGGAGTATAGAAAGTGCAATTAAAATAAAAAGAATAAAGACGAATATAATACCTGTCATATCATCTTTTACTGTGAATATTTAGTTCATCCGATTCATCTTATCTTCTTTTCCTGCTAATAGGAAATGCCTCATTGAATATTAGGCCTAGTGAGTTTTCAACTCCTGATAAAATCATAATAATACTTCTCGACTTTATTTGAAATGTTTCACTTCTTAACCTAACCAATCTACTGCAGTTCCACATGGAAATACGTTTACAACCTACCAATCTATCTGATGGTCTATATATTGTGAGTGTATAGCTAGGTCGGCTCTCTGAATATGGCCATATTTAAATGCCGATTTATGCCGCGATCTTATAAACATAATTTGAGATAACTTATTCCCTATATAAATAGAATTCTAGTCTCTGCGAAGGACCATTGGTTGTGCAAGCGGTGATATCAATTACTATAATCAAGTTTTTGTTAATGATATAATCACCTAATCCATTATGTACATACATTTGTCAATATAAACTAAACGATTTTGTGCCATTGTTTGTGTGTTGAATGATAAATATTCATGAGTATGTGTCTGTGTGTGTTTCTGTGTACGCGCAAAGGTCGTTCCTACTCTATAAAAAAATGTTTACGAGAAATTTATACCACAAAGGCTGCTGCATTTGCGTTAACGACTTCGTTACATACAATAACGTTTCATTCAATACAACTACGCCATGTAGCGTTGTGTCTGTTCTATAATTATAGATTGTGGATGGTTAGTTGGAACCTTAGGTCTAAAGGGATGTCATATAGGCTCCACATAAATGAAAAGCTAACCAAGAAACATTATTTAGTATATAACCAAAAATTGTGTGTAATGTATGGCAAGGTGATTCAGTGGTTACAACAACGGATTCCGAAGCAGAAGTACCTAGGTTCGAGCCCTGTCCGCGGCAAATACTGGACAGTATGTGAGGAACTTCCAATACGGACGAAATCGGTCTACTGGATGGATTGCCTTTTCTACACTATACAATACTAGGTTTATACTGATATATGAATGTACATAATCAGACAAGTGTGTATATGAAGATCGCAAACTTGATTAAAGTAATAGGTATTTCATATACCCATGAAGTGTTCAACGGTTCTATGCTCATTTATCGGTTAGGTAGTTTACTGCTTTAGATGGGTTTTTGTTTCAATACAATACTGAATTTCCATGCGATTTAAAACCGGGTTTTACCAAGACCTTTTCGCCACCAATTAGCTTTACTCGTTTTACCCGCATCGAATCAGAGTAAAATTTCTTTATTACTCATTTAATTGTCGTTTCTATTAATTATTGTGTATTCATTTTCCTTGAATAATTATTTAGGTCGTCATAATTCGTACCATCAACATTTCGAATCAGCTATTGTAAGACTTCGTATTGTAATGCATATTTAAATGACTAATAGTATACCATATGGGTAAATTTCGTAAAAACAAATGAGAATACCAAAATAAGTATACTTCTTATAGATAAACTTTCCTAACCTCCCGCCAATCCGTCCCAATTTGACATTAAGAGAAACTACCTCCGTCATTGCTATTTGTCTATGTGAACGGCAAATGACACACGGTGTTGTGCGGTGCTGTCTTCCTATGATATGAAGCCGTAAGCGGCTCTTGCGGGAAAACTTATAGCAATCGTAGGTCTGTAAAATTTTGATTTCTTTACCAAGCTCACAACTTGGTTCTTTTCACTGATGAATAGATTATTATTATTAAACCCATTTTCCGAAAGCTTTCCACACCATTAAAGTCCGCCGAAAATGCTGTAGTACCAAGTTTTGGCGAAGTTTCTTTGGCTTTACGGGGCGTTTTAGCTCGCCCCGTCATCAGAACATTAGCATAATACTTACGGAAAAAAAATTTATCACAAGCTTTTTTTGGTGAGTAATGTGTCAATGTCTTGACGATGGGGCGAGGAAAGGCGCCCTAAAACCTCAAAGAAAATTCGGCAAAACTTGTTACTACATCATTTCCGGAGAACAATAAACGTAAGGAAATCTTGAGAAAAATGGGACCATTGAGAAACTATTAAGAAGTGAAAAACCACGCGTGTGCCTTTCAATTTAAGAAATAAAGATTGTACCGACCTACGAGTGAGATGCCGATCACCTATTTCGATTGCTGAATGTAGGAATTTCACTAGTTCATCGTCATCATGCAACACTATTATAAAAATCTCATCAATGAACCTTAAAAACAAGTACTGCGTGAGTTGGGTTCCTTTAAGGAGAGTTTTCTTAACATAATGCATAAAATGTTTGCAACAGCAATATCTATTTCTAAACGGTATCTTTATAAACGTGCGTCAGGTATGCGTGTTTATTTGAATGTCCATAGCTGAGGAGTATTTGGTTAAATATATGTAATCATTGTGAAACTTCAGAGATCTAATACTAATTACTGACATTTACAAGATAAATGTTCATCGAGTTTGTGTACGTATTTTATTACCTTGAAGCCTTCAGATAAAAAATAACCGCACGTGCAATTTTATATTAAATTAATTACACTGATTACATTTCATTTCCATTTTGAACACGTATGACCTATTTATTTTATTCGCACAACGTTAAACGCCATAAATAAGGTGGTCCACAGCAACCAGTGAGGTCACTTTTGTATAAACGAAACCGTTCAAATGAAATTTGTATCTTTCTTCATTAGTTTCATTTGTTAAACGTATGAGGATGGACAAACTGAAAAAGGACACCGATAAACGTAGCCGAAATATTTTAAAAAAGAGAACTACTGGAACAATAAAATCTGCGTTAGTCAAAATGGAGAACAGGTAATTCCAATTAACAGTTTCGCAAAAATAATTTTCATTCAAGAAATTTGAACCTGTTTGTCAAACTGGTCAAAAAACAAATTAATAACATCTTTAAATCAAGTTTGCGGCTTGAAGTAAACACCAATCCAGTTGTATTTAACCAGACGTCGAACAACATAACAAGACGATCGCCAGTCGCACGCACTGACGCGTTTCGACCTTCCATGATCATCACAAGAGTACGACAGTAACCTGATTAGCGAGGATCAAACGGCATTGCATATATATGGAAAGCAAATTGGATATGCGGCTCTCATCTGTAATAGTCTTGCATACGTTCTACGTGACTGGAAATGTCGCCTGCACAATTTCTATGCAGTCACGAACATTAACTGTTCGTAGCTTTCGCAACACACTTATATATAGACAATACAATAAAACAATAATTGTTTGCGCGGGTGGTGGTAAAAATTCTTTAAATCAAGGTTACGAGCATGAAGTAAACACCAATCCCATTGTATTTAACCAGTCGTCGAACAGCATAACCAAACAATCGCCAGTCTCACGCACTGACGCGCTTCGACCTTCCATGATCATCACAAATTTTGACAGCAAACTGACTAGGGATCAAAACCGCATTGCATATATATGGAAAGCAAAATTGGATATGCGGCTCTCACCTCTAGTAGTCTTGTATACATTGTAAGTTGCGGGAAATGTCGGCTGCACAATTTCTATGCAGTCACGAACATTAACTGTTTGTAGCTTTCGCCACAAACACATATATAGACAATACAATAAAAGAATAATTGATTTCGCGGGTGGTGGTAAAAATTCTTTAAATCAAGTTTGCGAGCTTGAAATAAACACCAATCCCATTGTATTTAACCAGTCAATTCAAATATGACGCTCAATTAACATTGATTATTTTAGAGTAAATATAAAAACTCTCAATCTGGCATGACTATAGACCAATCGCACAATCGTTTATTGCATCGCCTAAATAAACACAACGAATTGGCTTCGCAGACCTAGAAAAGTCGCCCATGCTCTGGTATCCTCTTGATTCATGACTTTTTCCGTTTAGCGCCTCGACCATCTATTTTAGATTCCATCAATTTAACATTTGTTAATATAAACGAAGTATTGCATGGTAAAGAAAAGGTAATTTATCTGATAGACCGATTAAGTCCTTATTTGGAATTAGAATTCGCCGCGGACAGTGCTCCGACCTTGGCATATCTGCTTCGGAATCAGGTGCTCTAACCACTAAGCCACTCTGCCGCACACTACAGGCAATTTTCAGTTACTTACTAAATAATGTTTCCTGTTTAGCCTTTCCTTTAGGTGGAGCCCACATGGCATCCCATTAGACCTAAAGTTCCAACTAAATATCCCAATCTGTCGTTGTAGAACAGATACGACGCTACATTGGGAAATGGTATTTAATTAAAGATTTATATTTTTAACAATGTCATTAACGAAAATGCAGCAGCCTGTGTGGTAAAACGATCAATTAAGCACATTTTGCAAACATTAGGAACGACCACTGCGCGCACACACACACACACACACACACATGCACAGAAACATATTCATAAGTACTACGACCTATTTACCCTATATATTTTGTCAAGAAATTTAAGACAATTGGACAGTATAAATTTATTCTACACATGTATATTCCAGCAGAAATGGAGTTAACCTTATATAAAATCTTCGTCTACGCGATGTAAGTTTATAGATTTGCTAGTCGCATTGTCGAAGATGATGTGTGAAGTTGACTGCACTACTGCTGTTATACACATTCTAAGAGATTGTACCGACCAATTGTCCCACAATCCTTACTTAAATATATAGTGGGTATACGCAAAACGCAGATCAGGTAATTGCGACACCTTTGTTGACACAATCTCGATTGAGCAAAGATCTAATTACATAAATATCAAATCAACTTAAGCATTAAATCAGCGTGACTAAAACGATAGAGTTGAAATTAAGACTCGCATTCTTTATAAGGTAGAGTGTAAATGAACAATGAAAGCATAAAACCCAAGGTCCAGTAGTTTAGCCGCAGTGTAAATATTTTCTCTTCGTAAATTCAATATAAATAGCATGTGAATTTTCCGCAACACCTGGCAACAGATACGGAAAACCAACAAAAATGTAACGCGGTCGCAATAAAATTTAAAGAGCGTAAGCCCAACGAACGAAACTAGAAAGTTGTCAGAGGTACGAACAGCATTTTGAAATGTTAAAAATTAATTCACAGTATGTGCCAACTATTCCTAACCTAGATAACACAAGATAAAATCATTTAAACTGACCATATTTAATCAGTCAATCTTAACAAATATTAATCATAAATTTGCCAATACAGAGTATCCACGATATGCTTTTTATCTACTACCAAATAAGTCTGTAAGCGCGATAACATTTAGCACGTCAACAAAAGGCGTGTTCTATGAATGCGTTTTTATACTGATTTAGAATAATATTTTCCCCTTAGCAATAAGACTGGGCGTATTCATTTTACCTGTTAGTGCATGAAATGCATAAGCACTAAAATGGTGGTCAGTTTCCTCCCAGTTGCACTCCATATGCAGTTTGTAAGTGTTTACGCACATTGCAGTGAATTCACTTCCGGTCACATAAAGCCGACTCTATAGTTAATACGCACTCAGACTAAATATGTTTAAAATTACACAACTTCCTAAACTCCAAATATATCCAAGCTCTATTAAGGTTAAAAAATATAAGAAATTTATTTTATTACAAATAGACAATTAAAATAGTGCAGTTTTCAAAAAGAATGATAAAATCCAAACAATGAAACATTTCCTTTCCCAAGATGTACAAAGTTTTGACTACTGACGATTTCGACAGATGAAAAACAAACGATTAAAACAGAAAAGCTGTCTTTCTGTCATAAACAAGAAAAGACAGTCAACACCTATTTATAGGGCAATTGGGTATATGAAAAGGCTTCGCGGTAATATTAAGAATTGCTCACTAATGGGAATTATGCGTTATAAGAATGAAGACCAGATAAATCCTGTTTAGTCGAATAAATCCGCAAGCACAAACTGCTGAGGGTCATCGAGGATTATTAACATCATTACAGGCAAGATAATGGTGTTGCTTAAACTTTTGCTAACAATGAAAAAGGAAACAGTCACTTCGAGATGGTATAGTACGGCATTGTTGTATCCACATCAACAATGTTAACAATGTGATTCGGTATCAGGTATCGCAAACCTAGCGACAAATTAGTTCATATAGGACCAGAAAGGAAGGAAAAAGCCAACATGAACAAATGTTATAATCTTATTTATGCATGCATTTCGTGCTTACAGGCAGCTAGCCAGTAGAAGCCAGTAATTCGCCCTATACTCACTATATATTATTTCAAGGAATGTGGGACGATTGGACGGTACAATCCCCTAGATGAATGTGTATACAAACAGTAATGGAGTTAACATCACATAAAGTCTAAGAAAATGCGACTTCGATGCCAAGTCAATAAATGCAATATATACCGAACATGTAAAGGATACTAATGATATGGTTGCCGAGTCGACACATGATACCAACACTATGGTTGCCGAGTCGGCACATGATACCAACACTATGGTTGCCAGGTGGCACATGAGTACCAACACTATGGTTGCCGAGTCGGCACATGATACCAACACTATGGTTGCCGAGCCGGCACATGATACCAACACTATGGTTGCCGAGTGGGCACATGATACCAACACTATTTTTGCCGAGTCGGCACATGATACCAACACTATGGTATCCGAGTCGGTACATGATACCAGCACTATGGTTGCCGAGTCGGCACATGATACCAACACTGTGGATGCCGAGTCGGCACATGATACCAACACTATGGTGGCCGAGTCGGCACATGATACCAACACTATGGTTGTCGAGTCGGCATATGATACGAACACTATGGTTGCCGAGTCGGCACATGATACCAAAACTATTGTTGCCGAGTCGGCACATGATACCAACACAATAAATACTTTATGTTGCGGAGAACTAATATATATGCAAGTATGTATTAGGTGTTGCGAACCTAGTAACAAATTAGTTCAGTTGTGACCAGAAGGATAAACCAAAGACAGCATGAACGGAAAGTATAATCTCATGCACATTCGTTTCGTGCTTACTGGCGACTCATCAGTAGGAGCCGGTATTACGCCCTTTAACCACAATATATTTGGTCGAAGAATGTGGGATAATAGGACGGTACAATCTCCTAGACGAATGTGTAAACCTGCAATAGTGAAGCTAACATCATATAAAGTCTACGACAATGCGACTTCAACGCTAACTCACACTATATAATATATATACCGAGTCTGTAAAGGATGCTAACACTATGGCTATTGTGTTAGTAACCGATACCAACATTATTGTACCGAAAAGGTACATGGTACTAACACTATGGTTTCCGAGTCGGAACATAGTACCAACCTGATGGATATCAATTTATGCTATAGTTCACCGAAATTGAGAATTACAACAATTTCTGAACACCTGTTACTCCAGTAAATCCATACACTCTGGCCTTGATCGATATCAGTTATCACATTTCGCGGTAAGCATGACATCATTCAATTCAATATATAACAGATAAATACTGTTTGTTGCGGAGAACTAATATATATGCAAGTATGTATTAGGTGTTGCGAACCTAGTAACAAATTAGTTCAGTTGTGACCAGAAGGATAAACCAAAGCAGCATGAACGGAAAGTATAATCTCATTCACATTCGTTTCGTACTAGCAACTCATCAGTAGAGCCGGTATTACGCCCTTTTACCCACTACATATTTTGGTCGAAGAATGTTGATATGTACCGTCCCTAATATCCCACATTCTTACCAAATATAAGTGGTCAAAGAGCGTAATACCGGCTCCTACTGATGAGTGCAGTAAGCACGAAACGAAGTGAATGAATTATACTTTCCGTTCATGCTACCTTTGGTTTATCCTCTGGTCACAACTGAACTAATTTGTTACTAGGTTCGCAACACCTAATACATACTACGTATATGCTCCGCAACAATCAGTATTTATCTGTTATATATTGAATGTAAATGATGTCATAGCTTTCGAAAATGATAACTGATATCGATCAGGCCAGAGTGTATGGATTTACTGGAGTAACAGGTGTTCAGAAATTGTTGTAATTCTCAATTTCGGTGAACTTAGCATAAATTGATATCCATCAGGTTAATATCATGTACCGACTCTTAAACCATAGTGTTAGTACCATGTACCTGTTCGGTACAATATGGTATCAGCTACTAACACACAATAGCCATACTGTTAGTATCCTTACGATCTATATATATTATATATGTGAGTTAGCGTTGAATTCGCATTGTCGTTGACTTTATATGATGTTAAGCTTCACTTACGGTTTACACGTTCATCTAAGGAGACTGTACGCCTATTATTCACATGCTGCTGACCAAATATAGTGGTTAAAGCGAATACCGGCTCCACTGATGAGTCGCCAGTAAGCACGAAACGAATGTGCATGAGTATATACTTTCCGTTCATGTCTTTGGTTTATTTCTGTACTAACTAATTTGTTACTAGGTTCGCCACTACCTAATACTTTATATATATTGTTTTTCGTACACACAGTTTTTACTCCGGCTGTGTGCTACCCCAGCAAAGCTTTTATACTGATGATTAAAATAACCAATATAAAAACGTGCGTCCTCTCTCTTTTCAGTTAAAGATAAATCCAAACATCTAAAGCGTCTTTACTGTACCCCATTTTCGTTGCAGACCACATTTAGATTTTTTAGTATGTCGAAGCAACATTTTGTCGCGTGTGCACTGTAGATTTCAGTTCAGTGGAAAGTTTGTACAAATTTTCTTCTGACATAAAGCTCATAATATAGTTTCTAGTGTAGAAAGGTATGTTAAATCTAAACCTTATTAATTACTTGCCATATTATTTTTGCTGAAAAGTTATATAAATTGTGATTATTTACACTTCGCAACAATAAGTAACGGATAGAGAATTTCTGTTCTTTGAGTGTATCACTTCCCTAAGATAGATTACATGCACTATAACATAAATGTTATAAATAACAATAAATTTGAATAGAAATTAAAAGGATGACATTTTAAAGGATGGTACACCGAAGCATATAAACAGTGCTCTCTCAAAGTCTGTATTAACCAACGAACTAGACTGGAAGACGATGTATTGAAATGTTTCTGTTTGCTAGCATATTGACACCATTTAAGCATGTTTTATATTTTTCAAGAAATCAAACTGAAAGACAACGTATCAAATTAAAATGATTCCAAAAGAATAATAGATAAAATAGATGAGTTACTACCTACCATCGTCCAGGGAGTCAACAAGCAAAACGCCTTGTTTCAGTTCGCTTTCAGTGTCGTTTGAAATTATGTTAGCCTGTCTGAGCTCTTCTAAGATAGACTGTTTTTTCTGCCTCATTAGCATTTTACGCTCGCTGGTGTTTCTGCGATTACCTGTACTGTCGATACAGACACCGCCACGTGAATGGACGTCTTGCATGGTACTGCCTGCGACAGAAGCTGAAATGGAGGCAGTGTCGAAGGAAAGAGAAGAATCAGAAGAAATATGTAGTCCACTAGATGTAGCAACATTAGTTTCAGTAGCATAAATAGGGTTATTGGTCGTGCAAGTTGCAGAAGACACAACAGCTGTGATAATATTGCTTGAACTGGCCGATGCTGGAGATAGGGAGGAGGATGGTGGTGATTCCGCCGACACAGAGGGAAAATTCAAAGAATTAGAAGCACAAGATTTCTTGCCTGATTTTTTGTAAAGTACAAAAAAAATATTCAATATTAATATAAAAAAGTTGTACAAGTGACATTTCGAAATGAATAGATAAAAAATTAAACGAAGTCATTTTAAAACTATGCGCATGGTGTGACCATCATCGTTATAATCCGTCAAGCTCTGGCATGCCTGAAACTTTGCAGGATTACAATTTTACCCTTGAGATTTCGAGAGCTATTTCCGAATTTCTACTGCAACATCTTAGTCGTTCTATACCTAAAGCACAGTAAAAACTTAGTTCAAAATTTTGTAGGCAAATCTGTTTATGCTACAATCATGTATATTAATATAAGTAAAGCTGATAGATTATCCGTGTTTAATTAGACGACAAGATATGCGTATAAACGTTTGGCTGTAAAAACTAAACATTGCATCAGGAAACAAAGGCAATTAATCCAGTAGACCATTTCCGTCCTTATTGGGAACTCTTCATGCACTGCGCATAATTTTCCACGGACAGGAATCTAAACAGGACACATTTGCTTCACAGTCTGGGACTCTATGCACCGCATCACTCGTGACGCTTATCGTACGCAATCTAAAGTCACATATCAACTTATGTGTCTGTTTAGTCTTTTATTCAAGTGGGACCTATTTTGAATCACCTAAGATCTGATGATCTAACCTATAACCACCGACTTGTCATTATACAACAGACACAATGCTACTTTGAGTCGTGATACTGATTTAGAGTCTAACGCCAGTATTTTGGTAAAATACAGTTTGTCAGTATAAAACTAAACATTACATCAGGTAGAAAAAGCAATAAATCCAGTAGATCGTTTTATTTCTTATTGAGAACTCTTCATGTACTGAACAGAATTTTCCACGAACGCGACTCAAAACAGGGCACATTTGCTTCACAGTCTGAGACTCTATGCAGCGCATCTGCCGTGACGCTCATCATACGCAATTTGAAGTCATAATTGAACTAACGTTTCTGGTTAGTCTTTTATTCAAGTGGGATCTAACTAACCACCCACGATCTGTCACTATACAAAAGACCATGCCACTTTGGGAAGTTATGCTGACTTACAGTCTAACGCCAAGATTTGATGATATATATTTTTTCGTCACACATATGTTCTCCAGACGTAGCATTTCAGATAATTACCCAATGCAATAACAGAAAAGAGTTAGCCACATATAAAGCTTTATGACCAAACAGACTGCAGCCGGATTTATGCAAGCAGAAGAAGCATGTTCGGGTATTGGGCTTGCACTAAAGGGGATGTACGAAATTGATTGGTTACTGCCTTATTTTACTCTCTCTCTCTCCATGTTTACATTTTCTCTATTTTGTTTGGCCTTTCAATTTATATATATATATATATATATATATATATATATATATATATATATATATATATATATAGATAATGTGATTTTGATTTGAAGACACATGAGAAGAATATGAGAAATAAACAGTTATTGTATCTTATAAATTTCTTGTTCTTTCTTCACATGGATAGGATACCATGAATTTTATAAAGGCTCACATACCAAAAGAATATAATTTGCCATTATAAAATAATCATGGTATCAAGAAGCATAGGCAATTCGTTCAGTAGACTTTTTTCGTCCTTGTTGTAAAAACTTCAAGTATCGATCAGAGTTTGCCGCGGACAGGACTCGAACCGTGGAAAATTTGCTTTAGAATCTGGGACTTTATTCACTGTGGCACACGTCCCGCCTAATACACACTCTTTTCAATTATATTCTAACAAGTTTTTAGTGTATCTACTCAAATTTCAAAAAAAAATATCGTACATTTTGGCGATCCAGTAGAGTATTAAGAAGGAACGTAAGATAGAATTTAAAATACTACGCATAATATCGTCTTCCCATCATACATACATATTTCTTAAGTAAAATGAACTATGGCTCTCAACAAAGTAAATCAGTGATGCATGGAGATTGACTGGAATAGAAGTAACGACAGCTACACGTAGTCGAACATTCAGTTCCTGCACTATTGTTCACATTCATTTTTAGTTTTTAGAAAAACAAAGTTGTCGCTGTAGTTGTGGCGAATAATAAGAAAAAATTAAACTTTCTGGCATGAAAATTTTAGACCTTCCTGGATCGCCATAAACGTGGTGAAATTTTTATAATACTGTTAAAAGTTGAAGAGTGGTAAAAAAATATAAATTCACATAAAAGCATTTTACAGCGAATTCGGCGCTATTAAAAAGACCAAATGTAACATGCGTGATCACATGTCTTTATCAAAAGTGTTTGGTTTGAGGGAAATTTAGATTTCAAACCGATGGCAAATAACTATTTTTTCGTATAAATTAAAAATAAAGATAATAAAACCCAATGAAAATTGGATTAGACAGAAAATTACACGACATATAACATTAAACTTTCGCAAAGACAGTTTTACCTTTATGCCTGGAGACAAAGATAAAACAAAATGATGTATGAAACTATTTATAAAACAAAATTTAATGATAAATTGACAATATTGCAAATAATTATGCTTGATCTATCTATTTACAGTTAGGATTATTTAAATATTGATTTGAACCCATAGCATTTAATCATTCCTTATCTTTACATCTGCACAAACATTGAAGTTCTAAAGTCATCAATCTAAGTACATACTACATCAAGTTACTTTGAACCGCCTACTATAATCACCAGTCTCCAAGAATGTATTTTATTCGAAACTGCAATAGCGCAGACATATTGCACAAAACTTAAACTTTTATATATAAAATCCACAGTACTCTTTCCATGTAAAAAATTGAAACAAATTTCGTCAGATACAGGAAATGTTTCTTACTCATTTTCTTTTCAAGTATATATATATATATATATATAAGTATAGATAGTGAGTATATATTACTCAATAAATACCTAGAAGCTGAGATAGTTACATATGAGCTTTGTTGATAAACAAACTGCTACCTGATATATATATATATATATATATATATATATATGTAACAATTTATTTATCCAAAAGGCTTCATATGTAGCTATTCCATTTCTGTTATTTGCTGAGTAATTTTTGTAAACACCACATCAATAGAACATATGTGCAAGGATCCCATGTCCCTAGTCAGGCTCTACGCAAACTTATTTTGCTATGCACGAATGATATACAGTTAAATACTGTTTGTTGCGAAGAACTAATATATTTCGTATGAGGTGCTGCAGCCTAGTAACAAATTAGTTCAGTTTGCTAGAAGAAAGAACAGCATGAACGGAAGTAGCATCTCATTAGCCTGTATACTGGCGACTCAGCTCAGCGGACGTTAACCACTATAGCTTTGTCGAAGTAGTTGGAATAGATAGGCTACATCTCCTAGACGAATGTGTAAACCTGTAATATGAAGCTATCAAGAGCAGTTAACGATACTGCGACTAATTCACACACTATATATATAGTACGAGTTTGTAAGATACACTATAGTTAGCTAGGTATTCGATAATTTTTTTGAAATCGAGTTAGATGCTATCACTTGAGCTTCGATAATAATCCACGTATATCAATTGAGTGTTGAGTTCACCAGACTGAGAATTGCTAACACTTTTCAACACTGTTACTCCAAGTAAACTATTATCGAGTCATATTGTGGTATTCATTCATACACAGTTAAATACTGTTTGTTGCGAAGATTCAATATATATGCAAGTATGTATTAGGTTTTGCGAACCTAGTAACAAATTAGTTCAGTTGTGACCAGAAGGATATTAGCTCTTCGCAACAAACAGTATTTAACTGTAATATATTGAATTGAATGATGTCATGCTTACCGCGAAATGTGATAACTGATATCGATGAAGGCCAGAGTGTATGGTTTAACTGGATTAACAGGTGTTCGGAAATTGTTGTAATTCTCAATTTGGGTGAACTTTAGCATAAATTGATATCCATCAGGTTGGTATCATGTACCGACTCGAAACCATAGTGTTAGTATCCGGTACTCATCGATTTCAAAAAAGGTATCAGTTACTAACACAATAGCCATAGTGTTAGTATCCTTTACAGATTTGGTATATATATTATATAGTGGGAAGTAGCGTTGAAGTCGCATTGTCGTAGACTTTATATGATGTTAGCATCACTATTTCAGGTTCACACATTCGTCTAGGAGATTGTACCGTCCTATTATTCCACATTCTTCGACCAAATATATAGTGGTTAAAGGGCGTAATACCGGCTCCTACTGATGAGTCGCCAGTAAGCACGAAACGAATGTGCATGAGATTATACTTTCCGTTCATGCTGCCTTTTGTTTATCCTTCTGGTCACAACTGAACTAATTTGTTACTAGGTTCGCAACACCTAATATATACTTGAATGATGTACAGTTTCATTTAAAATGGAAACATTCATAAACAAGTTGATCGTGTGATAATGAGGATACCTTTATCTCTAGCATTAAACGAGATGTTTCTAGGCCATCTTGAGAATAAACCATTAAATAGTGAAATGATTAAATCTGGACAATTAATACGTTATGATGATGATAGTCAGCTTGTTCTCAAAAACGGTTCTTATTCAAAAATATTGCTTCAAAGTTCCAATAAAGAACATAAAATTATCAGTTTAACGTCAGAGCATGAGAAACATGATTGCCTACCGTCCTTTAATGTACTACTGAAGACATTAATTGTGAATTAAATAGAACAATTTACTATAAGTCAACCTAGTCTGCACAGTATTTTTATTATAGTAGTTTTGTGCCATTTCAAAATAAATTATCAACAGTTCGCGGCTGTTTTTCAAGAACTGACAGAAGGATCAGTCCAAATTCAAAAGGCGACGAATATACTAATGCCAGGAACTACTTAACGCCTAATGGCTTTCCCGGGAAATTGATTGCGTCCATTGTTAAAAAGAGAAATAAAATAACAGACGTATTTGGCACCAGAAAAGAAAGCAGTTTACATAAACACCACATTTAATAGGGACGCTATTTCCCATACAGCACAAAATAAAGTTGAAGCGACATTAATACGATCATTTAATGCAGCTAAATTACGAATGCAATTAAAATGAAATAGCCAATAATTTCGGGGTCAAATATTATTTATCAGTAAACAAGGGTAAGTTGTCCATCAATTTACGTATGCGATCGACCAGACGGTTAAATACACGAATGACAGAAAATTGCAGTTTAAACGACTGTTTCAAATAAAATGGTGAACATACGTCTGTGATTTTGCAACATATAACTGAAATCTCACACATATGCTCTACACATGTGGCATTTAAGACAAATAATAAATGCAGTAAAAGAAACTCGTTAGCCTCGTAGGAAGCTCTGTGGATAAATAGACTGCAGATTAATTTATGCAAGCAGAAAGATGTTTTAAAAGTGAGCTTCAACTGGAGGTTATGCACACAATTGATTGGTTGATTCTTTATTTCATATTCTTTCAACATAAATTTGCCTCTAATTTTGCCTTTCAATATATATATATATATACTAATATATATAATAATAATAGGATTGAACTTTGGAAATGAGCAGATCTGGGATGTACATCGATTGCACGTTCTTTATCTTTGAACGTGGAAAAAAGGCTATGAATTTAATTAAAGCTCGCATTTCAAAAGAATATTTCTCTATAAATAAGGAGACAATCAAAAATTAGAATCTGAATTTACATCATTTAGTCGATTTGCAGTAAATACACGTAAGAAAAAAAACACTGCTAGATACTATCTCCGAACATAAGAGCTTCTGTGCGAATAACGAAGCTTATACCTCAGAATTGAAGTTGTCATTTAAAGAATGCATATTCTTTTAGATAGCAAAGCTCATAACTGCATGTGAGAACGGAAACATCAGAACAATCGTCGTAGTAAAATGTTGTCAGCTTGCGAAACTGCGCTACGTAAAATGGAAAACTGAAAAAAACATTTCGTAAAGAAAATTTAAGTTTTCCATGAAAATACAGCGGTTTTCAAATCAGCCAATAGTTTTAATGATATTATTATTATTTTTATTTTGCCGTTGAAAAAGCAATCCTGTTGATGACAACAAATGCTATCTTTACGACGCATTAATTAATGATACACTAAATAATAAAAACACTAGAAGCCCCATTGAGAATTAAAATGGATTACGGCTAAAGGAAGTACGATACTGATGTGGTTATTGATTTTGCCAACTATTTAGCTTTGTAAGCGTCTAACGATGATCCAAAATCTGAGTTATAATTTTTCAAATATTGTTACATACATTTACACATATTAGTACAGTAACTCTCGCAAATGTGACAAATTACATTAGTTTGCAACTCGGTGAAGCTTGATGTTGCAGAATCTATTATCGCTGGCCTTAGCTATCAGCTTTGTTGCGGGGAAGATAGAGAAAGGGTAAACCTGGTATGTTTTTGTAATTTACCAGAAACTTGCAAGTACTCTTCAAAAACCTTATCTGCAAAATTTTGATGATTCAGTTTGGTCAAATTCATAGACATATACGGCATAATGGTCGACAGTCCATTGTCAGACCTACTTCAAATTCTATGAAGCACTGCCGAAACTAAATTGATCTAATTATTCGCTTTAAGGAAATTAAAGTTATATTATTAAAGCCTGTGCAGATAAAATCGGACATTTTTGGTGTGCTAAAACAAGCACAAATTTCTTAAGTGTGAGGAGGAATGCTATCGTCTAAAATACCTCATCAGTACATCAAAATATTTAACACTGTCATATGAATGCAGGACTTACAGCCGTCTTTTCTATTCCTAGGAATGCCCAATTTATGAAATTGTTCGTTCGAGTATGGTCGTATTCGTGATAGGAAGCAACAACATAATTTAAATGTGTCGGCATTTTTGGATCAATTTAAGTGGTCAAAGTGTCTATTAATGTAGATTAAATAAACTGAAATTTATTTCGTTCAATTGTTATTGACTGTAGATGTTTCTAAACTACTGGAAAACAAATAGTTCCCTAAAAGATATCGCAACTGATTTATCGAAACAATTAAATAATGAAAATGTTCTACATTAATTATACAAAGAAAAAAACAGAATAACAGTTGAAAAATAAAAAGACAAATATATGTAACAGTCTTGCTTTCAAATAAATAACTGCAAAAAATCAGTAAAAGTGTAAGTTTAAATTTTGGCTGTTTTTCCTGCTTAATAAAACACGTTTTAAACGAACATTGGTTGTGCGAGTCATTTTTTTGGTTTAAAATATTAAAATATCTATTTTTCTGAACCTTGTTCATTTAATTTAGTTTCAAAAAATTTAACCTTTGTACCGAATTAAAATTTATTTTTTTACAGTCTTTAACCAGTATATCTTGTCTAAAATAATTACAGAGCGCACATACACATTGAGTGAAGTCTCACCAGTAGGTTCGAGGAAACTCTTGAATATACTGATGTTCGTATCTGCATAAAGCTGACATATTTTGTGTTTAACTTGTGACCCGCTCTGCTCTTCCACGAAGCACAAGCAAAAATGTATCGACGTAAACATAGATCATGTCAGATCAAAAAAAATCAATTGACACATTCCTTCAAAACAGTCAAGGAAAAGTGAAAACTCTATTTAACCAACACTTACATGAATTCTGTTGTGATGTCTGTTCAGCCGAAAGGAAGCCTACTCTTGTTCCACCGCAAATGATAGCATTAGAAGCACCTTCTAAATTGTTTTCAGTCAGGTTTATAACAGTATCCGAACAATCAAGGGATGGGTGATGCTGGAGACTCTTTTCGTTGACAGGACCGCTTGATGTATGCGTAATCAACAATTGGATTTCGGTGTCGTTGTTTCCTTTCAATGACTCTTTTAGCAACATGCTGTTCCCAACCTTTTGTAAACTGTTTTGCATTATGCACATGTTTTTGATTTAAATAAAGAAATAATTTGAAATACGTGCATAAAAGACTATTACCTAATTAAAGTAATAGAAGGAATTGCAAAAATTGATTTAATAAAATAAAAGCCGTTTTAAATACCTCGCCTACGACCAGAGAAAAAGCTAGGAACGCCCAATAAAAAAGGAATATAATTTATTTTCATTATTGAAAATTATAAAAAGTTGGAGAAGTAATTAAATGCCTAGGTAATATATACAATGATTAAGAACAAAGAAATGAGAAGTAAATAAAAATAATTAATGTGCAAGCATCATATGCAATTAATTTGTGGCGCCTTTCTAAATAAATTACGTTACAAACTTTTATAGCTTCTATTTAAAAAAGAAACTATACTTTAAAATTAAAAAAATATTAAGTTATAAAGTGCATGATGTCTCTTCATTATTATCATAATCATCAAAAACAGCAAAAATAAGTTTCAAATACTGATGAATAACTGCGGAATAACCAGAAAAAGCTATATAATGCATGGTATAATAAAGACCAGTATGTAGCGGATTCCATGTGGGATAAAGAATTCTAGTTAGACCTTTAGAAACATCCTTGTCTATTAAGAAAATCTCCAACAATACAGATGTTCCTCCAGTGTAGAGCAATGAGTCATAAAGCTACACAAACTATCTCACCAACTATTACCTTATCCACATTTCGGCTAATACGGGTTTGTTTTTAGTTTTTAATTTCAACGGAAAATTTTCGGTGCTCATTTTTTAGCACTTCCTTCAATTCACAGTTCGTCATAAGAAATACAAATTTTTGAGGCGAGTGTGAAATTAAATTTATATTTCTATTTATTAATGACCAATCAAAAGATTGAAACTGAAGTTTTAACCAATAGGCTCGTGTTGTTCTATTACAACTGCATATTGATACGCGACTACAATCAACCGAGTTAATGAATGATATTAAATCTCCACTGAACGATATGAATAGCGAAGTTAGTAACAGGTCTATATTTACATTCAGTTCTTTATTCGCTACTTCGTACCATGATTGGCCACTTTGTTTCACAAACATACACACGATTACGGTCTTTTATTGTGATTTCTTACACATCCGACGTATCTAAGTGTTCGATTTTTCCTTTCTTGGTTAGGAAGCTCACAGATCAGGTTAATAGACGGTCTTAAAACAAGTCTTATATCCTATTTAAAGGCTATTAATTTTACTTTCCTAGTTTTCTTAAAGTCCAGTAAAACAATGACCCTACAAACATTCATCGCTCTGTCAGATTGCGCACACATCCCATAATGGTTAAATTTAACCACAGCGTCCATCATTTCGTGCTTACTGGCGACTCAGCAGTATGAGCCGATATTACGCCCTATACCCATTACATATTTTGGTGAGGAATTCACAGAAACAAACAATATCTAACTGTTATATATTTAATTGAATGATGACATGATTATCCCGAAAAGTAATAATTGATATCGATCAAGGCCAGAGTTTGTGGATTTGCCGAAAAAAAGATGTTCAGAATTAGTTTTAATTTTTAATTTTGTTGAATTTTAGCACACCTTGAAATCCATTGTGTTGGTACCATGTACCAACTCGGGAAATAATAGTGTTAGAATCATGTACCTATTCAACAACTATATTATTGGTATCAAGTCATAGTGTTGGTAACCTTTACAAGCTCGGTATATATATATATATATATATATATATATATATATATATATATATATATATATATATATAGTGATCTGGTTTTAAAGTCGAATTGTCGAAGACTTTATATGAAGTTTGTTCTACTACTGCCGGTTTACAAATTCGTGTAGGAGATTGTAATGTCCAAATGTCCCACATTGCTCACCCAAATATATAGTGGATATAGAGCGTAATACCAGCTCCTACTGAAGAGTCGCCAGTAAGCACGAAACGAATGGGTGCATTAGATTATACTCTTGTTCATGTTGACTATGGTTTATCTTTCTGGTCATATTTGATTTAATATTTCTAGGTGCACAACACTTAAAATATATTCTTTTGAAATGCGAGCTTTAATAAAATTCATTGTACCCTTTTTATGTGCAAAAACAAAAAGAAATTTTATCAGATATAAGAAAATTTTCTTTCGCATGGTCTTCTCAAATATCTACTCATGAACATATCTTTATATATAAATTGGAAAGCAAAACAAGATAGAAATACGTGAACAAAGCGAGTGTGAAAAATAGAAACCAATCAAATTGCGTGCGTCACATCCAGTTCAAACTCAATGCTTGTACGTGCTTCTTCTGCTTACGTACAAATACGTACAAAAGATGGAAAACGTGTTAAATGACAATACAAAATTTACACGTCTAGACGATAAATCAGATGAAATAGACAAGGTGGAGCGCAAAGTAATTAATGAAATTAAGATTTTGACAGATGCCGGATTTATTGATGAGGCCACTGCACAGAAGCTCAAGCCAGTTGGATCATCTACACCAATAATGTACGGATTACCAAAAACACACAAAAGAGGTTGTCCTATGAGGCCAATTTTATCAATGGTAAATTCTCCGTTTCATGCACTAGCTAAATGGCTAGTTCGTTTACTTGAACCATTACGTAAACTACTAGGTAATTATTCGGTTGCCGATTCGTTTGAGTTTGTAAACAAAATTCAAGATATAAATGTTAAAAACAAGATTATGGTATCTTTTGATGTTACGTCTTTGTTTACAAATGTTCCAATTGAGGAAACCATTGACATTATAGTCAAAGCGGTAGAACACGATATATTACCATCGCCGGTGCCAGGTCAAACTCTACGCAAGCTTATCTTATTATGCACGAAAGACGTACGATTTCGTTTTAATGGAAAAATCTACAAACAGACTGATGGTGTCGCAATGGGAAGCCCCTTATCTCCAGTGTTGGCTGAGATTTTTCTAGGGCACCTAGAAAATACATCATTAAAGAGTGACGTAAGTAAATGTGCTCAATATATACGGTACGTGGATGATATATTTCTTGTACTTAAAAACAGGTCGCAATCACGAACATTGCTTCAAAGTTTCAACAAAGCACATAAGAATATCGGTTTCACGTCAGAGCACGAGAAAGATGACTGTCTGCCTTTCCTTGATGTACTGTTAAAGAAAGAAACTAATGGTAAATTAAACAGAACAATTTACCATAAACCAACATGGTCTGCACAGTATTTGCATTACAGCATTTTTGTGCCATTTCAATATAAATTATCAACAGTTCGTGGTTGCTTCTCAAGAATTGACAGGTTGGTTAGTCAAGATTCTAAAGAAAATGAATATAATAAGGCAATTAACGATTTAATGTCTAATGGCTATCCCAGACAATTAATTGAATCAATTATTAAAAGGGGAGTTAACCAGAAACAGACGTACTATGGGCCAGAAAAGAAAACCGTCTACCTAAACATCCCATTTAAGGGGGATGCAGTTTCCCGAATGGCACAAAAGAAAGTTGAAGCAGCATTGACACGCACATTTAATGCAGCCAAACTACGAGTGTTATTTAGGGTAACACACTTGCCTTTACCAGCAATCAAAGAGAAACAGCCGTTAATATCGATATCAAATATTATTTACCAATATACATGCGCAAGTTGTCGATCAACTTACGTAGGCCGATCGACCAGACGGTTAATTACTCGAATGAGAGAACATTGCAACTTGAACGCCTGTTTTAAATCAAATGGTGAATACACGTCTGCTATTGCGCAACACATCATCGAAACAACGCACGTATGTTCTCCAGACGTAGCATTCAAAGTAATTACTAAATGCAGAAACAAAAGGGAGCTAGCCACATACGAAGCCTTATGGATAAACAAATTGCAGCCGGATTTATGTAAGCAGAAGAAGCACGTACAAGCATTGAGTTTGAACTGGATGTGACGCACGCAATTTGATTGGTTTCTATTTTTCACACTCGCTTTGTTCACGTATTTCTATCTTGTTTTGCTTTCCAATTTATATATAAAGATATGTTCATGAGTAGATATTTGAGAAGACCATGCGAAAGAAAATTTTTCTTATATCTGATAAAATTTCTTTTTGTTTTTGCACATAAAAAGGGTACAATGAACTTAATATATAATTTCATTTCTAAGTCATTAAACATTCAATTTTATTCTGACAACGATAAAATCCGGTTTCCAATGATGGAATTTCATTTCTGACTTGTTGTTCTATCGTCTAAGATTGAACTCCAAAGATTCAAAGTACTCATTTATCATTTATGAAAGTTTAACAATCTTTAGCAATTTTCTGTGAAGTCATCCGTTAAATACACAATTTTTATAATTTTAAAAATATCTATCCATAATTTTTTCGCAAGGTTTTGCCTTTGCTTCAAGTTAACTACGAATTATCATTGCTGACCACCACCACCACCACCATCAACATCATCATCTCCATCATTTAAAATATGTTGGCGTGTGCAATGTCTCGAAAGGCCACTGACACATCAAACTCGCTAGACAACTTAAGCAATCTCGGTGAATGTCTGAAATCGCAGAAGTAGACGAGTGAAATTCTGATCGAGTACAACCACACGTTGCATCCTTCAATTGGTAACACTACATCGTACTCTCACTAACCACTAGCGTTGGCAAAAATCTACAAGAGTCTAGCAGCAGGCACATTTCGGTATAGAAACATTAGTTAAACTTTGCCTTCAAGACTACATCTTTGCTGAAGCTCACTAAGCGGAATGCCTAGATCCTAGTTTACGTATTTGCGTTTGTCTATGAGGGATAGCAAAATATTCCAATAAAACGTCCTGTTAACACCCACGAAACCAGTCTATCCTTATCTGGAAGCCTACCGAAGTAATTAAAATTGAGGAAACTGCATCTAATGCATATGTATAATTTCTATGACATCAGCGAAGATATTTTTCTGGAAAATAATTATCTAACGAAGCCAACTAATTGAATATTGTCGTTGTTCATATAACTAGAACTTCAAAGAATTATAGTTGTCCCATAAAGAAGTAAAAATTTGTATAATAGTCATTGAAATTAAAGTTATGATTCACTGTATTTTATATTCTATTAACAAAACAGTTCTCATACAGTAAACATAATCAGCGAATAACAGGTTTGATGAAACGAAGTTTCATTTATGTAAAATGGACCTCACACATTTAAGCGACTAGGATGTTAAATGAAGTAAACATGCAGGTATAATATGTATAAAAATCAAATTAATGGCAAATACAAAAAAATCACCAAATAGTTAAAATTAAAAGTTAAAGTACCTAAGATACACATTGTCAAAAAATTTGCAGAAGAAACACATTAAGAGAAGCACAGTTTAAAATGAGGAAACTGAAGAGCAACAAAGATCCTAATAAAGCATTACATTTTCACCGTCCCAATTCTTACCTTCATCATCGTCATCATCACCACCACCACCATCATCATCATAATCGTCCCACCACCACTACAATCATCATCATCATCATCATCATCATCATCATTATAATCATAACACAATATAAATGTATTTAAAAGGTTGTGTTTCACTGTCGCCTAATCAGAGTTATACTTGGATTGCAATGTAATACGAGAGAGCTTTAGTCAATCCTCCCAAAAGCGGACGACCGACAGTATACTTGACTTCAAGACATTTCATTTAGTGTTTTATGTAACAGACGGACAATTCCAGAGTGGCTTGCACAATTTGGCAAACTCAACTGCAACTAGGATTGTACCGACAATATCTCGGTAGAAGCCAATCCGTCTGGTGTCACCAAACACATTCTTTCACGCCCGGAAATAGAAAGTTTCTAAGCACGATTTTACCTTCGGATAAAATCCAGCAATTACGGCCGCTTTAAGAGGAGTTTAACTAAATATACTACAGAATAGGCACTTATCTAGCTTAAGTTACGGCTATCTAGAGCTCATCTTCCTTTGTAATTTGCATCGAGATTTAAATGTGGTATTAAAATATAAATTTATTATGAAGCAGATATGTTGAGATGATTAAAAACCGACCATATTTCGTCAGAATTCAACTCGACTATATTATCTGACATCTTACACCGTAAATTTTGCATTCAAAGTGATTTAAGCTGCAATTTAGATTGTACAACACAAAACAGAAAGTATGAAACGCGCATGCTGATGCGCGCACACTCACAGTAAATTCACCCATTCATATTAAATTCATGCAAAAACTTCTACTTTTTTACTGTGAATAAGGGTGTTGCAACTAACAGCTTTTGGCATGCGCAACTATTTCTTTTTTGATTTTCGCTTTGAAAGACACCTACAGAATCGCTTGGATTGGAGTGTAACTTTTATAAACAGTGCGTTCAGCTATTTACGAAGTCTCCATTCGGTCGCCTGTGTCAAGTCCAAAACGCGAGTGAATTCAATTCTTTAGTAATCAGTCAGTTCGGCCCACATAGCGCACCAAACAGCAATTGCGTTTTTATAAGCAAACAATGTTGGACTGTGCGATTACGGGGAAGCTTATTCTTTACACTGAAGTGTGGCAGGTTTTTTTATTGTATAAACCAACATAAATTGTGCATTAGGCATTCTTTGAGTAAATATTTCCAATGGTACGCCACTTTGAAAGGTACACTGACATAAATCGTCTTTTGCGTGGGTACGACATCATCACTCTTTTGTCGTTGTTTATATTTAATATTTACTCTAACAAACTGTGCGGGATACTAATTTTGTAGTCTTAAAAAGATGTTCTTTATTTTGTAGGATAAATTGCGTATTAAAGTTCACTTTTGGGAAATTAGGACAGCTATGTGGCAATGAATGTACTGTCAAGTCCAAGCCTGCATACGATGTATTTTCTTTTAGCATAACTCAGACATGTATTACAGCATTTTTGAATAAGTGATTTTAATTTTGATGTTTCTAGGTGGAATATATGGGCATCAACTAATCGATTTCCTGACAAACGACCCAACACCATTCCATCGATTTGCAAGAAATATCGACGATCGAAAGTGAATTTAACTTCTTTAGTGCACTTATGGACGAGAATTTTCAAATGAATTGTAGATGTGTGGAACGATGAATGGTTTCTATCGATGGATGTACAGGGGTAATCGATGGTTCTGACAACAGGAGTGCTTGAAAATACAATACTGACATCGAATTAACTCATTTTATTCTTTGCATTGTACGATTTTACCTTATTTACAAAGTTTAAAATATTTCAAACACAATTTTTTGACATTTGCATGTTTATTTGCCGCAGAATTTATTTTAGTTCTCCTGCCAATTGGTGCTGTGGAGCGTTGATCATTAACATGATGAAACTTAATGGTGGCAAGTTGCTCATTGAAACTACTTCGTTTAACTTCGGCATGTCACGCATTCTGGCTGCACGTATGCCAATTGTTTGAGACGACGTATGATGTTATCAATTTAATTAGAATTCACATCATCGACTTCCTTTTGAATCGGTTCATATGCATTTTTATTTGCACGTAATATTGCATCTTCAGTAGTTTCCGATCTGCCATTATTTACAGGACACGGCCTACATTTTTTTCACGAGCAAGAGCAATGCTCGTTTGGTTAAAATATTCATAAGAATAATAGACTGGCTTTTGCCTCGGTTCACTAATCTAATTTCGTTTTTATGTCTCCATTCTTTAAGTCCTTCTATGCGCTCCATTGTGATTAAATTAAATCCTATGTGCCTCACAATAAATTTTTCACAGGCAACACATAGTTCCGCTTTTAGCAGAGACAAAAACACTATATTTATGAAACTCTTGACAAAACGTCGTCATGTAGACTCTGCAGTGCGGATTTTATTCGTATATTTTACGCTTGGTTTTTATCTTTTGGCGAAAAACAGAATTTTTATCCAGACGAAAATACTCCTTTTGTTTTTCTGATAGAGTCAAACTCGTATAGTTCAAAATGAAGGCGCTAGAGAATTTTTGGAAATGCGTTTGAAATTTCTCACTATCAAATCAATGAAATAAAACAATGCAATTCAATATAGCGTCCCCAGAGGACATGGTATTCGTTTCTTTAATGGTAGATCATGGATGGATAGTTAGAACTTCAGGATTTAATTGATTTCAAATAGGTTCAACCTGAAGGAAAGGCTGATCGTAAGCATAATTTGGTATATCCATTCAAATTGCGTGTGGTGTGTGGTAGGAGATGTGCAGTAGATGAGCGCAAGACTCTTAATTATATGTGACGCGGATCGAGCCACGGTTGAAACAACTGCGGACAAGTAATTTATGAGTTATCAATAAAGATGAGGCAAGTCTACATGATGAATTACTTTTGCTTCCTTGTGAAATATTTAGCTTATAATGACAATAAAAATACAATGAAAATTCTATCACATAACCTATAATTCAATAAAATTTCCATATGTGGCATTTTATTTGTTCTATAAACTCAAACCGCGGGTGGCTAACCTCGGGTCATATGAGATGCCAAAAGCGTTCCACTTGAAGGAAAGGCAAACAGAACAGACTTAATTTGGTATTTATCTGAAAAGTGTGTGTAGTATGCGCCCGGGGGGACACAATAGATGAGTACATGACTCCGAATAAATGTGCCACGGTTCGAGCCTCAGATACAGCTATTTCAACAAGTAATTGCCAATTCCCGATAAGGACGAAACAAGTCTACTTGACGATAACTGTCTTTTGCCATCTTGTGCAATGTTCGGTTTATACCGACGGCATACATATAATCAAAATCGATTCATTAAATTTTCAATTAAATTCATGTTTGCGCAAATTTCCAATGTTTCTGTCTAAAGCATACCTAACCACGCGTTTAACATCAATATTGAATGCTTCAAACTCACCTAAAATAAAGAATACTGAGGCCATAATCTGACGCCAAAATCTGATTACCCACATTGTCAAGTGACAGGTTCTGAGACTCTATTTCATTCTTTGTTAACCGTCTTAACATTTTCTTAGTGCAGATTTTTCTTTGCGTCAGATATCGTTCGACGTCAGAAATATACTTATAAGCATCTATGTTAACAAAAACATCCATCATTCATCATACCTACAAGTCATCCAACTATTCTCATCACTAAATGCACTAAAGCAGTTCAATTTACTTTAAATGGGAAATATTTCACGAGGTTTGATGGAGGAGCGATGATAATTCCGTCAGAAAATCTACTAGCAGAAGCTTATATGTTTCATCTGAAAATCAATATTACAACCACATTAAAAAGTATTGTCCGATATATCTGAGAAAATTTTAAAATTATTTCGGAATCATATGGACGTGGAAAAAAAATCAAATAAAGAAAAATTTCAACAACATGAGTCATTTTATTCAGTTTTCTTGATTACTCGCTAATGAGACAGCAGGATAGTATTCTAAAAAGGGAAATATATTTAAAGCAGATATTGACTGGACAGTATATCCATTACGACAGTCAAATTCAAATTTGCAGATAAACCGGTTCTGAAATATCTCAATATCAAAGACTGGCGGTGTTCAAAACTACTTCATTGGAAAAGGGATACTTAGAAAAATCTTGTTGAAGCAAACATGAAACGCCAAAAACTCAGTGCAATCGCGCCCAACCGAAAAAATATACCATCTAAATAGAACGCGTCTTACGAAACTTTACCGAAGAATTAAATAAGTAGCGACTTCCCGGATGCTTATTACAAAACGTACGTTCGTCTTAATGACAAAAATGATCAAGATAAACGTAAAGTATAAGCTTCCTGAAATGCAACGTCTAATTTGGTGAATTAAATAAATGCACATGCCGTCCAATGTGCAATTTAGGTCAGACAAGCAGGTTACGTAAGAAGGAAATCCTGGAGAATTTTAAACAAAAATTAGCTGGTAACAGGGACATCGTTTCCGCAATGGATAAACATATTTTCTATATGGATCCCATCTCAAACCAAGCAAATTTGCAGTTGTTTTTCAAATAGAGAAAAGAAAGAGTTGCACAAAGCAAAAGTTATCAATTGCTGTATCATTAATCTGCAGCTAAATAAACAAAAGAAGTTTATACAAAAATTTTAAGTAACCTTTGCCTGAGATTATACTTTCCGTTCATGCTCTCTTTGGTTTATCCTTCTGGTCACAACTGAACTAACTTGTTACTAGGTTCGCAATACCAAATACATACTTGCATATATATTAGATCTCCGCACCAAACAGTACTTAACTGATACATATTACATTGAATGATGTCATGCTTATCGCGAAATGTGATAACTGATATCAATCAAGGCCAGAGTGTATGGATTTACTGGAGTAACAGGTGTTCAGAAATATTTGCAATACTCAATTTCGGTGAACTTTAGCATACATTGATATCCATCATGTTGGTACCATGTACCGACTCGGCAACCATAGTGTTAGTACCATATACCTTTTCGGTACAATAATATTGGTATCGGTTACTGACACAATAGCCATAGTGTTAGTATCCTTTACAAATTCGGTATATATATTATATAGAATGAGTTAGCGTGGAAGTCACATTGTCGAGACTTTATATAATGTTAGTTTCACTACTGCAGATTTACGCATTCGTGTAGAAGATTGTATCGTCCTATTATCCAACATTCCTCACCAAAATATATAGTGGTTAAAGGGTGTAATACCGGCTCCTAATGATGAGTCGTCAGTAAGCACGAAACAAATGTGCATGAGATTATACTTTCCGTTAATGCTGCCTTTGGTTTATCCTTCTGGTCACAACTGAACTAATTTGTTACTAGGTTCGCAACACCTAATACATACTTTCATATATATTAGCTCTACGCAGCAAACAGTATTTAATCTGGTAAACTGTTTGTACACGCGGGTGTGCTTGCCTCAGTATGCGCGTTTCCTTATGCCTCTTCGCTGTAGTACGCTTGTATTTAATCCAGCTTAATCGTCAGTACACCTCAAAACTGACTCTATAATCTACCAGGTATTGCAGTCGAGTTGAGCTATGGTGTAAATAAAATGGTATCTTTTAGCTGTATTTCATAAATCTGCTTTATAATGAATGCATGTATCAATATACGTTTTATTCCTCGGTTTAAATTAAGAAGCTCAAAAATAGATGAACTAAAAATTATTTCTTGCTACGAAATACACCTTGCTCACACTAAATTTGAGCTCTTTAACATTAACGACAACCAGCAACAGAATAAAACCTAAGCGTATTATAATTACTCTTACATTGTTTAAATTAAAGTGGCACGAAAAAACACAATATGAATTATTTTAATTTTGTTAGCTCCTTTAAAAAATGAAACACATTTTTCCTAAAGCACAGTAAATAATTCAAGTAGTAAAATATTTATTAAAGTGTATGAAATATTGTATTAAATATTGAAAACTAGTGAGATGTTTCATTAAATGCATAATCAACAAATAATTCCAGTGGAGGCATATAATTATACGTTTTACTCCTACTGTCGATTAATTTGCCTTCTAAGAAAGCTGATTGGCATTCTTTTGTACATTCGTAGATAAGAGCTCATAAGCACAAGGAGAATTGCTAATAAAATAAATTGAAAAATCTATAAATGCAATTAGTCTTAATTTGTAAACTGAATATAGATAAAGAACGTTTGAGCAGAGCTGTCGCATTTCTATCCTCAGCGAGATAACTTTTAAACGGTTTTGTGACATGGCTTGGTCCGCAGGCCTAAGAAATAATGGATTGACGACCGGCGGGCCAATAGTCATTCGTATTGACAGAGTTAGCATACAGTGGCTCGGCTCCTAAAGGAATACAGTTTATGCAGCACCAGGCGACTACGTGGATGACTGTCACATGTTTTAGAGCCAGTCTTTTCTGACTCCGAGTAAGGAGATCGGGGATAGGCGGGACATAATTTTCGCTGTATTGCCTTCGTTTGTCCTCAAGAAGACTAGTATAAAAACATTGAACGGCTCATTCATCTGGATCTAGGCACCCTCTTGAGACTACTGAGCAGGTGAATCTGGTCTACGTTTAAGTATGTACATAATTATGTGACCTATTTATCACAATTACTTCATTGAATTTTAAATAATCTAATTATATTTAATTCTGGCCTTCTTGAAAACAAATAGTGGTTTAACCTAATAGTGTATACTCTAAAAGTATACTAATATAACGTATTTAATAAATTGTTTTATAGTCTTTTATTTTGTCGATTCAAATGAATTATTAAAAATTATACTGATAAAAGGTTTAATGTTAAGAATGCGAATAGTTTGTTTAAAAATAAGTAATTAAACCATTTTTTCCCTTTCTAAATTAAACTATTTATACTTTTCAAATACCTGTCGTTCGAATTAGAACCAAGGCATTGGGCACCACTAAGTGTAGTATCTGGCTTCGTAGCGGATTGCACCAAAACTCTGCCTTGTAATGAGCTGATTATCGCGACAGAGGAATTTTGCTGGCCAGATGAATGTCGATCTCCTGATTGAAGATGATCTGTACTCGAATCAACTAGCAATTGTGAAGGTACACCCGACTTAAAATGAATACTGTCAACAACATCTCCGCTACAGTGATGCATACCGCAAGCTCGTAAACTATTTGTTTCACTACTATTTTTAACAATACCATTGGAGCTACAGTTAGAGGCGTTAATTTCTGGCAGTGAAGAATTAATATCATCCTCTCTGGAGATAATACTAGAACGTGTGTTTTCAATAACATTTGCGGTATTTGAACTGTTCGCTCTCTCAAGAATTCTGGTTGGGCAGTCGATGCTAGGAATTTCAGGTGTTCGTTTCATAATAACAGTATTATTTAAGGCAGATTGTGTTGTATTATTGGCTAGAAGTAGTGGAACTCCACTGTTGTTACCGGATTTATTCATATCTTGGAGAATTTGTTCGTCCATCGTCTCGTCCTCATCAGAGCCATCGTCACAAATTCCATCAGATGCATCAGAAGAGTTGTCGCCTCCCTCGCAAACCCCGCCACTACTCCTAAGACAGCTACTATCTACAAGAAGTTAACAATGCAGAACAGAATGATAGCTGACTTACACGACGAAACTCCAATAGACGGACCGGCAAAAGCCCTATTAACATATAATTTATTAGTCGAAATATAGTTTTATGTTTTAATCATTCCCTCAGGGCTGGGAATAAGCACGAATCTAGCAACTTTGCAGTCTGCAATAAACAATGGGACAGTTGTAAATATAATTATGGCTATAAATGATAAGTCCGTTATTAGATTTTATTTAACTTTAAAACAATAGTTTATGCTTCGACAGCAGTGAAATGGTCAAATTAAATTTTTTGTCTAGAGTATTACATTAAAAAACTAAGGGTTACTTTTAAAATGCGAGCCTCAATTAAATTCATAGTACCCTTTCCAAGTGCAAAATGAAATGTATGCAAGCAGAAAAAGCATGTTCAGGTACAGAGCTTGAAATTTAAGTAATGCACGTAATTGATTGGTTGTTCCCTTACTTCAAACTTTCTCCACGTTTACATTTTACTCTTTTGCTTGGCTTTTACCAATATATATATATATATATCCAGAAATCCTCAAGCAGGCCAGACATCAAATTCGCTCTCGAGGAAAAGAAAGCCAATAGTTTTCCGTCTTGGGCATCCAACTCACTCGAGAATAAAATGGTGATTTGACACTTGCAATACATGAAAAATACACTTTCACTGGGCAACACGTTCACAACAAAAGCAGTGTGATAAAATCTCGCTAAAGAAACTTATTTAGCAACCTAGCAAACAGAACCAGGAAGATCTGCACAGAGCACATAATCGAGATAGAACCGGGCTACCACATCAGATTTGTACTAGAGAGGATACCGTCAGGCAGGATTTCATAAATTTACCATTTAGGGGCGACCTACTGGCCTCAATGATTGTTTGGTGGTTAATTTGAATCACTAAGGAGAGTTTTCCTAGTAAAAATGTTAATATAACATTCAGAACACAGAGAATCATGAAGTTGGATGCCAAAGATCAATTGCCAAATATATCCAAATCATTCGTAGTCAAATTATCATATATGTAAGATAGCATATATAGTAAACGTACGAAAAAGCAACTGATCAGCAGAATCCAGCAACATTAACCGCAGAAATTTATTCAAGAAAGCTTAGCAACGTCAGAAAAATCAGCTATTTAAGATCATATATTGTAAACAGGACACACAGCCAATTTGGCCAATTTCTCAATACTACAAATATATATATATATATATATATATATATATATATATATATATATATATCTCACTCAACCAACAGCAATTTACAAGCATTCAGGCAAGATCAAACACCCCCTCGATCAGACTCAACAAACATTCGATCGGATTGGCAACAAACTGAAGGAGAAAAAGCAGCTGCACATACGGAGAGAGAAATTTCGAAACAATATGAGCATTCAACACTGCAATCCGTACCTGCGCTGTTACCAAGTGGAGAAAACAAAAATACGGAACAAAGGGATACTAAAGACCGCACTCGAAAAATTATATATATAATATATATATATATATATATATATATATATATATATATATATATGGAGTTCTTTATATAAAACAACAAACGTCCGGCCTAAACATTCAAAAGTTTCATTACTTGATAGTTTATTCGACTAGCCACGAATCACAAAACCAAACAACAATTTACCAGCATCCAGGCAAGGCCAAACGCCCACTGGAAAAGATTCAACTAATATTCGATCTGAATATCAACAAATTGAAAGAGAAAAAAAAATCTGTACACACGGTATCACAACCATTGTTAACATCGATAGAAATTTCAAAAAAAATATGGGCATTCAACATTGAAAACCACACACCCTACGCTGTTACCAAGAGGACGGAACAAAATTGAGCAGCAAAGTGAAACGAAAGACAACTCTCGGGAAAATAACATTCGTACATGTAGCAGCCAACAATGTGACAAGTTGGTCAACTCTCAAGTCTTCAATAAAAGAATGACCAGATCTCAGACATAATTTTGCAATACGAGAAAAACTCTACACGCAAACCTACACACACAGATACATACATACGCATAAATACTCACTATCAGCTCAAAAATGAGAAATAGAAGTTGGGCCGAGTCAGACTAGTTGCTACCTGCATAATCAAATGAAAACCAAGGATGTATATAAATGCAAGATAGTAAAGTGATGTTTAGTAGATTTGGACCATTACCGACTTTTTTATTAATTTTTTTTTCTAATAGCTACATATATATAGTATATATATACTATATATATATATATATATATATATATATCATCCTCATCATCATCATCATCATCATCATCATCATGTCCAGCCATACAATTTCAACAGTTACTAATTATATTATATTATATTAGTGACTAATATATATATATATATATATATATTTGAGAAAATGAACTGTAATCCATGGAATAATATTTATTAAAATATATTGTTTTACCATTACTTGTAGAAATAAAAATTATTAGTAAATTTTATTCCATAGATTACTGTTCGCTGTTCTCATATTTAAAAAATTGGTGAAATTAACATTGATATATATATATATATATATATATATATATATATATATATATATATAATAAAATAAGAACTATAATTCATCAAATAAGAAGTATCTACAAATGAATATCTCATTATATATATATATATATATATATATATATATATGTATAATGGGATATTCATTTGTAGATACTCGCGAAGAATATGAGAAAGAAACGGTTATTTTATCCGATAAAATTTCTTTTTCGTTTTGCAAATGGTGATGATATTATAAACTATGGGATAGTCGAAAAGCCAATGGACACTTATGTAATTATCGGTAATCTATAAAGAAAGCATACAAATTATAATTTTTACAAAAACATTTATATAGCTCATCTAATTATCTAAAAATTAGAATTTTGCTAATCTGACATTGGTTAAAATAATTAAACGGAATAACAAGTTGGATAAAATTGGTTTTGCGCTTGTATCATGTGTGCAAAATTGATTTTAATAACTCTATGTCTATGCTCTATAGAGGAAATCATGTACACCGACGCAAAATTGTGGTACTTATTTATAATACACTATGAAATGGTTTTAGTGTGTTTATTAAAGGAAATACTGTTTGTCAACTTTCGTCAATGCCAAAACGGACATCTTTAATTTACACAAAAGCAGTCACTTTAAACTGCTCCATCTTGCTGACCGGACAAACTTTCCATCACACCATTGTCTTCAGCCAACGCCTTAGAAAAACTACGCCTATCTTCAACAAAGGCATGCTCTTCACTGCTTTTATAAAAAAACACGACTTGTACGCGCGTGAAGAAAGAAAAGGTAAATTTATTTCTCTCATATGGGCAGACCACAAAAACATTTGGTAAGGCCTATAAATAGCCAGCAATCTCGAACTTATTTAATTTTACACTAAACCGACGAGTAAAATGGTACAGTTTTGGTAAGAGCACACGTTTTAACCTAATGAATTCAAAAAAAATAATAACGGGAGAGAGCATAGTAATACATCGGCGTTAAGGTACTGATTTATTACCGAGATACATATCTATGTGAGCTTTAGCGGAACACTATATAGCCCATTTCTAGCGGGGAAATGTGGCATATTGTTGACGACAAATACTTAGCAAGTACGGTACGAAATTTCACAAAACACTCAAAGATACGCAGCGAAAGATTCTCATTAAATAATATCTATCATTTTATAAAAGTAGATTGAGAATAATATAATAAAAAATATTCATCTTAATTTCCAAAAGATCTGGAGATTTTCTATTAACTGATGATAGTAAACCTTAGTCAAGTACATGATGGTTAAAATGGACATTGGCTGCATTGACAGTGATTATAGCTATTAAATCAAGGTTGCGATCTTGATTTAAACACCAATTCAATTATGTCCACCCATTTGTCAGTATTAATTACGCAGTGTATAATGTTCTAAATACAATTCACCCAGTAGACCGGTTTCGTTCTTATTGTGAACTCTTCACGTGCAGTTCATATTTTGCCGCAAATAGGGCTCAAACCTGGGCACGTCTGTTTCGAAATCTGTTGCTCAACCCATTGAACTACCCTGTTGCACACTACAAAATTTATAAGTTATATATTAAATAATGTTTTCTGGTAAGCATTTAATTTAGGTGGATGTAGGATGCATAAAAGCGTGTGCATCCGTACATATATATAAAAGCACTTTCAAACGTAACAACATAAATAAACACACACAAGCATACATATATACATTCTTATACGTATGTACATACACGTTTGCATGCACAAATGCATACAAATATACGTGCATACATGAATATATACAACGTACATAAATTCATGTATACAAACAAAGACACAAACTTACATACATAAAAACATGAATGCTTACATACAAGCATACATGCAAACAGTATACATAGATAAATGCATGCACCTACTCGTACGTGCATACATAACAACATAGATGCATACATAAATACACATATGCAAGCATGCGTGCATATATACATTTACGTTTGTATGCATAAATGCATACTTATATACGTGCATACATAAGTATATAAATACATGCATGCATACATAAATACATACATACATACATGCATACATACATACATACATACATACATACATACATACATACATACATACATACATACATACATACATACATACATACATACATACATACATACATACATACATACATACATACATACATACATACATACATACATACATACACATACATACATACATACATACATACATACATACATACATACATACATACATACATACATACATACATACATACATACATACATACATACATACATACATTTATACATACATACATACATACATACATACATACATACATACATACATACATACATACATACATACATACATACATACATACATACATACATACATGCATACACACATATGAACACACGCTCATACATAAACTAAGTTCGAGTTCTAAAGCACAATGGATTCCTGGACCAACAACATAGAATAATACGAGTCTTTTAACTAAATCCGTTTATCCTTTAGTTACCTCTAGAACAATTTTCGAGGATAGTAATTTTAGTTAATCGAAAGTACGGTGCAGTTTTTTTAAGTGGCTGATATTTAGAATAATAATCCATCCGCAAAATTGTCGGTCTACCTCTTCCGCCATTCCATCTGCCTGCCTAGAAAGTCGAGCAGGAATTCTAAGAAACCCTCTGAGACGGTACTTCAAAACTAACACAATTGGCATTCCTTAACTAGAAGCGACGGTGATAACGAATTGAGTAGCGATCAGATATAACCGGTCGGCTCACAAATTTCGCTCTAGATTAATGCCTCCTGACTCCTCACTGAAATTACTCTGAAACAAACCTAGCTAATGCATAGGCCCACGAAGTAGTTTAGAAGATTACGTCTATATTGGAGCATAACCCAAATCTGAGTAGACTTGAAAAAGTAGAATTCATAAATGTAGTAATAAAAAATCAATTTTAAATAAGAATAAACTATATAATCAATTCAGAAAATAAATTCGCCAAATTAATGATTTTAGAGTGCAGATTCGTTTAATCTAATGGTTTTCTTTAAAATATCGTGTCCAATGTTTAAAAAATACGAATTCCGATTTGGGGTGTGCAAATTTGCTGCTTTATTACATCGCTGACTTACCTAGGCCATTAGCTGCGCTCATAACTGCGCTGCTATGCATTAAATCGCCTTCTGCACCAGATGATTCATACAGATCTGAGACTCCAGAATGTATTCCCAATGAACCAATACCGCGCATAGCACCGGGCATCATTGCACTTGATTTCCCACCCTTTTTACTTAAAATCTGTTAAAAATAAAACGAAGTATAATACACGAACTTTATGAACATGTTGAATATTATTCAATTTCAGACACATATCTTAGTTCTAATTCAGAGAAACAATTGAAAAGGAAGAAAAATCATGAGAAAGAGCTTCAATAAAAAGTTTATTCTCAACTGATTTAATTATAATAGCATTTTAGTTAAATAATATTGAGTACCATAAATTAGAGGTTTAATAAGAACAAGTATATTATTTTTCCAAATTTGATTGCGGACTGCCAGATTCATATTTTCCAATTCCGCGTTTTACGTACGCGTGTAGTAGCTTTGCACGGACAGTTTCACAAAGATCCGATTGATCAAAATTTCCAATTTCGTTTTGTCTTACATCGGGCTGAGTTTGTATTCGTCCCAATGGAAAACAAGTATATTAGTTTTAATTTAAATTCCTCGCATTTAATTTACTAAATATTAATACTACTACAACCACTGATACTAATACTATTCCTGCTACTACTAGTGACACGACAAAGCATTACACTACCAATAAAAACTAATGCTTTAATGCCGCATTACCTTTAATTTATTAGTTTCAAGAGGGGGATTGAATCGTGTCAATCTAACCTATCTTTACTATTACTATAACCAAGGTTGTGATCTCGATATAAGCACCTGAGGTGCTCAGGTTCGAGCCCTGTCCGCGGCAAATTCTGGACAGTACGTGATGAGTTCCTAATAAGGACGAAACCGGTTTAATAGATGAATTGCCTTTTCCACACTAAAAAATACTTAATTTATACTGACAAATGCAAGTAAATAATGGGTCAGGCGTTTATATCGAGATAGCAACCTTGATTAAATGTAAAGGAATGGGTCTTCAACGCACGAAAACCATCCCTTGTTTGTTAATTGCCACCCGCTTTTTTGAAAGCAATAATAAAAACGAACATTGGTTGCGCGAACGGTGATAACAATTACTATAATTAAGGTTGCGATCTTGATATAAGCACCTGACTCATCAATTACTAACATATGTCAGTATAAAATAAGAATTGTATAGTGAAGAAAAGGCAATTCATACAATACACACTTCATACTGGATGAATTTCCTTTTCTTCACTATACGAATCTTAGTGTATACTAACAAATTTAATTAATTAATGGGTCAGGTGTTTATATCAAGATCGCAACCTTGATAAAAGTAATTTTATTACCGCCCGCGCAACCAATATTCGTTTAATAACCTCTTTTATTTTGTCTGGTAAGCCATCAGTACAGTCAAACCAGCCATAAATGCAAATATACCATCACAATACGCTAAGGTCCAGTATCCAGTGATACAGCATACCAAATGAATTACGTGGTTACACGTAAAAATTAACCGTGTACACTTCAAATAAAGTAGATTGAACTTGATTCTGTAAAAAACCAAGATATTGACGACGAGGCCAGTTAAACAAACAAGCACTACATGGGCGCACCCTTTAAGTATCGAGAAGACTGAGGTGGGCCATAATATATAGGTCATGCCAAATTTAAGCAGCATGCATATATGTTAGTAAATTGGAACTAAATATATATTGAAATAGTAAATGATAAGTTGATTAATGTCATAAATAATACAAAAGTACCAGAACATAAATCGAGTATGATGCATACATAGAATCAGCAGATGCTTAAACTAGTAATTATTTTTGCTTTCGGAGATACAATTAATACTGTAGCTATACCTATTTACAGCGTTTATATATATATATATATATATATATATATATATATATATATATAAGTTTGTATATAAAATATTGTGAAGTGTGCGACAGGCGCAGCACAGTGGATAGATGTAGACTCCAAAGAAAATGCTCTAAGATCAGCTCGTCACTTGGAAATATCACAGCACGTACTGGACAGAGTTCACAATAAGGACAAAAGTCCACTTGACTTAGTCTACTTTGCTACCTCAATTAAATCTTGGTTTATACAGACAATATATATATATATATATATATATATATATATACTCATCCACGAATATATTTTATATATCAATAAATAAATAGGCATAAACTTGGTAATTTTTGGAATGCGAGCAAATAGTAATACCTAAACACGAGAATGTTGGTTTACTTATTATGCGAGTCCGGACAACCAACGAAATCAGCATAGTTGTCGAGTGAGGATGATGTATAAGCGGCTTTCTTAAACGGTAGCTGAGCTAAAACAAATAACGGTACGCCAGTAGGTCAACGAAGGACGATACAGAGAATGGCGATAGCAAAACACTTCTTGATACATACACTTAATTCCTGAAAGATGCATCTAAACATTCAACTTCAAGTAACCTTAACCAAAATGCTTATTGGCATTGCTTCTCTTGATTGGTATTGTACACATTTTTTCAATATTTGTCTTTTGATAATAACTAACATTTCAGAATCATTAAAGCATGCAGTCATTCAAATTTGACAAATTTTTGCCATAAATCGACGAATTCCCAATAAGGACGCATCGGTCTGGTTGATGAATTGCCCTTGCTACTCTGTAAAAATTTTAGTTTATACTGGCGACATAAATATAACGAAACCCGTGCTACGTGAACTACAAATCAATATAACATTCCTGGATGGCATGTTGTTTGTTTACGAATGACAAATCGACGGTGACTAGTTATAACAGCAAGTCTTAAGTGATGCCGAAAAAATTTCACCTGAAGGTAAGGCCAACCAAAAAAAATTAAGCTGATATATATCTTAAAAGTGTGTGTAGTGTACGATGAAGGTGGTGCAATAAATGAGTGCAAAACTCCGACACGGTTCGAGCCCCAATCGCATAAAATTCTGACAAGTACTTCGTAAGTACCTAATAACAACGAAACTTATCTACTTAAGGAATTGCCAATGCTACATTTTGCAATGGTCAGTGTATAATGGCAAAATATACATAATCGAAACCTGATAATAATCAAAACATACCGCCGTCCAAATTTGGCTCGGATATTGCATCCATCGAAATTTAGTCAACAAGTAAATATCGAAGTGACAAATCATCACTAAATGTAAAAGTTGAAATTACATCACGTAACACATCCAGTATTAGCTTGTAATTTTTGTAGATGTCAGAGTTATACTTCGGGGTGAATTATTCTACCAGTTGCTTGGTGATCAGCCCTAATTGCATATCAAATGTTTTTTATACAAAGGCCAGTATATTAACGAAAGCATAATTGTTAAATGCATAACATTCTCGAGGCAAACATGTCAAAAATGGCAATTGATGAAAGGAAAAAATAAAGAATTACTGGTTTTCTTGCCTATAAGCTTTAATTCAATACTTTATAACGCGGTACAATGAAAGCCGCAAATAAACTGTATTGATAAAGTTGCCTTGACTTAGAACTAACTTGGCCATTATAATGCTGTGTAGAGGTTTAGATTTCCTCACTTCTGTATGTTATCTAGGTAAATTTACCCATATTAAATAGGTCCCGTCTTAAATCACCCTCTGATATTTTTCAAAATAATTCTTCTTTATATTGATTATTTTCTTTTTTCTGCCTTTTCTATTTCCTCTTCTCATGGTTATATGACAGTGAAGCATCAGTTACTAACGCTTCTTTTATTGATGATTGAGGTGATGGTGAAGATGATGATGATGATAATGATGACGTTAGTGATAATGATGAGGATGACGACGACGACGATGATTATGATAATGATTATGGTGATGATAATGAAATTGATGATGATGATGGTGGTAGTGGTGATAATGATGATGATGATGATGCTGAAAATGATAATGGTGATTCAAAACTCCTGATTATCGTTAGCGATTAGAAAATTGATACAATTTAAAATCATTTTAACAATTTATAATACCCTAAGTTAATTTAAAAAATTAAAACTTTTTTTAATTATTATTTTTTTAATTGACAAGTATTAAATAGTTTTAGGTGCTTATTTTTGTACAAGCTCTTAATAGTGCCACAAATTAAATACTAGGTAAAGATGTATCCATGAAAAAATAAAATATTGCAAAAAGTAAAAAACAAATATTGGAACAGAAAAGCAGAAATTGCAGAATAACATCAGTGACTTCCGGAAAAGTATTACGAAATCGCATTGCATAATTGTGCTTTTAGAAGTATTTTTGTCATTGTTAAGCAATCTATTTGCATCTATCAGCATACAATTTCGTGGAAAAAACTTTTATGTAGAATAATGTTTCTCTCAACAACTATTTTAAAATAAAAAAATTAACCAAAGTCCGTAGTACAGTGGATACAATTTTCCTCAAATCTAGTAGATACATATTACGTAAGAGCTTTCCAACTTTGAGTTTGACACAGTCTATTTCTATTAAGTTACTTCTATTTAGCTAAAAATACCTACATGTAAAATGTTTTAATGTATAACTAATTTTTAAAAAAATAATTTTTATAAAGTAAAAATAACTACAATTGACTTAACTTAGAGCTAAACTAAGTTTTTTCCTTCTATATTGACTAGAATACCAGCCTAATGGACTATTACAAAGCAATCAGACTTTCTTCAATCTTTACCGTCTGTATTTTACTTTACTTGTTAATAAACCTACGCTAGATATGAACTGGCTTATAGGCATATACTACAAGCATTTGCCTAATGAAACACAACAAAACAGCAGCAGAAATACAGATTCAGTGTCATTTGTGTCCTTCATAAACAGAAATAAACCTAGCAGTTAACTCTGACAAATTAAGACAAGAGAGGTAAGAAGATGATTCTACTAGAAACCGATAACGAGAGCGCCACTGAACACAAACATATGCAATGTCGCGCATGGTTACCAACCAAGAACCATAACACACACACGTGGACGCGAACAGGATAGACGAACTGGTTCTATACTACCCAACTTGGTTGTGGTTTATTTAAACTATTTCTGTCACGTCAAAATCTGTCCACATGTTTCTTACGCCAATCTTAGATAGTAATGTTCTATTGAGCAATTGAACTGAACGCATATGTCAAACGTGACCGAGCCAACTCAACAGATAGTGTCTAAGGTATTTCTATAACAAGGAGTACATTTGGGTCCATCTAAAAATACGTCCACGAATGATAGCGTTGCCATATCGTTGTCGGTAATGTATATTAGCTACACTTCTAAAATAAGGGTGATTTAATGCCTGGAAGTGTCTACGATCTATGAAGCCAGATGACCAACTTTTATTAGAGCATTCTTAAACGGCACATACATATGTATTGTACAAATGACCTTTAAGGCAGAGTGAGATATTCGCGTTTTTCCATAAATAGCGATGGCTGTAGAAGGCTACTGCAGTATTTGCAATTCTCATATTCACCATGTCACTCAAATTGCTTTGGTCATTAATACAGCTACTAAGACATGCTAACCGGTTAACGACTTCGGCTCTACTCCTTGAATCCGCAAAGTTGAAGTGAATGTTGGGTGATATTTTAGAAATACCTTACATTTAGAGAAAGCGAATTTAATGCTAAAAGACGGAATGACGATGATTAACCTATTCAAGATATCCTAAAGAGAATCTATATTGTCGAATATTAATAAAATATCATCTGCACAATATATGTCGACTAGTCTGCCGCCGGTGAGAACCTTGGCGCCAGTACCTCGAACTAATGGAAGAGTAAAGTTCATAATTACATCTATTACAAAATTAAACAAAATATGAGAAACATTGGACATTCTTGAAAAACATTTCTGCTAGTATTGTAATTTTAGACATTAAACGCGTCCAGAAATGTTTGTGCAGAGGGCTCGTATAACATTTTAAAAATTATTTGGCATACCATTTAGGACAGAATGTTAAATAAAACGACGCGATCCACTGATTCAAATGCATCATTGAAGTCTAAAAAGGAAACTAGAATTGAACGGTGATATATATGTCACTGTACAAGTTATTCATAAAGGTAAAAATTTCATTTATACAACTACGTCCTGGCCGGCATCTTGCCTGTTCCTTCCTAGTACACGATTCACGCGAAGCGCTGAATCAGGGTTAGATATTAGAAGCAAATTATATAGATTTGACTTGAGTCGAACTTATACTGCAATGATTATCGCACGAACTACAGTTGCTGTCTATGTAGATAGGAATGATCGTCGACTCACCCCAAGCATTGGGCATGGTCTCTTCATTCTACAATCCATAAAAAAGGTTGGTGGCAAATCATTGGGCTTGCAGTTTCGAAAGGTATAAGATATAAGATTGAATTGCATATTTCTACTTCTGATGATTGCTCGAGAATAACGTTAAAAATTACTGATACAAGTTTAAATATAAGGATCGGGACTGGAGCAGATGCTCACGAAATTTTTTTGAAGTGTTCAGTCCATCCGTCAGAACGACATATCTTATCGGTTGTTAAATTACTGAAACAATCCTTTATTTTTTCACTAACTTTTCATTCTATCAAAATTGTTTCAATAATAAGTTAAAATGTGTCGGCTATTACCTGATGCGAACAAATATTCCATTTCTTCAGCCTTGCTTTTCTGAAAGCATACAAGATCAACTTTTCTAGTGTGCTTTAATTGGCGTCTAATAGCCGTCAAGCAGTAATTTGGCACCTAGTTTCGAGAATTTCCACAGAATTTTCAGAGACCAAATGACTTATTTTACGGAAGTGTACAGTGCCACATACAACAGTGCATAGCGGATCTTACTATTGCCACAGTATCACCGAATTATTATTCTAAAGACCAGTTACCTTCGACTTTAGATAATCGTCATATTTTTGTTCGAACGACGGTTTTTTGAGTCTCTCTAAATCAATTTTAGACTTATTCTTATTAATAAATCCGGAATATGTGAATACATTTCTACAACGGATAATTGTATGATTCGAGTCAAATTGCAAATTCGAAAATGAGCGACAGTCCTGGACGCAACTACACAATCTATAACTGATTTATACATGAGCTATTTGAGTCAACAGCTATTCGAGTGTTAAATGATATCTAATCGTCTGAAGATTGTGCTACTCAAATTTAAGCTACGTTCTACGCAGATTTTCGATATTCATTCATCATCATCGTTGCACATTCAAATTAAAGTATATCTGCAATGAAAATGGAATTCAGCGTTCAAAAGCACAAAATTTGAGCATTTCTGTTACTCATAGCCAAGACTATATTTGAAATTCTCGCTCTAATTAGTGGAGAACATGGCTTTGATTAAAATCACCACAGCTGATGTCTGTGCTGCGTTCGGTGGAAGCATAAGCCCATTTAAAGAATCGGTAATGTTGATTGTTGTTCAAGCTCGCAAACTTGATTTAAAGAAATGTTCATTAAGAGTTACGTCTTTGATCTTAATGGACAGTTTAAGTATGCCGCACAAAATGCGTTGTTCATATGTATTCAATCAGTTAAACAAGCTTCAACTAATGAACTAAGAAGAAACCCGTCCCCCCATTGTTCCACTTGAGAAATTACCGTGATAATAGAGGTTTCAAGCCACTATCGTGCAGATGGTGCGCTTAGTTCTGTATTCTACAACCGAAATTTTCCCTTCGCATCTGGTACGCTTGTGCAAATTACGCCACTATCAATTCAATATTAAGTGTCACCACGCAGTACAAACGAACTCGGGGCTTCATGTGAAACAGGAAGATTGATTATCCCGTTAAACCAAGAAATATGCATGCTACCATGACGGGGTTAACTAGTGCCCACCAGTAGTCAGGTGGAAAATTGTTATACTCACGAGCATTGAGGAATAGGAATGATAATTTAAAGCACAGATTAAGCATATAGTGCTTAGACATTAGCCGCAAGTGATATTTTTGCTTTAACATGTATAAAATTTAAAATAATTGACTATGCCTGTTTTCACAATTTTGGTTAATATTTTAGACTTCTAATTTATAGGGTGAATTTATCAATGACGTCAGAAATCGAAATTTTCCTAATATAATATTAATTACTGAGAATTATAGTATATGCAATTACGTATAGAATTGAAATTGTGTATTATGTGTTACGCACCTAATAACGAATTAGTTCAAATAGAAACAGAAGAATACACCAAAGTAGTCATCAACGAAGGTTTTATTCTCACGAACATATTAGTTCCGTGTTTACCAGATACTTATTAATTGGAAACGTTATTACGATTTATAACCACTATATATTTGGGAGAGTACATTGTGTCTTATGTTTGCGAGCTGGAAATAAATACCCAGACCATTATATTTGAGGAATAGAATAAGTACTATATAAAGTAACACAGGCAATTCATCCAGTAGGCCGGTTTCTACCTTATTGGGAACTTAAATGATGTCCAGAAATTTTGCAGCGGACTGGACTCGAGCCCGAAAACATTTGCTTCTGAATTTGGGACACAATCAAATAAGCCATCATGACGTAACCTACACACAACTTTCCGTTATATTCAAACTTCTGGTGGTATTGAATTATACAATTAAACAATTACTGGTTACGCGTATGATGATAAAAATTATTTAAATCAGAGATTCAAGGTCAGATAAAAACCAATCCCATTATGTATACACCAATTGTTGTATAAGGTAGCAAAGGCAATTGATCCAGGCGACATGGTTCGTCTGAACTCGTGAAGTACTATCTTGAAGGCTTGATAAGGACTAAACTGTTTTAGTGGATTAATTACATCTACTTCATTAAACAATGCTTAGTTTATACTGATAATTATATATGCAATGGGATCGGCGTTTATCTCAAGCTCGCAAATAAATTTGAGTCAAGGAATGTGGGACAATAGAACGATACAATCTCTTATACGATACCAATTATTAAATTTCGCGGTATTCATGATAAATATAAAATATTTATATATTGTTTGTTGCAGAGAACTAATATATATATATATATATATATATATATATATATATATATATATACATATATATATATGCAGTTGTGTATTAGGTGAGGTGTACCTAGTACCAGTAGGATCCGCTGCTACGCTCTATACGCACTTCAAATTTGGTCAAGAAATGGAAGATTGTTCGAAGATTCGACCTCCAATACGAATGTGTATTCAAACAGTAATTGAGTTAACTTCATATAGCGTCTTCGACAATGCAACTTCAAATTCAAATCACTATATATACCGAGCTTGTACAGGGTACCAACATTATGGTTGCCTAATCTGTTTGTGGCACCAATACAACGTATTTCAAGAAATGCCATATTTCAAAAAATTGATAATCAAAACTACTTCCAAACACCTGTTACTCCAGCAAATCCATAAATCCTGACTTTCGTTCATATAAGTTATCAAATTTCGCGGTAATCATGATAATATTCAATTACATATATAACAGTTATATATTGTTTGCTGCAGGGAGCTAATACACTTTTGTATTAATTTTTGCCTACACAGTAAAAAATTAGTGCAAATAGGACCAAAAAAGCAAGCTAAAGTTAGCATTAAAAAATTGCATAATCTCAGGTACACCTGCGTTTCGTACTTGCTGGTTAGTAATACCGGTAAACCGCTCAATACTCTAAAATCTCCTATACGAATGTATATACAAGCAGTAATGGAGTTAATTTCATACAAAGTCTTCGACAATACGAGTTCAAAGCTAACTCACTATATATATTATATACCGAGCCCGTAAATCATACCAACACTATGGTGATATCAGGATATGCTAATTTTCACCAGAATTGAGAATTACTTCTGAACATCTGTTACTACAGCAAACGAAGATTTGATTTGAAACACAATGAAGCTGTAGTAAAAGATACTGGAATCGACAGTAAGGTAATGGTTCTTACAGATTCTAGTTTAGGACAATATTGAAATTTAGACATATCCGTGGTGACTGGAAATTTGTATATGTAACAAGAGCCATGCAGCTAATTAAGTTGAGAACAGGCCAGCATAAAAAAGGATGCAAGTATGGTCAAATAATTCGATTCTAACTAGTCTACCACTTTGAAGAAATTCGCTGCAATATAAACTGGGAAAGAAGCCAGCGTATTGCTACAGGTGGCCGCAAACGAAAAAATGATTGTGTAGAATCAATCCAAGTAAAAAATTTAGCTAACGCAATAACCACTACAGTAGTAGAAGGAAGCGAATGCTATCGGTATTACAATTAGAAAGACAGCTCTTAAGCAACCTAGGCTTCGATAAGAAATGAACAAAATTTAAGAAAAATAAGTTAATAAATTGGTAAATTAAATTATATATTTATTTAAAGCATTCTATGATATTAGGAGATGGAGTTATTTGATCGGAAGATAGTTGGGTTGTTGTCGTTTAAAAAAATTTCTTTTACATCACATAAGATCATATTGTTATCTTATTTATTTTATAACAGCAGTTAAATGTTATTTAAATTTTCTGATACGCAACACGTAATGTAATCTTAATTAAAGAATTAATAAGCCTTCACTTACTTCTTTGTTATGGAAATATTATATATATGTTGTTTCATTTAACTAAATAAATAATTGATCTAACCATTCAAGCTGTACTCTTCCGTTCATGCCCTCCTATTAGTATCAAAACATTTGTTGGTCTCTTATAATTATGGATTTTGCCATCAACACGAAATTTGACTTTGTCTAATCAAGTTCGATCTATAATTCTTTTCAAAACTTTTAATTTTTCTGTTCCGTACTGTTCACCTTAATATTATTCGTTGTCTCGTACTAATCTGTTATATGTCTTAGTTTGCTTTCTATTCAGTATCGATAGAAAGCAAAGGCTTGATATATGAATTGTAGTTTTAACGAAATGATCACGTGTCAATTGATATTAACACGTCACCCCTTTTCTATAGACCCTTGAAGTACATATGGCCCACTCATTTAAATGCATTTAGACGTAAACATGCACATTCGAGGACACGTATAATAGTAATGGATAATTAATTACGCGCGGCGGAAAATCTATATGTATGCCTACATAAAAATATGATGTTTGTGCATATGTGCGCGTGCGTGTTTGATAATGATTTAAAAACAATTAAGCGTAACGAAGGCCACCAACATACGTAATCTAGCAGCTATAAATACAATACAAGCATGTTTTTGGTGAAAATATATTGATATATTAAATTTGGAGTTACTTTTTTTGGTGTGATTTAATAAGGAGTACACTCGTGATGAAGGGCGCTGAAAATGACTCTCGAAATATCGAATTTGCAAATTGTGGCGGTGAAAAAATATAAGAAAGCAATAGCTTGACTACCAATAATGCAATTTGTTTAGTCAGGATACGGGAGGTAATGAAGAAGTGGCTGGTATCGTGAATAATAATAATAATGTCTGGCCATGAGATTTTGTGTCAAACATTTCTATCATCCATACTATCAACCAAAATGGTCTCAGTAGTCCGACATGCAGGATGTGGAAATAGCCCATCCAGGCGTTGTCACAGTCAGCTCATTGTGTTTATAAATTAGATTCGACATTAATGGCATATAAAAGTGCGGGCAAAAACAATTCTTCGGTCCATAACTTGTTCTCTATCTAAGGATTACCTATATCACAGAGTTATAGACAGTGGTCTTTCATATCTCATCGGCATAAGGTAGGACAGGAAATTTAGCGGACTTGCACGCATTAGGCTCGGTGTTTATGGAAGTGGAAGAACGAGTCATTCGCATAACTGGTCAAAGGTAATTTCAGCTACGATAAAAAACCTATAAATACCAGCACAAACGGATCCGGGCGATCTCATTGGGGATCCCAAGAAGACAAGTTCGTTGGCAAATAACAACAAGACGCTATAAAGCACGATCTGATGTTTCATATCAAAACTGTCCATAGTTACAACTTTCGTCGACTATATTATTATTATCATCATCATCATCATCATCATTATTATTATTATTATTATGCACAGCCACAAAAGCTAATAGTAACTAATACAATGAAACTAACATTGGTTGCACGGGCGGTGATAACAATTACGTTTTAATCAAGTTTGCGATCTTGATATAAATTCGTGACCTATTATGTACATACATTTATCAGTATAAACTAAGTATTGTATAGTGTGTAAAAGGCAATTCATCCAGTAGACCGGTTTCGACCTTTTTGGGAACTCATCACGTACTGTCCAGAATTCGCAGCGGTCAGGGCTCGAACCTAGGAACGTCTGCATCGGAATCTGATGCTCTAACCACTGAGCCACCATCCCAATCAATTGTGTGGCCTATCTGTACTATATGACGTGTAAGATCTGATCTATTAAAACGGCCATATTTGCATGCGTTTCTATGTTTCCAGCTTCTTACCTTAAATGGGCATATAGTTTCATCGGCATACATGATGTTACAGTCGTTAAATGCAATATAAACACTTCTGTTTTGTCTAACAGTTGAATTTTCTCATTTTGGTTCGGAAGTGTAGTGCCTAGGATAAGGATTTGTTTTAAAATGGTACGTATATTGTATTTAATTCCTAATGTTTTTATTTTCCTACTTGGTTTGGAGTCAGGTATTAACATGACCCACCGATCCTATTTTGTTCTACCTTACTTCATGAATTTCCAATTATTATTGAATTTAATTTATGGCGCTCATAGTAGTTTCTGCTATTAATTTTAGAAGATACCGATTAGTACCAAAATATTTCGCGTCGTCTCTTGAAGCTGTTAGTCGCAAGCTTATAATTGTCAATGGTTGTAAGATACCGATTTTATTCTTTAGTTTATTTTACTTGAAATTACGAAGGATACCCGAGTAAATATCTCTGCTATAAACATCTCGTTCTAATTTTGTACCATGCGGCAGGGTGGGTGAGTGGTTAAAGTACCAGATTCCGAAGCAGACGTGCCCAGGTTTGAGCCCCGTCCGCGGCTATATTCTGAGTTCCCAATAAGGATGAAACCGGTCTACTGGATGAATTGCTTTTTCCACACTATACAATACTTAGTTTATACTGATAAATGTATGTACATAATGGGTCAGGTGTTTATATCAAGATCGCAAACTTGATAAAAACGTAATAGTAACTAATGATTCACTGCTATATAACCAGAAGAAGCGAAATAAAAAGAAGAAAATTTTTATAAATAACAAGAAAACTAATTTAGGCACACGAATTATAAGTGAGATTTACAAGAAAGAGAGAGCTCCTAGTTACTATGAGTATATTTGTCTAGATAACTACCAGAAGTGAGGCAAACTAAACCTCTAAACAACACCATTATGGTCAAGTCGGTTTTAAGGCAAGACAACAACAATAAAGCTTCCTTGCGGGTTTCACAGTATCATGTTATAACTTTACTTTGTACACACTAATACTTTCTACCAGCAGTAAATGACTCTCAGAAGCTTTTCATTTCTTTTTTGCTAACAGAACGACATGGACCGCAAAGTCGAGGTCAGAAAACCGGTTACCAAAAGAGCAGATTTCTACTTCAATAACGGTTAAAATGATCTTAACCATGATTGAAAAAATTTCAAAGATTAAAAAAATACGAAATTTAACCTAAGAACTAAATTGAAAACCATTCTTCACATCCAATACAAAATCTTATTTGACAGAGTTGTGTATTTTCAAAGTCGCCTTGCCTTTAAGTTTACTTTTCCTAGTTTACGTGTTTTTAGAGGTCTAGTTAGCCCCCTTTTCTGGTTTCTGATTAAGTATTTAGATCAGGTTGAGCCTGATATAAACACCAATCACATTATATATATATATATATATATATATATATATATACAAAGCGAATCAGTATAAAATAAGCATAGTATAATGTAAAAAAAGTAATTCATCCAGTAGACCGGTTTCGTCCTTATTGGGAAATCTTCAAGTATATGCAAGAATTTGCCACGGACTGGGATCGAATCTTGGCAAGTCTGCTTCGGAGACTATGACTCTAACCACCGAGCCAAACAGCCGCACAAGTAGGTCTTTCTATCTACGCTAGATCCATCCCCTCCTTAATCATTCATAATTCCTCGTCTAAATGTTTTCGGTAGTTACGCAGCAGGAAAAATTTGTGTTCCAATACCGATGAATTTCTGCTGCTGCTGATGATGACGACGACGATTACGATAAAAACAATGACAATACTAATAAGAAAAAATCTTTAGTGCATGTTTAATGATAAAATTAGCTACGGCAGCTCATAAATTTAGCGAAAATACATTATGTTCAATTAAGAATTACTTCGACCATGGTAAATGATCGAAGTGGTAATGCTACTAAAAATCGTACCATGCAAAAAAACACACGTTCAAGATTGCATACTAAAAATAGTTGGAAAATTAAATCACAGACTTATTTTTTAATCAATAAAACTACATAAATTAGATGAGGTATTTTCCAAATTAGTCCGACGAACGCGTAACTGCCTCCTTTAACAGATGTTCAGCCATGCAAGCATAATACAAAACTTAAGAAACTAGGCCAAGTACAAACTCTGTTCATTTTAACAGACAAATAAACGGCAATTCCATGAAAAAAGCTCTAATGTAAAAAACGTTTACTTGTATACGTCATATATTGAATTCCTCGAAAAATATTTGGTACTTAGCTAGCTTTGTGAATAATAAAACTTTACTTCAAAAATCATACTTCCGTAAACAAAATGATTTTAAGAGACTATGTTTGTGACTGTATATAAATTGTTCATCCGATATTTACTGTCAGGTCCAATGCGTCCAATGCGTCCAAGTCTACTAGACGGGAAAGCCGCATATCTAATTTAGACTTCCTTGTATATGCATTCCGGATGGATCCTCGCTTGTCAGTTTGCCGTCATGCTCTAATGGAGATCATAGAATATTGAAACGCGTCAGAACGTGAAACTGACGGTACATATGCTACGTCTTCCGACCAGTTAGATACAGCAGGATTGGTGCCCATAGCAAAACTGATTATTTCTGCTGGCACATAATCCAGCTTTGTTTATTATTTTAATTAATTTCGCTGTGTTATACTATTCTAAATAAAGCACTACAAATATTATATTTTTAAGGATAAAAAATAATGGTTGATGTGACATACCGATTTCAGAAGGGACCCCGAATTTATAGATTTATACCTATCCTAACACGTATGCTGCATAAGAAGAAATATTTAAATTTTGTTTGGTTTAACTAAAATTTTGAGAAAGCTTTCCATAAATACATTTACGTTTTAGCAATGTATATTTTTTATAGTAATTATTGTAGAAAATGCTCTGCGCGTAGCCAGTGAAGCTCCGAACTTGACGACTGACGGGCCCAAATGCAGGCATCACGATGGCATCTCAAGAATATGGCCGCAACTAGCTTCAATGGGTGAGCGCGACTGATAGCAATGCTAATTCGGTATTGAAGAATATTTATTAATACTAACTAACACACTTCACTGCCTATCGCTATTTTTATCCCTAAGTGATTAAGTAGAAAAGTCCTAAGATTTCAATCACAATTACTCAGGCACCACTGAAAGCCACTATCCATGGGACTCTGATCTCTTTCCATATGTTGAAGAAAACATTCCACCGCATTAAACCAATAAATCTTATCATTTAAAAGTTGCTCAATATTTTCAAAATGTTTGGTTGTTAGTAATTTTTTTAAAAATATTTCCACAAAACGTTCAAGAGAAAACCAAAACTCTATTCAAAACAGTAACTTCTAACATAGTAAGTTATCATTGTTTCGTTATATTCATTTCCTGAAAACTTAACTTAATTAACTTGCATAATTAAAAGCTGTCTGATTATTAATTAATCTGGTGCTACCGATATATTTCCGTTTTAGAATAACAAATAAATTAAGCTAGGCAGTGACAAATTGTAATTTTTCATTATTTGTAGAAAGCAAACGCTTGCATAAAATTTTAATTTTAAATAAATATAACAGAGAGTAGTTTTTATCGATTTAACACTAAAAATTGTAACCACAGATCCAACGTTAATTAAATCCTCACAGCGAACCTATGACCGAAATGGTTCAATTAAAACTAATAGGTTATACTAAAGTTTGCATTTACGGAAGCATTGTGCTAGTTTTAAATAAAACCCAATCCCATTGCATTTGACCAGCCGCGCAGCCTAGCAGAACTACAGTCAGTCATACGGACTGACGCGGTTCAACCTTTCATGGTAACCAGCATAGCACGACGGCAAACTGACTGGCGAGGATCAAACCGCAATGCATGTACATAGAAAGCAAAATTAAATATGCGGCTCTCAACTCTAGTAGTCTCGCATACTTTGTACCTGACTGGAAATGTCGGCTGAACGATTTCTATGCAGTCACGAACATTACCGCCATATACGTATATGTTATACAATTGATGGCGCGGATGATGATAACAGTTTTTAAATAAAGTTTGTGAGTTTGAAATAAACACCAATCCCGTTGTATCTAACTAGTCGCACAAAAGCAAAACTATTGTCAGTCTCACGAACGGATGCATGCAGGAATACTATAGGTAAGAGCCGCATAGCTGAACTCAGCTTGATCCTTGTTAGTCAGATTGCTGTCGTACTCTGATGATGTTGAAAAGGGTTAGTGCGTGTAACTGACTGTATCTTTACTATATTGTGCTAGTAGTTAGATACAATGAGATTGGTGATTATGTCAAGATTGCAAAATTTTTTTAAAGAACTGTTGTCACCACTCGCGCAAGCAATGATTGTTTAAGTCAAAGTATTCAGATAGTAGGAACTGGTACAACGCCCCACACCAAATAAATCTCCAAATAACGTGACGGGTTGGCGACCCTATGAGAGTCCAAATAATGAGCAAAAAATGCGTTTCAAAGGGATAATAAATTCTGCTTATGCTAAAATGCATATGATCTCTATGCCTAAAATTAACTAGAACCTTTCAGATACATAATGCCTCATATCATTCACTAATATTCACCACTCCTGAGATATATGAAAGTGTAAATATATAACAAAGCGTCATGGCGTCACCATAAACATAGAGCTATGCAATATCTTGTTCTCAGATTTCAAATGCAGGTAATCTAACTAAAGTCTACAATTTCATTGTTGAAAAAAACAAAATTCATCTAGCCTTACCTAACACGAAGTCTAGTTGATATCAATTTATATTATGTGTCAGAAAGTGAAAAGGTGAGCTTGATGAAGGTTAACAAGCTCTAGTCGGTTTACAATAATCAGAAATTTGAATACTTTCTAAAAAAAGCGAATGAAAAATTACACGATAAACATTTTGCTTATACAAAACTGTGCCACGTAAGCCCTCCACCATTCACTCTAGCAACTTATACAATAAATTTCTATTCACAAGGCTACGACCACTGCAAACTCGGTGCCTGGTATATAAATGGAAACCCTACACCCATTTTGCGGTAAGCCATTATTAGCAGAAGCAGTCTTCAACTAAGGTAAGCTTATTTTAGGCTTTTCATAACGGAATCAAGTTTCATAGTAAAAAAAATCGAAGAATAAAGAACGCCAGCAACAGACGCCAATAGCAAGCTAAAACCGCAAGGCAGGAACACACATCCACCGAAGTTGCTAGCAAACGCATCTGAAGTTGTTAGTATTGTTGTTATTTTACGCGCATTTATAGTCTGTGATAGTAAATAATTTACTAAATTTGATGTTCCAATGCAACAATACAACATAGGAGGTATTTTTTTAAAGTTTTTTTCTGATAAGTTACATATACAAAATTATGCATTCAGTATTAGTAACAAGTTAGTTCAAATAGAAGCAGAAGGATATGCCAGTCAGTATGAACAAAAGTTATTTATTGTAAAATGTCAAACCGCTTTTGATAATCGCCGAATATCTCGACAAACATGCGCTTATCTATATATCTATCTCCTTCTATCGATCTAACTATTTATTTATTTGTTCATCGAACTATGCATGTAAGTCGCTATCAATATAACTTTTTCAAAAAATTATGTGACAAATATCCAATTCCGAAGGTACTATAAATTAATTATCAGATCAGCCAAACGCTTTCATCGTTCATTTCACTAATCTTACTTCACAAATCTTTATTGAAAATAACAAATAAAACGCTTAAGCTATAGAGTTTGCAGAGGCGAAATAAAAGTAGAATTTACAAACTACCCTACTAGAGAAATTTAAATAAACATTAATTATTGTTATGTAAACTTTTATGTCTAGCAAATGAACTTATGCGAAACTGGGTATATTATAATTATTTTATGTTGTGACAAATACAGCATTGTTCCCAAGTCATCCTTTCATTTAAACTATCGGAGATATAAAGTAAACACCAATTCCATTTTATTTAACCAATCGTCGAACAACATAACAAAACTACCGCCAGCCATGTTATGTTGTTCCACGACTGGTTAAATACAATTGGATTAATGTTTGCCTCAAGCACGCAAACTTGATTAAAGAATTGTTACCACCACCCGCGCAAATAATTATTGTTAAATTGTATTACCTATATATGTATATGTGGCGAAAGCTGCAAACAGTTAATGTTCATGACTGCATAGAAATTGTGCAGCCGACATTTCCAGTCAAGTTCAATGTATGCGAGACTGCTAGAGGTGAGAGCCGCATATCTAAATTTGATTTCCATATATATTCAATGCGGTTTGATCCTCGATAGTCAGTTTGCCGTCGTACTCTGATGATGATCATGGAAGGTCGAAACGCGTCAGTGCGTTGCGGCTGGCGGTAGTTTTGTTATGTTGTTCGACGACTGGTTAAATACAATGGGATTGGTGTTTACTTCAAGCTCGCAAACTTGATTTAAAGAATTGTTGCCACCACCCCGCAATCAATTATTGTTATCTGAGAAACAATTGTCGGTATTCTTCATCTGTCCACAATTTATTACAGGTTTTAGTAACAGACTCATTGAGAAAGTTGGCTAACGCAGAATTTTTCCCAGTTCATCCTTTTTTGAGAAATATTTGATTATTCCTAAGACCTGTAATGAATTTTAGATTGAAGAAGGATACCAACAAAGATATCCGAAATATTTCAAACAATAGAATTAACCTGAAATTTTTCTTGGTTAGTCACAACACAGATCAGGTAAATAATCAACTTTCAGTTCTTCCCGTTGAAAAGAGGAACCGGAGTCAATCCCTTGTTAGTCAAAGCAAGGATCGGATAGGCAGTTATTCAATTTTAACAAACATTAATATATAATTGTGATAAAGTTCAACTGCGAAAATTTGAAGAAATTTTGCATAAGGTATTAGTGAATTTATTCCCGTCAGTGTGCATTTGTCAATAATAATGAGAAGCCTGCTAGCACGATGTGCAAGTTTCAAGAGAGTAATACCCTCTGCTCATGCTGACCCCGATATGACAAATCGGATGTAAAATTAATTTTCACATTTCCGATACGTATGAAAAGGCAAATCTTTAACAAAGTGCTATGACGACGGTGTCAACCACGTCTCGATGGCCAATCGTACATGGGCTAACGGGGCTATGGCGGTGGTGTCACCAGGACGTGGTGGATTTCCGACCGGAAATCGGATCTCCTATAAAATACCACATGAGCCCGACGACGGCACCATGACTCGGCGTGTGTTCCCCGCCACAAAAGGGTTCAACAGCCACAGGATTACATGGACTCCTGGACAGTACCCCGTACTTCCGAATGGCGAATGAGCTCTCAACAGCCACCGGCAACCATGCAACTTACTGCTGCCTTGCAGACTGCGCTTGGATGTGCAAAGGCTAGAGGTGCGTCCTCGATCAAAAAGCCGAGTGGTGAGGGGACACCACTTGTACCGAATTCCCAAGAAACTCCATGAAATGTCATTGGAGCCGGCTTATCCTCCAAAAGGAGTCAGCCGCAGTAAAGTAAAGTAAAGTAAATTGACTGCATATCCAAAATCTATTTACTATTTCATGTTCAGGCGCAAACTGATGAAAAACGTTAATTGCCTTCAGCGACTATGGCACAAGTGATGTACTCGTACAGAAATCGACTGCTACTCGATTTGTCACTGTTTATATCCGCAATAGTGGATATGGCAACGTATGACGAGTTGTTAAATAAAAATGAAACCGTTGTCAAACAAATGCATGTATTTAAAAAAATGTTTTCGGAGTGCCAGCTTCATATTTTCCAATGCTGCGTTTTGCGTACGCAGGTAGTAGCTTTGCACGGACAGTTTCACAAAGATCCGATTGATCATAATTTCCAATTTTGTTTTTTCTTTGATCGGGTTGAGTTTGTATTCGTCCCAATGGAAATGCGGTTCTATCACATCTTTGGTTACTGGCGACGTTTCAGAAGGTGAATCCCCTTTCCATCTTCAGGCCAATTAGTCTACTTATTTCAACAGCACAATACTCATAATAGCAGATTTAAGAAAATGTGGTAACCTCGTTCCAAAACCGTTCTATTTATTTTTTTTGACTCAACACTGGTTTTAAACATAGAATTTGTCTCAGTAACTAAACTAAATGTATAACTAAACGAACATTGGTTGCGCGGGTGGTGATAACAATTATTATAATCAAGGTTGCGGTCTTGATATAAACACCTGACCCATTAATTACTTACATATGTCAGTATAAACTAAGATTTGTATAGTGTAGAAAAGGCAATTCATCCAGTAGACCGGTTTCGTCCTTATTGGGAACTCATCAAGTACTGGCCAGAATTTGCCGCGGACAGGATACGAACCTGGGAACGTCTGCTTCGGAATCTGGTGCTCTAACCACTGAGCTATCCTGCCGCACACTACACTACACACAATTTTCAGTTATATACTAACTAATGTAACTTGGTTAGTCAATTTTCCTTTAGGTGGAGCTCATATGGCATCCATTTAGACCCAAAGTTCCAACTAACCATGCCCAATCTGTCATTACTGAGCAGACACCACATTACATGGGGAAATGGTATTGAAATGAACATTTATATAATTAAACGAACATTGGTTGCGCGGGTGGTGATAACAATTGTTATAATCAAGGTTGTTATCACCACCGCATCTTTCAAAGTGAACATCATAGCGACACTTAGGTCAAAGATTAAAGAGAAAGGTAGGACCATCATATATATATATATATATATATATATATATATATATATATATATATATATATATATATAGATAATTGACTAATATGTAGACTAATTGGCCTGAAGATCGAAGGGGGATTCACCTTCCGAAACATCGCCAGTAAACAAAGATGTGATAGAACCGCATTTCCGTTGGGACGAAAGCAAAGTCAACCCGATCAAAGACAAAAAAAATTGGAAATTGTGATCAATCGGATCTTTGTGAAACTGTCCGTGCAAAGCTACTACCCGTGTACGCAAAACGCGGCATTGGAAAACAAATGCATGGTCTATGAATCAAAATTCTGTTAACCTCAGCTCTATTCATTCAGTTGGTTTGATCACACTATGGCTTAGTATTGCTGATAAAGTGTTTATTGAAAACATTTGTAAGAATTATGCCGTAGCTACGCGCATCCCACCCATGTTCTAGTCCACTAAAAGCTTTAAATCTACTTTTCGTGATTTTTTTCAATTACCTTAATCCCAACCTAACGCATCCTAATCATGACAACAAAAACACACAACAGTATAAAGAAAATTACGTCTTTTACAGGCTGGATTAATTATATTTTCTTAGATCGTTAACGCTAATTCTGAGGTTTGTATAATACGAAATTAAAGTCTTCATTAACTACTGCACGTACGCACGAAAACACACACACAGAGGCATTTATATATTTAGGTATTTGTATGCATATAAACACCATAGCACGACTACATACATGAAAGATAATGTTATAGTATTAATCTAATTAATCCATCCAGGCACGTGACCAATCAAACGCATAAAATTGGGTTGGGGAAAATTATTACAAATCAATTACGCATGTTTACATGAGGTTTTCCCCTTTATTGGCATATTATTCTGGACCTGTTTGAACCAACTTCTTACTGGGCACGTTAAACATAATAAATAAATCAATTATGATAATGTTCTAGCAATTACTTGATCTGCATTTTGACTAACACTGGCTGAATTCCAGCTGTTTTGTTTCTTCAATACATTTCGGCGGCCGTAGTGGGTCCCCTTCTTCAGTTGACCCATAGTCAGAAATTTAACAAAACGAACTAATGAAGAAAGCTCACTTGCCTCAGGAGAAGCTACTTTAATTGCGTGTATTTGCAGTACAATTTGACGGCGTTTTAGCTAAAATTCCATGTCAAATGGTGATTAAAAGAATGAAAAATTGCGAAACTGGATTAATTGAAATTACCTGATCTGCGTTTTGACTAACACAGGCTGAATTCCAGTTGTTTTGTTTCTTCAATATATTTCGACGGCCGTTGTTTTGTAAAACTTGCGATGATGGGTCAACAGAAGATGGCTGTCGATAACGGCAACCGAAATATATTGAGGGAGCAAAACAACTCAAACTCAGCATTTGTTAGTCCAAACGCAGATCAGGTAATTTCAATTAATCCGGTTTTTCAATTTTTCATCCTTCTAATCTTCTAGCAATGCTTGACACTCGATTAATAATTTAGTAGTTTAATACTCGGTTTGAAATATTTGGCGAAAGAAGTAAATTGCCAAAATAAAATTTTGTCACAGTTATAAAAGTATAAGGAATTGAGTACAAAAATATGGATCTACAATCAATAAAATAGAGGAACTAGCTTGAAGAATAGATATAGATCAAGCATAAGAGAACGAGAAAATGGAAGAGAAATAATGAAGGCGATAAGATTAAATTAAACTATCGAAATAGGCATAAATTAAGAGAACCAATAAAGGAAGTTTTATATTGGCAAAGTACGGTTTAATTGAATTCATTTTGTCGGTATAAACTAAAAATAGCATCTGACAGAAAATGTAATTCATTAGCCAGGGTGGCTTCATCGATAATAGATGTTCGTATACAGTTACATTGCTGCAGCCTGGATTCCAATCAAGGAGCATCCGGTTCATAAACATTTAACTCATCCACTATACCAACAAAGCCCAGTATTGCGTGTGTGTTTCAGTAATCTATCAGTTACAGGCTTTTCGTCAGCCGTTCCTGCGATTAGGTTTCAATTATATATCGCATATCCAGGTGGACTTATAATGGCAGATTGGAGACAACTAGTCGGCTCCTTAGGTCGGAACTGAAACCCAACAGGATCCACCTAAAAAACTGCTAAAAACAGAAGTTAGTTTATAAATGACAATTGTTCGCAATGTACGACTTCAGTTGCGTAGAAGATTTGTTGCAAGAATGTGAAACAATATTTTCAAGTATAAATGTCAATCACAACAGTTCAGGAAACCATTAATCGGTGCTCACTGTAGAAGAAACTTATCTAGTTGATAAATTGGATTTCTATCTTACGCAAAATTTGTTAAATTATATATATATATATGTGTGTGTGTGTGTGTGTGTGTGTGTCTGTGTGGGCGCAATATTTAGTGATCCTATACAAACAACATGAAAAATCATACCAAAGCTGATTAGGAACTATTTAAAAAACAGGTTAGACCTGGTAGAACGAGAAATATCGATTTTATGTAAACTGTCAAAACAGATGAAGTTACAATAAAATATGTTCCGAAGCGTAAGAACCAGATTCAAAGATTTAAGTGTACATCCAAATTCCGTGAGGAGTCGAATTAAATCAATTGCAATATTGTAAACTCTACAAGTATGTTCGACTAGCTAAAATTAACTTCGATTCGAGCTTTTGCTCTCCGATGTAATTGTTTATTTGTGTTAAATAGACATAATTGCGAAATAGGAAACAATATTTGTGCGAATAACTAAAACAATGTGATGGGTGTTTATCTCAAGTTCGCAAACATGACTTAATGAATTGTTATAATCACTCACATAATCAATGATTGTTATATTGTATAACTTATATGTATGTGGCAAAAGCTGCAAAACTTTATGTTTGTGATTATATAGAAATTATACAGTCGACATTTCGAGTCATATGCAACGTATGTGAGACTACTAGAGATGAAAGTCGCATATCTGATTTTGCTTTCCATATGTATGCATTGTGGTTTGATTCTCACTAGTCAAATTGCCTTCGTGCTCCAATGATAATCATGGAAGTTAGAAATGCTTCAGAACGTGTGAATGACGGTAGGTTCACCATGTTGTCCGATGGATTAGATTTAATTGAATTTTTGTTCAGCTCACATAACCTTGGCACATATGTTGTTGTGTTAATTGAATTATTCTAAATTCGTTATAGTTAAAAGAGTGCGGCTTTTTAGGCAAGGTTACTGGAAACTGAAATATTACCATCTGGCTCTCGTGGATATACCAAAAACAAGGTTAATAAGAAGCAGTGAATACGGTCTAAAGTTAGCTAAATTAATCTCCGGGAATTTTTATTTAAAAAGTTAACACATTCGGCGAAAATATTAATTTAAATAGTAAAATGTCACAATTAAATTTAATTACAAAATAAAGGTATTATTATTTTTATGTTAGTCCATGTATTCTACCATCGTGTTTTTCAAACAATTTGACATATGAATATGAAAGTACAAGCCAGATTAATAGAGCTGCCCGTATAAAATTCGATCCTAAACTTTTACCATTTTCGACAGTGTACGTATTTATCAGTTGTGTAGCACGCAATATACCTGTCACATTCGCCAAATTTCATTTAAGACAAAATAATATGCCAATAATCATTGTAATTAGAGGATAAAATTCTTAATTGTTTACTTTATTTTCGTTGGTGAATAACCATTAAACTCAAATATGACTAGGTATCAAATTCAATTATTAATACTCGGCATAAAGAGTTGCACATTTCTAGCAATAAATCCCAACAATTAAAACTCGTTATTAAGCCTTTGCGTAATCAAATTGCTAGGCTTTATTTAAGTAATTTTAATGCCAAAATACAACACAACAACAAATATATTAAGCAGAGTACTTCCCTGAATACTAGGATTTCATGCATAGTAAACTGAACCATACTCGATCTACACTGCACTCCCCTTGCCTAAGAGTTTCACTGGAATACAATATATGGTTACTGATAACAGACTTTGAAACAAGTTTAAAAAGACCGCTCGCAATTTCTAGTGCATAAAATTAGCAAAATAATCAATTTCAACCGAAAAAGTAAGTATGACTGAAGATGATAATGAAGTTTATGGAAGTCAGTAGTTTTAATCAGAAGAATAAAAGTAGACGAATTGGTGGATTCTAGAAGGTAGCTTAATGAATAATTAACGTTTACGTTTGAGTTCACACTAGAGAAATAATTAAACAAGTGGAGAACCAAGAAAGCCTATGACCTATTCTTTCGTTGAGAGTGTCATTCAGCAGCGCTTCACGAGTTTCGTTCCAATAATGTGCCTGGTTTCAAAAAATGAGTAGCCATCATCCAGTGAATCTCACCTGCAATCGAATGTAATAATCAACGGCCAGTTAAATGGTGACTCATTAAATCATTTAAGAATTCCGATTAAACAGTTAGGTCATTAAATGACATATGTTTCCTATTAGTCTAAATTGTAGAATTTAGTAGTAAGGAAGCTGGCAGTGGCAACTATTCAGATGCACTGGACGGCATATTTGACGATGGTTATAATAAGAACTATAAAATAAAGGAATGTGTTTTCCACGATTTTGACAGTCCAAGTAACAGAATTAATAATATTTCAACAATAAATTTTAATCTTTTCTAAAATTTGATAACAAATAATTATGCACAGAATGGTGACTCAAGCGATCAGACTAACTAATCGTGAAAAATCTTAAGAAACATATGATCGGTGCCTTTAGTGTATAAAACGATATATACGTTAATTCCAAAAATTTTGTTTAAATCTACGTATTCGGAAGGGATGAAAGCCATCAGAAGAATTGGTTAGTGAAGCATAATTTATTCCTTCAAATAAAAATGGATTACTTAAATTCGTTAGCAAATACTAGGAGATTGACGACGTCGCCCGAGGGGACTGAAAATACATTTCCCATCGGAAGGACAAAAAATTATATAGCATCGAGAAATACAGACTATAATTTTTTTTCATTCATTAGGACCTCACTAAAAGAATCTGTCATCTGACGGACTTTTCTACCAATGAGTTTTGACTAAAATTTAAAGCCAAAAAACCACAGACTTTGACAACTGAAATAATGCTAAATAAAATAGATTGCCTTACTAAAATAATTACACGCAGATAATGAGATATTTTTCGTATGCAAGCTGTAAGGAAATTAATTTAATACATCATATTTCTTGGCGCGGAGAAATATAACGAGTAAGGCCAAAAAATGTACTTAGGTACCAAACTATCCTAAAATTATAAGTAAAGTTTGTCAGAATTTATTTGAATAAAATACTTCATAAACCCGATAAAAATTGTCCCGAAATCCAAGAATGCCGATAGGGAAAGCAGAAAAAATTAAACTAGACTAGCGAAGACGAATATATATATATATATATATATATATATATATATATATATATATATATATATTGATAGTTTCTAATTTCACCATTTTTTTAAAATGTAAGGACAAAACAACGTACTCCATGGAATAACATTTATTAATAAATATTATTTCTACCAGTATCTACAGCCATTGTTCTGGATTCGTTAGTATATTCGTTCATCCAATCCCACTGTACATGTTACGGACGCAATTACAATGAAAGCGATGACACACCAAATGACGTTACGCAAAAGTAGTGGTCTAAATTGCGCAAAAGCAGTGGTCTAAATTTCGCAAAGCAAAGGCCAGCATAGCGAAAAGGAGATTGGTTACAACACATGTACAGTGGGATTGGATGAACGTATATACTAACGAATCCAGAACAATGGCTGTAGATACTGGTAGAAATAAGATTTATTAATAAATGTTATTCCATGGAGTACGTTGTTTTGTTCTTATATATATATATATATATATATATATATATATATATATATATATAATTGTCGCCTTTCAAAAGTGAAACTATCTTTTTTAACAAGACCATTACAGTTACTTATGCAGACTTAATGGAAATATATTTCAATCCGATACGTTATATTTATAATAACCGAAGTTTGATCATCTTATCCCAGTACCATCATTAAGTTCTTTTAGATTTACAAATAGCAACAAAGATGCGATAGAAAAAAAGTAGATATTTAGACAATTTTCTTTCTTCACTTTAATAAAAGTAGCCAACTTCTGATCATCATCGTCAAAGAAATGACCAGGTAGTACCAAAGTTATCAAATAAGTGCATGTGGGATAAAGCAGGTTAAAAATGCTACACAATAAAGACAAGAATGTTAAGCCACTGTAATTGGTGCTAGGAAAACCACCAATGCTATGCAGACCAAAATCTTTTGATACTCCAAAGTTCACTCTGCCAATACGCTTTGATAGGCAAAAAGAGTGCTGAAGAAGAATAAGAACAATTGAACAACTCGACACAGTACTAGTATATACTTGAAGTTAAATGAAGACAAATTTGGAATGAAATCTGTGTAAAATTGATTCCATTTAAAATCGAAATTTTGGTTCGGCATAAATATGCAAAAATTTAATTAAAGAGGAGAACCTACGTTAATGCGTTTTCCACAACGAGTAAACGTTTTTTTTCAAAGTGAATACTGTTAACGATTGAGATTTTGGGCATAAATGCGAAATTACGTTCAGTAGGTCCCTAATTCTGGTAATCGCAACACAGTTCGCAAAAACAGAATTTAAAAAATTAATTGGCTTCGAAGGTGTGGAAAAGAGTATCAGCAGCTAGTAGCAAGTTTTTGCTCGTTTTTAAACATGTAAGACATTTAAAATAGTAGCAATGACGAGCGATACCTTCGTCTATTGATTCAAAAAGGTTGGCTTCCAATCGGTTTGAAGTCCGAATTACCGATGGAGTTTCCAAAAAGTAAAATCATAGTCTAATATAAAAATATTACCTTTCCAACCAAGATTAATTAAATTACTCCTAAGAACTACTGTAGTCATTCATTTGCCTTGGGCAGAAATTTACCTGTTTTAAAATCTACCAAGCAGAGAGTTATTCTGCACGGCACTGTGAATGTGATTGTTTGATTTGCAAATTCAGCAAAGAGAAGAGTATTGAAATGAAAATTTATATATTTAAAAAAAAATTGGTTGCGCAGGCGGTGATTACAAATATCTTTAATCAAGTTTGCGATCTCGATATAAACACCTGACTCATTATATACATGCATTTGTCAGTATAAACTAAGTATTCTCTAGTGTAAAAAAGGAAATTCATCCAGTAAACCGGTTTCGTACTTATTAAGAATTCATCACGTATTCTCCAGAAGTTGCCGCGGACAGACGTGCTCAGGTTCGAGCGCTGTCCACGAATATAACATGATGAGTTCCCAATAAGGACGAAACCGGTTTACTAGATGAATTACCTTTTCCACACCAAAAAAATAATTAATATATACTGACAAATGCAGGTAAAGTGATGGGTCTTCAACGCACGAAATCCATCCCTTTTTTATTTATTGCCTTCCACATTTTTGAAAGCAATAATAAAAACGAGCATTAGTTTCGCGGGCGGTGATAACAATTACTATAATCAAAGTTGCGATCTTGATATATGCACCTGACCCATTAATTACCCACATATGTCAGTATAAACTAAGAATAGTAAAGTGTATAAATGGCAATTCATCCAGTAGACCGGTTTCGTCCTTATTGGGAACTCATCACGTACTGGTCAGAATATGCTGCGGACAGGGCTCGAACCTGGACACGTCTGCTTCGGAATCTGGTGCTCTAACTTCGGATCCAGACTACCGCACACTACACACAACTTTCAGTTATATACTTACTAATATAACTTTTAATGTAACTTAAAAGAGGCAAGCTTAGTTGATCAGTCCTAAGTAGAGATTTATGAGATAAAACTTTGTGAATTTGAATTAATTTACCGGGATCAGAAATAAAGATTTACGAAGAAATAAGCATCTAAATTCAGCAATAAACTGTCCTGCTTTTATTATTTTTCTCTATTGACATTTATACTTGAGACGGATTTAGCAAAAGGAATTTCAGATTAGTAATAAAATGAATTTTCAACTGCCCAATCTATACACTCATGAATAAATTAGTTAATAGTAGAAATAGTTTTTTGTTTAAACTTATTGATATGATTAAAGTTTTAGCGTAAAGTACAATCAAAATGGTCGATTACCTAGATTCCTGTAATATTTTCGTTCTTACGATAGTAAAATTCAATTTTTCTCAAATCTTTACACATTGTAGTTGACATATCTGTAGTAATAGCACACAAGAGTCTCTATCTTGACGTCCATACACTATATCTACTGCTACTTTATAATCAAATCCTGATTTCTCTGAACAAATGCTCCAGTAGACAACCAGGAACATCCAAGCTAGCATTCGACACTCGCGATGCCATTTGTTGTGCGAAATAAGGATGACAAATTTATTAAACGACACTAAGATTAAATTAAATCCGTCTTCTCAGTAATCGCACTTTATTCCGTTAAACATGATTCCTTCGTCGAGCAACATAACTTGGAAACCCGCTCCGAAAATCTGTAATCGATGAGTGGACAAAACATTCGTATGTAACAGAAAAATTGCTCTCTGGATATTATGGAGCACTAGCAAAATAATGGATCTCTAAACACGAAAATTCCAATTCGATGAACGACAGCAAACAAGATTCTTTGAAAACAAGGCTAAACAGTTGCCATCATTGCGAAAAAGTTGCTGCTCCTTGCTTTAGGTTCATAAATAAAATTTTAATATCCTGCCAAATTGACTGTTTGACCTGTTCGATACATTAAAGCTGCAAGAAATTGGCAAAGTTCTAATTAAAAAAGTAAAATCTGCGTAAAAATTTGCGCAAATCAAGTAATTCTGCTGTATGCAAATTCTTATCGCAAAGTGCTGTAGAGATAAACCACTTAAAAAAGAATATACTTTTGATAGAACGAGCAAGGAACCTCAGGTGATGATATTAATGCAGCGAGTTTTGCAGTAACATTGAAAAAATGATGAAATTCTCTAAAGTTAATATATCAACTCTATCAAATTGTGAATTAAATTAGAATTATCGCCGAAAGGGTTCTGAGCACAGAGCTGCTGACCACAGATAGTTAAATCTATCTGGAAAGGGAAGTTGGCATGCATATGAAAGATCGTGCAGAGTTAGCCGACAGGTGATCATGGCACATATGCATCTACGCTAGGTATCGAGAAAAAAGAGAACGTAATGATCAACACTTCCACAAAACTTGAATATATAAACACAGAGTTCCTGACCGGTATGTCAAAATTGCCCAGAAACGGGTACCCAAACACTGCTCGGTTTCAGGGTGACTAACAAACTGCTAATATTCTTGGTGCCGAAGAATATGCAAACCTGCGGATTTTCTAGCCGTTCTGAGCGAATAATGTCTTAAAACAATGACAACAACATCGGGATGATTCCATTTGATGCCGTTCATACACAACACATGTGTCAATTTGCCAGACAATATTTTTTAAATATTTGTAAATTTCCAGGCATAAAGTCAGAAATTTAACCATTTATTCAGATAGCTATATCCGGACAAATCCCCTAGTAAGTGTCTCGGTGCAGGCTCAAAATGTATTCATCCCTCTTCAAATAAGTTTAATGAACAAATAGAAATGAAACCTTTATCAATAGATAAACGCTACATAATATAATGATCAACACAACAAACTTAACTGGGAACCTTTTTCCTATGCAAAATAACTATTTACTAGAATAGTGTCTTACAGATGCTTATATAATAAATAGTAACCAGTATACCCGACGATTTTTTCTAAATAATGAATAATTATTATTCCGATGAAATTCTGATTAATAGAAGAAAATTTGAAAATTGTAACCAAACTTCAATATTTATTAACATTTTTACTAAATATGTGTTTTAGCATACCGGTGTGATTGTAACCTAATGACAATTAAAGACAGTCGAAATTTTAATATTATATTTTACTTTATAGCTTGGCTAGAAACAGTTAAGCAAATTTTTGTTAATTTATATTATGTCAAAGTATAATTTTACTGGACACAAATTACACCGAGAACAACAATTTTTCGTCTTCGCCTTTGGATCCTGTTAACTTCTGGATTCCAGTATATATTTTCCCACTTAATTATCTATTGATTAGTGGGGGTACAAACAGCGTGATAAAGTAAACTATATCGCGAACATTAATGCAGTGTCACGAGATTGCTAGTCAATATTTCCGGATGTTCCAACTATTCACTGGAGTTTCTTTGGTAGCCCAGAACAACAAAGACATCACAAATATACAATCATGACCGAAAGAAGTATTAGCTCTAAATGCACAGAATGGCTGCTAAAATGCCTAAATTCTTTGTTCTACAAACGTAAGGCGAGAGTTGTTAATTGCCCCATTGTAGATTATTACCTTATGTGAATTATATATTTTTAAAGATACGAGCCTTAACATGTATTAGTCAACGTTTTAATCATTTTAATGTCTCAACTTCATTAACAGGATATATTGTGAAATCGAGATGCAATAAACGATTCAGCAAATAAATAACTTTCAACAAAGTAATGCACGCATAAAAAAGGATAATCATATATATATATATATATATATATATATATATATATATATATATATATATATATATTATATATATATATATATATATATATATATTGTCAGTAAAAACTAAACATAGTAGTAGGTAGTAGAGGCAAGTCATCCAGTATGACGGTTTCGTCCTTATTTGAAACTTAAAGTACTATCCAGAATTAACCACGGGCGGTAATCGAGCAAGGGACCATTTGCTTCAGAATCAATGAACTGCTTTTGTGTCCAAGTTCAATTTCTATCCGCAGCAAATTCTGTACAGACCTTCAAGAGTTCCTAATAAGGATGAAACTCGTATATTGGCTGAACTGCCACTGCTACCTAATGCGATGTTTATTTTATACTGCGATCGAAACCCTGCCATTTTACATAAAATCGACATGTACATAATTTAATTTGTTGAAAATTGACTAGTCGCATAAAAGTTTACTTTTATAACATTGACCTAAATGATACCTGGTCAAATTACGATCGAGGCCATACCGGCTACTACTGATCTGTGCCTAACAATGACGAAATCGCTCTAGTAAACGGTCAGCATTTGCAATAGTACACAAGTTTCATCCTATACAAAAAAATACAATCTATCCCAGACTTTTTATCTTAACTTAAAATATATTTCCCTAGTAGCATGGTTTTTGTCATATAATTGCAGGTCAAGGATGGCCATATAAAAAGGATTTCCTGTAGTATAGTTTGACGAAGAAACCATAATGAAACATAAATCTAGTTTATCTTTGAGAAAATAATTGAATGATAAAAAATGTGTTTATTTTTTAGCAATAGACCAATTTGTTTCTTGAATACTTATAACAGTATAAATGTAGGTTTTTCGGTTTTAAATATGCTATAATAGCTGTTCAAATTAGAATCTAAATAGTGGAAAAGAACATTGATATTTTTCATCCAAATAATATACTCAGACAAAAAGTTATTAAAACCACGCTCTGAAGTATTCTTAACGTTAAAACATGAAAGTATAAACACCTTTACAAAATATCCTAATAAACAAAACTCGCAAAGCTATGAAGTAATATAAACGAAAAAATAACTGATGCTAGCTAATAAACCAGACAAGTTTTTACAGTTATAAATTTACTTCGAAATAAAATTCAGTTAGCAGATGAGGTAAAAGAATAAAAACAGGTAGAGCACGATCTTGAAACCAAGCTATAAAACAAAAAATATTAAATTGAATACTAAAGCTCCAATAAATGATTAATCTCAAAGTCTTATCAGAGTAATAAAAGGGGGACTGTGCAAAATATCACTAGGCAATTGCGCTCTACTATGTTCAGCATAAAAATCGTAAATAATAAACAAAAAATCGGTATCAGATTGTGTTTGGAATTATAATGAGCGCGAAGAGGTCTGTCGGAATGCGCTGTCGAAATATCGTTCTGCGAAATAATTACCATGTTGATACAGGGATAAAGGGCAGCAAATTTGTTTTAAGCAGCAATAATAAAAATCAACAACCTTACGATATAATTCAAGTCTGCCAGATTGATTTAAATAATAATATAAATGAATACCGGCGCAAAAACTCAGCGACCCCATACTAATACCACTCACGCATGTCGCATATAATAAAGCGTCAGCACAACCGAATTCCTTCGTTTGAAAACTGGGTATACCCAATAAATAAATAGAATTGCCGTATAATTAAACTTTGCCAGCAGTGTACATTATCAAAATATGAACAAATGAATTGACTTAGCTTCATTAAATGCGTGTTTTATGCCGACTAACGCGTTGCTTATCTATGATAATAATAACTGACATTATTTCGACACTCACACATACACAAAATTCAAATATATAAGGTGAGGGAGTTAACCAATGTATTCAATATTTTGGAACATATTAAATAATCCTGTTGGCAAAAAATAAACTCCGAATGTTGAACTCATCAAAACATAATCAAGAAAATAAATAAGGGAAACAGAAAAATAGATTTTGATCCTACCAAACCATATCGCCATTTCAGAATGAGAAATATTGCTTTCTGGCGTTAATTTACTGTACTTCTACGCGTTTAGCCAAATGATTAGCCAATTTTAAAATGATTAAATAGAATAAAATCAAAGAAAGCAACTATATAAAATTAATGTTCATGATAACGTTCTAAAACGCAATTAAATCAAGCTGAACTAATTCAAGTGCAACATACAGTTGATATCAAGACAGATTTCTGGTCTGCCGAGAATTTTACATGTCGTATGACATTGATTTTAACTTGACGCGTTCACTAATAAACGACAAAAAATCTTAATGAAGTGATGTCTGTTTTAAATCGATTCAGCGAGATAAAATCGGTTTGGACATACTGCGTAATTACCTCAATCTTTACATAAGCTGACATTGCAAATGTGAACAAAGACTAACTTTCAATTTTACAATGATGTTCACAAACAAACCGTTAACCTGAAAACGATAGGGACATTTAAACCGACGTAAGAAATGAATGAGTTCTTTTCCGATAAATTAACAAATAATATATAGGTATAAACAATTATGGACAAATAAATAAAGGAAAAGTTTGACCATAATGTCAAAATAATAGTTTTTAGTTTATTTTTGTAGGTTTAACAGATAAACGGTTTATGAGAAAATAACTTTTTTTATCGTGAATGTCCGGTCTGAGTCAAAAAATTAAACGAACATTGGTTGCGCGGGCGGTGATAACATTTATTATAATCAAGGTTGCGATCTTGATATAAGCACCTGTCCCATTAATTACTTACATATGTCAGTATATATCTTAAGAATTGTATAATGTAGAAAAGGCAATTCATCCGAAGCAGACGTGCCCTGGTTCGAGCCCTGTCCGCGGCAATTTCTTGCCAGTACACGATGAGTTCCCAACAAAGACGAAATCGGTTTACCGGATGAATTGCCTTTTCTACATCATACAATTCTTAGTTTATACTGGCATATGTAGGTAATTAATAGGTCAGGTTCTTATATCAGGATCGCAACCTTGAGAATAATAAGTCAGAAAATTTCTGTATTGAAACAATTTTTCTGAATCCAAGGAATGAAATAAATATATCATACCCAATGGAACAGGAGTCTTAGAGAGAAAAATATGCCGGATTAATAAAGCTAAACATGGAATTTTTAATCCGAAGGAAAATATCTGCTTAATATTTTTTTCAAAATCAAGAGGTTAGCCTCGACATTTTCTCCTTTAGAAAGAGCCCCTTGCGCATATAGTAATAATTACTTTTTTCCACTATTCATCTTAGCAGCTAACAAGTTCTTACTTGCCAGAATTTCCCATCAAATTCTATTTTTCGTGAAAAAGCTAATTTCGTAATTAATAACGAATAAAAAGGTCTAATTAAACGAACATTGGTTGCGCGGGTGGTGATAACAATTATTATAATCAAGGTTGCGGTCTTGATATAAACACCTGACCCATTAATTACTTACATATGTCAGTATAAACTAAGAATTGTATAGTGTAGAAAGGCAATTCATCCAGTAGACCGGTTTCGTCCTTATTGGGAACTCATCAAGTACTGGCCAGAATTTGCCGCGGCAAATTCTGGCCAGACTTGAGTTCCCAGACGAGAACCGGTCTACTGGATGAATTGCCTTTTCTACACTATACAATTCTTAGTTTATACTGACATATGTAAGTAATTAATGGGTCAGGTGTTTATATCAAGACCGCAACCTTGATTATAATAATTGAATAAAAAGGTCAGCAAGAAAACAGAACCATGGAGGTAAAACTTGCTGGAAGAATTCGGTAACCGACTTTTTATTTTAAAGCAGAATTAAAGCGAAGCCCCAAATGTACTAGGTTCTTCTTTTTAGATACAGATACCCAAGAGATCAGAACAACAAACAATATATTCTGCATTTTTATACATATGACGGTTGCTTTTTTGATTTCATCCGACATCAAGAGGTAAATACACAACATCTCGTTGAAGTTGATGCTGAGATTTCAATGCTTTTGCATTAGTTTGTTTTTTAATTCTGCTCGCAACCATCTTTATTCAGTACATACGTGTAGCTTCTGTTGAATTAATTTATTGACCCATCATCAACATCATTATCATCATCATCATCTTTCACAGCAATATCAAAGGCATTAGTAACCGTTGTCTTACTCTTATATAACCCTAAATGGAGCAAACAAATCAGGAAATTATTTAATAATGACAAAAATTATAGTTTAAAGTGATTTATAAGAGAAGGACTGCGTCCCAATAGACCCGGCAATGTTCACAAACTGGCCAGCTTGTGCTCGCCAGTCGGCAAGCCATAAATTACTATGGCTACTAGTCATATTAATCTCTATGCTTCTTTTTTTTGAAGATTTTAATGGTCTCGCACGGTGTATGAATTTCTATCACACTCAGATGTATGACTCATAGATGCAAAACTAGTTGCGGAGTTAAAGCGATTTCATCGATCGGAAAGCAGATGGTCACTTTTCAACATTGTTATTGAACACTGGCTAATTTTAATTACTAACCGTTCATTCTGGATCCTCTTTTACTCATTATCTGATTCATAAATATATATTTCAACAGACATCAAGATTAGAATGTGGGCACAATTACTCATTCTACCATTTATAGCAGTTAGTTTAGTACTAATGGCATATAGCGATGACAAACCTTCCGGAATCAATCACGTGAGTGTACCTAAATTATTAGATACATCATGACTGTTAGCATTGGCCAAGTGTACACAATTTTCTTCGAAAATTTTAAAGTTTGCAATTTCTACTTCAGGTTGGCCGTTAGGTTAAGCAGTTTCCACTACGATGTATAGGCCACAATGTTTAGAGCAATATAATGACCACTGCACACCATAATTTACCGACCTATTCATATTCAGCTTTAATTGCATTCGAGAGACGTGGATCGGATTTCTAAAATACTACATTATTGCATCTTGCATGCAGTGTACCACCCTCGAAGTAACGAAACTAATCAAGATGAAAGTAAAAAATTGTAATACTGGAGATACGCTCACACTGAAATAAATGATTGCTTTCGCATGGCACACATGCTACTGAGCGCTAATTAGACAGTCTTGAATACAAGTTAAAATGAAGAGTTGCGGGGAGGAGACTACCACTTTATATTTCTCAAAAGGAATTTGCATCTGCGCAGTGTTGTCAACGTTCGAGCTGGTACCACAATTGACAGTTGCTATCACTTGTCCCGCAACCGTTAATTGTGCTGTGGATTTGACCGCATTTTTCTTGTGCGGGACAATCGATAGCACTCTTTAATTTTGATCATTTTCAGATGATCTGATTTTTGGCCTCGATTGATGGGTTCTCACTTGTCCCTTCTTTTTTTAAGCCTTCCATCAGCTGATTGTCTGTAAATGATGTTGGAAAAAGATTTTACATTGTTCTTTTCCCTAATTTTCGAGACCGAATTTCCAGTCTCATCTTCAGGGTTGACACAATACGCACAGGAATAAAACACAACTTGTGGCAAATGTTATTTTGTTATTGCCAATTTATATTCCGTTTTATTCACCTGATCTTTAACATAATGATACCCTAACACGGATTCTGCCAGAAGCAAAAGCTGATCTATTTTTACAATCCCAAAGTGAAGAAAGATTGTTCAAATAAAAGTGAAATTAAACAGAAAGGCAGCTAAACATCAATGAATTTAAACAGAGTGAAAAAATTATGAATAATTTCACAATTTAAAATTACATTATATAAGATCCATCAAAAATAAAATAATGAACAAAATAAAAAGTAAACTCAATAAGCAATTAATACTCACAATCTCTATAAATTTCAATGCAATAAAAAATAATACAAGAAGCGTTAATATCCGTAAAATAATGCTGTAACTAAATCGTAAAGTAAAAACCAATTGACATCACTATGCTGTAAGGAGAATTGATTTTAAAGAAGTTTATCTATAAAAATTAGTTTTTTCACGCCATCCTTATGATGTTTGGCGAGAATTACAAAATTGGACTGACTGATTGCAAAATTTTTTTTCAAAACAGAGATTTAAATATACCAAAGATAAGCTAGCTTTTTAAGGAAATGTAATAAAAAAGGGCGTACACGATTTACGGTGATCAGAAATCACCCTTAAGAGAGAATTATCTTAATGAAATTGGTCATGGAACAATTCTAATATTTACGCCAACAAAAATATTATTGAAGAAAAATCAAAATTCAGAAAGCTTTAGCAGCACCTATTCAACGGAATATATTTTTATAAAATCTATACATACCGAAACATGGCAAGCATGGTGGTAATATAATGCCACGGGACAAGTTCATAGTAGTGTTATAGTTTGAACAGCGAAAATGCTTATTCTAGTTTCTTGACGATCCCCTTTGATTGTTTGGATTCTAGATGCATAACCTTTAACAGCAGGCAAAGAGTTATTTGGAGCACGGATAGCGCCTGCGTTTAATATCAGGTATTGCGCCCAGCTTTCAACCCAGTCTGAGCCAACACGGAACATGTGTTGTAACTAACACTAGCAGGGTGTCTCAGTTGTTAGAGCTACAGTTTACGAAGCATACGTGCTCAGGTACGGGCCTGACCGCAGCAAATCCTGGACAGTACGTGAAGAGTTCTCCATAAGGACGAAACCGATCTATTGAATGAATTAGCTTTTATATATTTTACAATGCTTAGTGTATATTGAAAATGTATGTATATAATGGAACTGGTGTTTACAGCAAAATCGGAAAATTGATTCAAATAATCGTTAGTACCACCCGCTCAAACAAAGTCCGTTTAATTATGTAAATGAATGCCTTTGCCGTGCTAGCTTCATTTCCTGCAAATCGGCTTGTTTAGTCGAATGGTTTATTACGGACACAATTCGCAGGAATAATAATTTAAACTATCGTATATTGAAAGAGAAACCCCTTCAATATAGTATGATTTAATCCTTATTTCGTCGATTTAGTTTGCTTTCTAATTTCATGCACTATAGACTAAGCTACGTCCTAATTACAAAACTGTCATACATCTCAAAGGTAATCCAAAATTAGATCATTAATTAGTAAAAATATTCATTCGGATAAGGTAATTATTTATAGTGCTCTTGATTCCTTTACATTTCCAGGTGCAGTTTGTTTTTTTGAATTGATTTATGGGACCTCACTGGTCCAAAAACTCTGAAACCGTCGTCACGCTGCTTGTCCGGGGATGATGATGAATACATATTTTTCGAATTTTCGGAACTTCATTTTCAGTCTCATCTTCAGGATTGAAACCATACTCACAAATAAAATGATTTTTGGAAAATGTGATATTCTCATTCAAGACAGATCTATTCATATTTCCTGTACTTCCCGGGGTATTTTTCCTTGTCTGCCCCAATATACGGCCTTAATAACTATTCTCTTATACTCACATGATTACAAAAAACTGCCCACAAATACAAAAACCTATACACGCATATATGTTTACCCTAATCTAAATTGTCATTTATAGAATAAATATAGGTAAACCGTATGGATAAATATAAAAACCTATCACAACTTTTCAAAAATTAATTTTCCGGATTCGTAGAAGGATCAGCAAAATTTCCATCTCAATTACACTATAGTAATCCTCAATTCCCAGTTTACCTAATCTCGTCCGGTTTGTGATAGGTTATAGAGAAAGTGGGGTTAATAAATCTGTTGAAAGAATATAGTAATACTATAACGTTTGAACAAGACCGAATATGGGGCCTATAATAGCGAATGGTATATCAGCCAAATACTCCTTTATTTATACTCATATCCTGTATAAATTTAATTTTTCATTTAAATGTATATATATATATATATATATATATATATATATATATATATATGTGTGTGTGTGTGTGTGTGTGTGTATTATATATGCTCCATAATTGCAGATCTTGAATGTCTTCTTGGGATTTCAGGTTGCAAGCGATTCCGAATCGAAACCACCTGAACAGAAGACCGGCCAAAAATTATAAACTGATAATTCACTGAAAATTGTATATAGTACGCGGCTTGGGTAGCGCAGTGGACGAGTTTCAAGGCGCGAATCAAAATTCTGGTTGGAGCTGCGACCATGGAAATTACCGTATTTGATGTGTGCTTAATAAGGACGAAGCTGGTCCACACAATTAATTTCGTTTGACATCGCATGATATGTTTAGTCTATGTTGATAACATTATTCTTTATATATAGCAGCCATTTTTATTAAATCCATCGCACCAATTATCTTAAAATAGTTTGTCTTTTATTAGATGTTGTATTTTTAGTTAAAGAATTATTTTCATTCATGCGAAAAGTGAGCCATGTTTCCCGTAGAGTGCGTAGTTGCTTCTGGGTTCGTTTGTATATTTGTCGATTAGTCCGCAATCCTTAAGCGCGTTGACACACTGTTTGGAATAGGCTCTCTATACACACGTACATGTTGATGTGCAACTAAACTATAACATAACTAAATACACACATGATACATGCAAAAAAGTATTGCGTGCAACAACACCGCGTCGTTGTTGTGATGCGCTAATGTATTCGCATTTAGGTAACTGCGCGCTGCATGCGCAATTCTACATACACAAGTGAGATGTTAAAACAACATGAAATATTAGCTATTAATATGTATGGAATGCAGAGTAAAGAAAGCGAATTTTATCATTTTATAAAAGTTACTTTGTTGGAATCCGGTCTATTTCCCTTTATGCTGTTATGCAATAGATTGGTGTTTGTGTTTGCATGCACACCAAAGAATACGTTTGGTCTAATTAAGCGATCTTTATTAAGCATCGAAACATTATTATGATTTTAACGAAATATGTATGTTTATCTACTGTTCATAATTGTATCGGACTACATTCAATGTTCTCCTGTTCTCTGCAAAAAAAATTTATATCCTTATATATGCTCACTTGACTAATTTCCTATGTCAGGTGTAGACCTTACACAATCAATTCTAATAAAAATAGTTTACCTAATTCATGGGTAGTCTAACGCATTTCATGTATGACAAACATTCATAATTAAAAGCATAATGCAATCAGATTGATCAGACATACTGCATCGATAAAAAAAATTATTTAAGTGGCTACCTAGTGTGTCGACATAAACTTCATATTGGAAATACGTTTTTTTTAAACGCATGTACACTTGTGTCTTCATATGCTTGTTTATTGCGCAATAGAGTTAAATGGGTGAATTTCATTAATATGCATAATGTTTACAGCAACGTAATTTAAAGCCATTACAAAATAAACTCATCATTTTCGTGCGTTGTTATGCGTCGTTCCAATTATTTTCTTATAAATAATCGTTACAGATATACAGTAAACATTCCCATGTGCAAAGATAAAAAGAAATCTAACAAGGTACAGGATTTATTTCATATCCAAAATAAATATATTATGAAAGACAAAGCAAACAGAAAATTACATACATATATACATAAACGCCTACAAACATGCAAGCATACATGCATACATACATACATGCATACATACATACACACACACATACATGCATACATACATACATACATAAATACATACATACATACAAACATACATACATACAAACATACATACATACATACATACATACATACATGCATGCATGCATGCATACATAAATGCATACATACATATATGCATACATACATACATACATACATACATACATACATACATACATACATACATACATACATACATACATACATACATCATACATACATACATACATACATACATACATACATACATACATACATACATACATACATACATACATACATACATACATACATACATACAAACATACATAAATACATACATAAATACAAACATACATGCATAAATACATGTATACAGTCATACATTCATACGAACAAACATGAATGAACGGAAATCTGACTGCCGCACAGTAGACACAAATAGAGCATATGCCTATAATACACAATGAGCCATGCCTTTCTGCTGAATTCTGTTTGCTTCTAGATTCCAATTTACACGTTTCATGAGTTAGTTGAGGTTACATCGGTTTCTGCGAATCAGAAACAGTATTCTAAAACCCGTGTAGACGCTCACTAAATTAAAATTGTTAAGACACATATTGCTGAAATGGCGTATCACACCATTGAAGCCTCATGCATATGCTCTCCAGACGTAGCTTGTAATATAATAACCAAATGCACCCACAGACAGGGGTCAGAAGCATAAAAAAGATTTAGATGACAAAATTGTAGCCTTATTTTTACAATCAGCAAAAGCATATTCTGTCATTAAGCCTGGACTAGAAGTGAGGCACACAAATGTATGTCCATTTTCATATTTCGCACTGCCTCTTCGTTTCATTTGTTTTTTATCTGTATTTCTTCATATATATTCGATTGGAGATTATTAATGAGAAGATACGAAAAAATCAGCTCTTGTATCTGATAAATATTCTAACTGCTGTATATGATAAGAGAACTATGAAGCTTCTTAAAGCCTGCATTTAGCATTGCTCGCCGCCAGAAGCTCCAAAAGATCACACTCAACATGCATTTATACAACAGACATCACACCGCATGATTGAATATTATATATGCCAAATAAGATGCTTTGCATTTACAATCTTACGTCATTTCAAGTCTATTAAAAAATATAGCTAAATTGCACCATAATGCTTTAACTGTAGAGTTTCTACTGAATAACGAAATCTTAAAACTGTAAATGAAAGAAGTAAATTTGTAATTTTTAAAATATATATATATATATATTGCAAAAGAAATTAGATAATCTTAATGAAAATTCTTGACTTCCAAATCATCTAAAAGAAGTCAAAATTTTGAAAATCAGCAGAAATAGTTAAAGAGAACAAATAAAGTTATATATCGTAGATGGTAAGGGTATAATTTTTGTTTTAATGAGAACAGTAACTGGCCTATGAGGCAATACAATTCAATATATTATTTACAAATGAATTCATTATTGTCTTAGTCTAGGAGGAAATGTTAGAATCAGGAATAACCTGACATTTTATATTGTATATGATTTCTTTCTCCTCCTCCTGATCTAATTCTTCGTCGCAATCTTCAGTCACAATCTCGGAGGCATTCTCTGTAGCTTTACTGGAAACAATTTACAGTTAAATTCAATTGACAATGCCATAACAGTAACGAAATTTTCTTTGGTATCTAAAATTCGTAACTTGCCTTCATACTTACAATCCGGAACTAAATATCTGTGTGGCAATTCATATTATTCGGAAAGAAAATATCAAAGTTATTCAAAAACTCATACTTTTCAAATAACATTATTGCAGGCTATGAGTCGCTAAGCAAAATCATAGAAAACATATTGATGCAGGTTAAAATGTACATATTGGAGAAAATAGACAAAGAAACAGAGGAATTATCCCAATGATAATGTTTTTAAAAGAAACATTCATTTCATAATTGCCACAAGTTGTGTTTTATTCCTGTGCGTATTGTGTCAACCCTGAAGATGAGACTGAAAATGAAGTCTCGAAAATTTGGGAAAATAACAATGGAAAATCTTGTTCCAACGTCATTTTCAGTTGATGGAAGACTTAAAAAAGAAGGGACAAGTGAAAACCCATCAATCGAGGCCAATAATCAGAGCACCTGAAAATGATCAAAATTCAAGATTTTACCGACCTAAGAATGCTATCAAATGTCCCGCACAAGAAAAATACGGTCAAATCCACAACAAGAAGGACAGCACTGCGCAAAGAAATTCATCATTTAAAGAAACAATTATTTCATAATTTCCTCTCAAACATAAAAAATGAACATATTCATTGTTTTCTGAAAATGAAAATCACCATAAAATTTAAACCAATAAAGAACAATGTGGAAACGCCTTTTAATTTACAAATCAAATCTTATATTGTCGAAATGAAACTTAGATAAAAAGACAAAGGAAGCCCTATCTATGTAAAACATCACTCAGCCAGATGTTATAATACATTTAGGATAGAGCTGGAAAGTTATTTTAATAGAAGGCAAGTACAAAATGAATCAATGTTAAGTATATTAAATAACGTAGCTCTATATTTACTAATAGATTCCCACTTTGAAACTCTTAAAAGCCAAGGATGGTAACTTCAGATTTCATAATATTACGTTACTATAAAGTCAATGGTGTATTTTTTTCTCTATAAGATGTCTGACCACGAATATTACTAATTCATGACTATATTTTCGTGTTCACAAATCATAACTTCCTAATTGCTTAGATTATCTTATTTGCCAAATAATAAAGTAAAAAAGTTTTTGAATGATTGTGTTGATTAGAAAATAGAAAATTCAACATAATATCCATTTTAACATTTACGTGAAATATAACATTTAATTTACCACAGGATAACGTATCTTTTTAACTCATTTAACACAAATAATAGAACAGACACAAAAATGAACGAAATATGACGATACAGACTGTTATATAATATTCAGGCGCATCAAAATATTTATACTAATACTTATGTCTCAGGCCAAAACGGAAATTTATATCTCCCAGATAAAAATAGCCGGGAAAAGTAGCCATCCACAAATAAATGAGTCCGTTTGTGGTGTAGAACAAATATATATGCAGATATGTAATAGGTGTTGCGAACCTAGTAACAAATTAGTTCAATTTTGACCAGAAAGATAAACTAATTTAGAATGGAAAAGGATTGAATATCTGTGTGCTGCATGGCGGCTCATCAATAGGGTTTCGCATTACTACCAGTATATATATATATATATATATATATATATATATATATATATATACATGAAAATAGGAAGTCACAATTAAGATTTGATGTTTAAATCGCAGTAGTGAAGTTAACTCATATAAAGTATCGAAAATGTCTCCAACGCTAACTCCACTGCATAATATATATATATATATATATATATATATATATATATATATATTGATAGTTTCTAATTTCACCATTTCTTAAAATATATATATATATATACCGAGTCTGCAAACGATACCAACATTATGGCTATTATGTCAGTGTCCGATAGTAACATTCTAGTACCGAAAAGGTACACTGTACTAACACTATGGTTTCAGAGTCAGTACATGGTACCAACACGATGGATTACAATCGTATGCTATAGTTCATCAAAATTGAGAATTACAAATATTTCTGAACACCTGTTGCTCCAGTAAATCCATACACACTGGCCTTGATGGAGACTTTATATGATGTTAGCTTCACTACTGCAGGTTTACACATTCGTCTAGGAGATTGTACTGTCCTATTTTCCCACATTACTCAACCAAATATATAGTGGGTAAAGAGCGTAATACCGGCTCCTATTGATGAGTCGCCAGTAAGCACAAAACGAATGTGCACGAAATTATGCTTTCCGTTCATGATGTCCATGGTTTATCCTTCTGGTCATAATTTAACTAGTTTGTTACTAGGTTCGCAACACTTATTACATGACTGAAAGCCTATTTTGCATGTCTATTAAAATTACACTCTAACACAAAATAAGTAGCGCCACTAGTATTATTTTTTTGAAGCTCAAATTATTACGGTCTAAAATTTTATATATCAATTTTAATCATTCAAGGAATGGAAATATAGATTTATTAGGACGCACCACGATAACTTTGGTGTTTCGAAGAATAAAGCTACCCTGGAACCTAACGGGAAATTTCCCCACTTCGAGTCAATTAATCATCCGCAAAATAGCAAAATAAGAAATTATATGATCTGCGTTTTGAATAACAGGCTGAATTCAATTTTTTTTGTTTCTCAAATAAATTTTTATCCTTTTAACCAAAATAAAAAAAATACAAACGATAAATGTAACTAGTCTTTTTAAAAATATGTGAGGGGCGTAATTCGATTGATTCTGCTGGTATAAGGAAGTCGAAGCAAAACTGCACAAGAGTTCACAGAATTGAATAAAAAGACAGCATTTCCTACCAAAAACAAAAACTGAACAATAATATATGCCTTTTACATCATAAAATTTATAAAGTTAGATGAAAAATACTTCATTACAAATACTTAAAATAAATCTATTAGTACGCTATTTATCTCACCTTTCATTAACAAAAATGATAAAAATTTACATTTCACATTGCCGACCATGCATTATCAGGAACAGAATTCGTGATGTCAAACAATTATTGCTAACTTTCAACCAAATTGAATTGGTCGTGGAAAAATTTTTTTTCAATATATATATTGTTGTTGTTGTTCATCTCAGAAGCAGCAGACCCTTCCGAAATCATCAAACAAGCAAATGGAGCCGATCCAGATATCAAATTCACTCTCGAGGTAGAGAAAGACAATAGTTTTCCCTTCCATGACATCGAACTCACTCAGGAAGAAAATGGGGATTTGACACTAGCTATATATAGAAAAGCCACTTTCACCGGACAATACATTCACTACAACAGCAGTGTGCCAAAATCCCACAAAAGAAACTTAGTAAACAACCTATCAAACAGAATAAGGAAGATCTGCTCTGAAGACAAGATCTAGGAAGAACTGGGCTACCTCAGGAAAATTTTGATAATGAACAACTACCCAGAGCGATTCATTGATGTCAACATCAGACCACGGCAGATTCACACTAGAGAGGATACCGTCAAGCAGGTTTTCCTAAACTTATCATTTAGAGGCGACGTACTAACCTCAATAATTGCACGGCGGCTGAATAGAATAACTAAGGAAAATTTTCCCAGTGTTAAAGTTAATATCACATTTAGTACACAGAGAATCATGAGGTTAGATGCCAAAGATCAATTGCCAATTCTCTCCAAATCATCCATAGTCTACAAATTCTCATTTATGTGCGGTAGCACATATATCGGACGTACGAAGAAGCAATTGATAAACAGAATCCAGCAACATTTACCACATAAATTGTTTAACAAAGGCTTGGCACCGTCAGGAAAATCAGATATTTCCGATCATATATTGGAAACGGGGCACCCAGTCAATTTGACCAATTTCTCAATTCTACATAAAGCAAATTCAGAAAAATTATTATTTATTTATGAAACCCTTTATATAAAACAACAAGCACCTGACCTAAATATTCAAAAGTTTCATCAACAGGATAGTCTAATTGACCGGCCAGGAATAACAAAATTCAACAAAAATTTACTAGTATCCAGACAAAACCGAACAAGCCCTCGACTAGAATCGACAAACATTCAATCGGATTGGCAACAAACTGAAGAGGAAAAAACAGATGCACATACGGTGACAGAAAATTCCAAAAAATATGAGCGTTTAACACTGCAATCCACACTTGCGCTGTTACCAAGTAAAGAACACAAATTTGCGCAAAAAGTTGAAACGAAAGACTACACTCGGAAAAATAGCACTCGTACACGTAACAGCGAACAATTCGAACATATGGTTAATTCTCAAGTCATCAATAAAATAATGACCAAATCTCAAACATAACTTTGCAATACAGTGAGAAGAACCTCCAAATGCAAACAGACACAAACGCATACACACTTACCAATCAGCCAAAACAAGAAATAGAAAACCGAGTCATATTTGTTGCCATCCATATATTCAAATGAAAACCCAGAATGTATATAAATTAAAGATTGTAGAGCGAAGTTTAGTAATCTCAAAATAAATGGCCATTATCCACTTTGTTATTAATGTTTTTTCTTCCTAATTAGAAATATATATATATATATAATGAAAGTTGAATGATCTGATTTTATATATAAAGATATATATGACCTAATTCTCTTCCTTGCCAGCAAAACGAATTTGGCAAGATTGCTGGTAGAATCGAATGCCAATATAAAATTTACAATGTAAGAAGTGTTTAATCACGTATTACGGTACTTTGTCATACATTTAATTAAATAAAATGATGAGCGTCGTATTCCAGCACTAAACAAGAAATCAACTTTTACATTTCAATAGATTCACTTTAAAAGTTATGTACTTATATAACACAAGCCGACATTGGTGAACAATCTGAAGAAATTCAAAATATTGGACACCCAAAATATTTTATTGATGTAAAATTTATACTAGGACAGTTATCTTCAATGGACAATGCAAACAAGAAGTTGTACTTCAATTTACCATATTAAGGAGAAAATTCCGACAGAACAATTGAAAGGAGACAAGATTGAATACCTCAGACTAATTTTCCAAAAAACGTTCGATATTGTTTTTAATACACAGCTAATCATAAGAATAGACGCTTGTAATCAACTTCCACTATCAGTCAAATCGCAAAGCGCCTAGATCTTTAACAGGAGTTACATAGAAAGGTCAAAAACTGCTTATTAGCCTCATAAGCTTACGATGAAATGTCTAGTAACAATGTGGAATTCGGCAATAACAGATCACATTATCAACAAAGGTAAAAAAAACTGATCAAATAAATTGTTCAGTATGTTCTTTCCGCAAGTTGCGTTCGCGGGTTGTTGCTTTGCACTATTAGTTTCGCAAAGATCCGATTGATTCCCATTTCCAAGTACGCATCGATCTGGTCTTCGTTTTGGCTGGGTGCGGATTCTTCCCTTTCTTCCGAAGGCTTCAACATCGTTCATACTAACCACTGGAAATGAGGTACGATCTAATCTTCGTTGACTGGCGACGTTTCGGAACCTCATTTCCGGTTCCATCATCAGGCCACTATACACAGCACAATACTCACAATAGCAGATTTAAGCAAATGTGGTAACCTCGTTCCGAAACAGTTCTATTTATATTTTAGTTATTTTTTGACTCACCAATGGTTTTAAACAAAGAATTTGTCTCAGTAACTAAACTCAATATATGCATATGCCTAGAGCACATGAAAACCCTCACTCAACAACTAAATCTATATATATATATATATATATATATATATATATATATATATATATATATATATATATATATATATATATATATATATATATATATATATATATATATATATACTGCAATTGGCAGACCAATCTTGACCTCAGTATAATTGCAGCTATCTCAAATTCCCGGTATACATAATCTCATCTCGTGTACAGAATGTTGTAGAGGAGAGAGAAAGTATCGAATGTGTGCTATAACTGTAATTTTACGATGTCACGACAATTAAAGTTAAAATTCAAAACTGAAAAAACCCGACAAACCTGAATGTCATACACTGTTTTTTAAGCGAACTATTATATATGCAATTGTGTATGAGGTATTGACATCGTAATAATAGTTATAACACACATGTTCGATACAACATTCTGCACACAAGATGAGATCATGTACACCGGGAATTTGAGATAGCTGCACATATACTGAGGTAAAGATTGGTCTGCCAATTGCAGTATATATATATATATATATATATATATATATATATATATATATAGATTTAGTTGTTGAGTGAGGGCTTTCATGTGCTATATGCATATACATATATTGGGCTTAGGTACTGAGACAAATTCTTTGTTTAAAACCATTGGTGAGTCAAAAAAATTAAAATATAAATAGAACTGTTTCGGAAAGAGGTTACCACATTTGCTTAAATATGCTATTGTGAGTATTGGGCTGTGTATAGCGGCCTGATAATGGAACCAGATAATAGGCTCCGAAACGTCGCCAGTCAACGAAGATTAGATCGTACCTCATTTCCAGTGGTTAGTATGAACGATGTTGAAGCATTTGGAAGAAAAGGACGAATCCGCACACAGCCAAAACGAAGACCAGATCGATGCGTATATGGAAATGGTAATCAATCGGATCTTTGCGAAACTGATAGTGTAAAGCCAGAACCCGTGAACGCAACTCGCGAAGAGACAACATATGAAATTCGCATTGCGTACAAATCCCTTAAAACCCCTCAGTAATTTACAAAGCAAAGTCAAAAATGTATTAAAATATTTTATGCAATTGCATTCAAACGGCAAGGGCTAAATGGCAACGTAAAAATATTTAACTCATATGATATTTATTTTAACGGACGGAGATAAATGGAAATAAATAAATGGCAGTAATGAAAAAATAATCAAAAATTACGTCCATATCAGGAATAAAACCAAGACGAAGAACAACAAAGAAAACAATATCAGCAACAGCCTCATCATCCGCAAAAGAACGCTTCTCCGAACAAAATAGAAGAGATTTTATTTGCAGTAAGTGATACGGCGACATGTCCATAAAGTCTTTACCGGTCAAAAGAATTAGAAATAAAATTGTGTTAGAGATTAAAAGCAGACAAAAACCTGACATGAAATAAACTAATAATACAAGAGGAACGCTATCTCTACCGGCGCACGCACACAGATCAAGTATTAAAAATGTATTATCATTAGCAAATTCACCTTTATCACATGCTACACACAATTTAGTCTAACGTAAGCTTCACACAACAAATGTACATGCAATGCGGTTTAATCCTTGCTAGTGAGTTTGCCGCCGTACTCTGATGATGATTATGGAAGGTCGAAATGCATCAGTGCGTGCGACTGACGGTAGTTTTGTTATGTTGATCGACGACCGTTTAAATACAATGGAATCGGTGTTAACAGCAAGCTCGCAAACTGGGTTTAAAGAATTGTTACCACCACCCGCGCAATCAATGATTGTTTAAATATAGTAAGTAAATGTAGCAATGATAAACAGGGTACACATACATTAATACGAATCAAAAATGTACAAATGTGTAAGGGGGATAAGCTATATACGAATTTACAAAGTAATAGAACAATACGAGTTTTCTCATGTACACATGTCTTCGTGCATACTGGCGACACATCAGTAGATGCCTTTACCATGTCATATACCAATTATTTATTTATATACTAATGAGTCGCCAGTAATCACGAAACGCATATTTACTCGAGACTACTCGTATCGTTCTATTACTTTGTTACTATATGAATTCTAATATATATATATATATATATATATATATATATATATCCATCCGCAATTGTAATCCCACAGATCAATTTGTATAACAAACGAGTCTCCATTTCTCAATAAGACAATTTTATCACCTTACAGGTACCAAGTTATACCACAATTATCTGATAATTTTCTTACCCTCCTAATACGTTTCACTCACTGATGATTTCATACGTAAAACTGAGAGAATTGTATATTACAATTGAACTGAAGAATGAATGATTTGAGTGTATATATATATATATATATATATATATATATATATATATATATATATATATACATAATTAAAGATAACAATTATAGATCAAGCTGATGAATATATATTCATCGGTAATCTTATAGGCCTGTGTTAACGTTAACTAATACGACATCATATTTTTACAATATGCATAAATATATGGATAGGTATATATATATATATATATATATATATATATATATATATATACATGATATAATAATAAACATATGTAAATGGATGTTTGTATAAAGTGTTTACTCATATTTTATGAGTGTGATTGTGTGTTGTCATGTACTCTATGCCAATGTACATTAAGTGTTTTAATTACTGATGGCCTACGTTTAATGCTAATCTTTAGTGTCTAATTTTAAAAAATAAATAGATTTCTTGAACGAGATTACCACATTTGCTTTAACCTGGTCTTGTGATTAGAGTACTAAGTGCTATTAGATTTCTGAGGAAAATACTTCGAAATTAAGTATCGAAAATTCCTACAACCAAAATTAGATCGAACTTCATTTTTAGTGTATAGTACGAAAGGTGTGGAAGTCTTTGGTGTGATGGGACGAATCAGCACCCAATCATCACGAAGCTGCATGTATTAGGTTTTGCGCAACTAGTAACAAATTAGTTCAATTATGACCAGAAGGATAAACTAAAAACAGCATGAACGGAAAGTATAATCTTGTACACATTCGTTTCGTGCTTACTGGCGACTCATCAGTAGGAGCCGGTATTACATAATTATATATATATATATATATATATATATATATATATATATATATATATATATATATATATAATGATATAAAACACGGAAATCTCGATCCCCCTTGGTTTCGTCGGGGTATATAAAAATGAGAAGATAGCTCATTGTTATATCAGGTAACTGTACAAGCCAAAACATTCAGTCGGTGTCTTCCACCAATTTTCAAAAAATCTGTCACTTACCTCAAGTGGAACAACTCCAAGAAAAGATGTTCGGTAACTGGAAGCATTCTTGTGGATGCTCCACAGTTCACTTCTTTATTAATGAGTCATTCCCGCTACGAAGCACTATCAATAACAAGCATAAACCATGGTATGTCCACTAGTTTAATCGGCCGACCTCAACTCTGCTTCAACGTCGCGGCCGGCTTTAACGTAAAAGAATGACCCTCTAATGAAAGTGACCAGTTCAAGACAGAAGCCCTTACTTTCAGATAATATCATGACTGACGTGGTGGCCCCAAAATCATCATCTACGAATGATAACGCAATTCGACATGTCCATGATGTGTTTAAATGTAATAGCCCACCATGATCGAGACTCCCAGTTGTCTTCCGCGATATTTCCTTTCCCCAACAATACCACCACTCCAAAAAGGGAAAACGCTTCTAATAAGTTTATTTCTTTTCACAGTATCACTAACCTTTCGTCAGTGAGGCTCCATATGTCCAGTGGTTCGGTCTCTGCAAAACCTCCATCTTTGTTTCAAAACCATCAACACCATTCGCCCTGAAAAGCCTAATTAGGAAGTTCCAGATTGATGGTAGATATTCGCTTTTCATCAGAAAGAAAACAATTAACTACATCAGTCCGTGCTCAAGCTTCATCCGCCTTTGAAAGACTCCCGATCAATTTTCATCCTCAGTACATTTATTAACTCTCTGAATCCTTCTTGATAATCCTCATCAATTACAGGTCCCTCATACCAAATTTCAACCAACTGTGGAGCACTGATTTCCTCAAACGAGCGACATATTCGCATAGTTATCAAAACTTGACCGTCCTCTACCGTACAGGATGCATTCTATTCTAGCGATGAGCTACGTTAACTACATCAGGTCCTGCCACACGGCGAAGCGCCTATCCACATCAAACTCATTTGAAATTTAATTATTTGCCTTTCATCAAATAATACTAGATTAAATCTTATTTTTCTGTATAGCCTACAGACCTACGAATCTCTCAATCGACGAAACACGACGGTCACAAAGTGTGTCCACTCTTCTTGAGCAACTGCCCTAACACTACATGGTTTCGGACGATCCTGGCCTCCCTAATTCAAACTGGCACAACCTAGATTTAGAAAACCATCCGCTGCTATAGTGCATCGCTGAAAATGTATTGAATCATTTCGTCCATTTCCTTAATCGAGATAACAAATAATTCTACTGCGTCCTCTCCAGTAAAGAAGTATTCAACGTTTAGTATCTAGAAGTTTTTCTTATATCTTGAAATTGGATTGCGGAGTGCCAGCTTCATTTTTTCCATCGCCGCGTTTTGCGTACGCGGGCTGTAGCTTTAATCAATCGGATCTTTGTGAAACTTTTAGTGCAAAGCTACAATCTGCGTACGCAAAACGCGGCATTGAAAAAAAAAGATTTCCGTATATTTGCGCAAAGCAAAGTATCCTTTTTTATCCCCTCTTATCTTCTGTCTCAAGGGAGATCTCAGAAGCATTAAGAACTTCCATTGAGTGGAAAGAGTTGAGCAGATTCGTTGATACCATCGACTGGATAGAAATACTCATCCCTGACAAATTAACTTATTCTTTTCTAAGGTCTATGTCGCACTATCGTCCAGCTCATCCTCAAAAATCCGCATCCAGCACATACAGATCTCAAATTAACTAAGCAATCTTATTAAGACGTGTGACAATCTGGCACTAACTGAAGACTACGAACCTCGTCACAATCTCGTCATCTCTCTGTTCAAAGTACAGATTGCGGTATTTAACAAATGGTCAACGTACAAGCGCTCTGCGTCTAAAGGTGTATCCTAATAGCACCAAAATCTCGCATACATAAAAACAACTGCTCCACGAATCCAAAAAATAAAAAAAACTGCTGTCTCAAATTAAACCAGCTTCGTTGACGACTTTCTAAGCCATCTTGCGAATTACTGTTCCGCATCAACTCCATCAACTGGGAGAATCAATGATGGAGCCTGCAAAATTCTGTACTGGCTGCGCATCCCTCGGTCATGGTCTTTCAAGCAAAGAAATTAAATCCAAATGTCAATTTTATCAGTATAGTGACTGTTTGCAAAATTGTTCTTCCAGGTTGAAACTATTTTAATTTGTTTACCGAAATCGATAACATTTGTCTCGAAATTCCCTCTACGCAAGACGTGGCATAAGTCGACGATCACACAAAACCACAAAAACAGCATTACGTCGATCTCCTCATTTAGTGATCTCCGTCAAGTCTCTAGTATTCCGGTGTTCATTGAAGTTATCAATAGGATTCAATATAACGAGATATACCCTTTCATTAAGTTAAGAGATAGTCTCACTTCTTGATGATCAGCATTCCTTTCTGAATGGGAGCTCTTCTTCCACCAATATAGCTCGCACCGTTAAAAAAATCTATTCCTCCATTTTCGGAAAACACGAATGCTGTGTAATATTTCTCGGTATCTCCAAGTTCTACGATGTGGCTTCGTTTTCCGCGACTACCCCTCGTTTTCCTACTGCAAATTTATTCCTAAATCTAGAGATGATTGATTTGGTCAAGCACATGGGAATCTCATTTTCTAGGTCACTTGACCTCTCTCTACATCTTAATCAGTTCACGTTAAAGCTCTTCAAATAGGCCCGTTTGGTATGATTCAAATTTCAAAACATTACCCTGTGACTCACTGCAGTAAATGCTGATGTCTTGCCCACCATTCCGAGACAGCAAATTTTATCGCCCACTCACTTCGGATTCCAGATTTCTTAAGCGTGTTTCTTGTTATGGCAAGAACTATCAAGAGCCTCCTTCGTGGAAAACGTCTACCTTTTTGGTTCAGTCGTCATATAAGAATTATTTTTTTGTTCATAAGGTTTCAACTTGTCATTCCCAATCGAATTTCTCTCACTCACGCTATTCCTACATCAAACGCAATTGTCACACTTAAATTCAATCCAATCATAATATTAATTTTTTACTAGTGTACCTTTTTTCAAAATCCACCAGTTTTCACCAAACTACCAGCGAAGACAAAACTCCAATCTCGTCTTGAATTTAAAAAAGTGGTTAATCTGCACCCATATAGTAAATTCCTAAGCGACAACACTGACGGAAAGCAAAACTTTACCTTTCGCATCCGTAATATATCCCACTGGCTTCTAAACAGGCTTTTCTTGAAGTTAAGTCTCAGAATTTAGCATAAGCTCTATAAAAGCGACCATTGAACTCACAAGCGGTCATCCCCATGAATACAGCGCACAATTGTATAATGGTTTGCCCTAATTATTTTACTAACGTGTTTATTCTATCTGAGCTACTCCAGTGCATCCTCAACTGTCTCTAAGATCTTTAGTTATTTATACGAGACAATATTATAAAGCCGCTGAAAGCACCTTTCTTTTTTAAAATGCACCAGTAATACCGTTATTATTATTATTGGTAAACAATTCCTATTTACTTTAAACGATACTTGTTGCACTTAAGGGCACTCCGCAATTATTATTGATAAACAATCCCTATTTTGCATTTAATTAACTCATGCGTTCTTAATAAGGGCGAAATCAGTCTACTAGATGAATTGCTTTTTCTACACTATAAAATTCTTAGTTTATACTGACATATGTAAGTAATTAATGGGTTAGGTGCTTATATCAAGATCGCAACCTTGATTATAATAATAACCACCAGCCGCGCAACCAATGTTCGTTTAATTATATAAATGTTCATTTCAATGCCACTTCCCCATGTAGTGTGGTGTCTGCTCAGTAATGATAGATCGGGGATGGTTAGTTGGAGCTTTGTGTATAAATGGATGCCATGAGCTCCACCTAAAAGAAAAGTAGACTAACCAAGTAAAAATAGTTATTATATAACTGAAAATTGTGTAGTGTGCGGCAGAGTGGCTCAATGGTTAAAGCACCAGATTACGAAGCAGAGGTTCGAGCCCTGTCCGCGGTAAATTCTGGCCAGTACCTCATGAGTTCTTAATAAGGACGAAACCGGTCTACTGTATGAATTGTCATTTCTACAGTATAAAATTCTTAGTTTATACTGACATTTAAGTAATTAATGTGTAGGTGCTTATATAAAGATCGCAACCTTGACTATTGTAATTATTCTCACCGCCTTCTACGCCCTGTCATCAGTAAGGAATTTATTTCAATATCTATTGGATCTAATCTCGTTCCTTTTTATACCATAACTTAGACTACACTTCATTATACCGTCTATTAATTTTTAGAGTACATAATATTCTACCCGTCGCCTTCCGTACTGTAACAACAAAAGAACAGTGTTTAAATAAATTATTTAACGTGATAAAGATTAAAGTAAGAAAAGCATTTCAGTTTGGAATAAAAAGCGGTCATAATCAAGCACTGTGAACGTTTTTCTAAGAGCTCAGAAACAATTCTGGAGCATTTAATATGTGCATTCCAAGGCGTGAATTTCGTAAAACTTCTAGTCTGATTCTGCCATCCAAGGATTATTTGTTTGTGGTATAGCTATTTAAAGCAATAAACGACCTCTTAATTGTAACAAGAATGTAGCGAATTGAATAAGACAAACTATTAATAAAATTCTTGAAAGAAACGGCCTTATTAAAACCGCAGCAAGTGGATGACATTCCATTTCGCAATTGGCACATCCTACATTTTAATGTATGACAAATTTAATTTTCTCTTTTCTATTTCTTAATACAACATATTTCATATTTATGTAAACCATGATCAATCATAGATTTTAAAATATTTCAGATGAGTTGACCTATCTGAGAGCAAATATGGCCTAAAATATTCTAAATACCCAGTACAAATATAAACTGATAATTTATTAAAAATAACGTTCCATAAGGAATTTTCGGCTGGATAAGAGCACTATGTCGTACATTTATAGGGAAGCAGTGATAACAATAACAACAACGATATCTACCAATGCCTGCGGTGAAAGGCCTATTGGGAAAATGGTACTGTAATAAAACAAAATTTGTATTTATATACCTAAATCTTTATTGTAATTAACATCAGAATGACCACACAAAGGAAACAATATGCACTACCAGATTTGCAAAGACCCGATTGATCTCCATCTACAAGTGTGCATTGAGTTATTCTTCGTTGTAGCCGGGTGCTGACTCAACCTCCGGAGGCTTCACCATCATTCATAATAACCAATGGAAATGGGGTGTCATCTATACTTCGTTGATTGACGACGTTTTGATTCCAACATTCCGAAATCATCATCAGGCTTCTAAGCACATACACAATACAATCCTCACAATAGAAAATTTTAGCAAATGTGGAAAGTAGGAATCGAAACGTCGTCAATCAACAAAAATTAAATCGTACCTCATTTCCAGTGGTTCTTATGAACGATTTTGAAGCCTTCGGAGGTCGAATCAACACCCAGCCACAATGAAGACGTACTTAGAAATTAGGATCAATCGGATCTCTACAAAACAGCTATTGCAAAGCGACAACCCACGATCGCAGATCGTAGCATACTTTACTACGACGCCCGAACTACGCAATCCTTCACAAAAGAAAATAGTACTCCGCAAGTAAACTTTAAAAAACCAACTTAGTGAATAATGAAATATAATTAGATTGGTCTAACTAAGATAGTTAGTAGTACTCATAATTCTAGCAATAATTTATTGAATGAAGTATTATTTCATCCTTTAGTTTAAGCTTAAAATCGAATAAAATAAATTGTTTGAAAAATTATTACCCTAATCTTAATTAATTGCTATTCATAGTCTAACGCGTCCTTATACTGCCCTACTCGAGGTATTTATCTTCATTTTTATTATTATTTTGAGGACAAAAGGTTATTTTTACTAAATAGAGCATTTATTTTAAAAATTCTTATTCAAACATAAATTTAACCAAAACATCTTTAATAGTATGTACAACATTGCAAATATTAATTATTACGAAACGTACATCAATAATATCTCTATTAGTCTTCGATTCATGAGGTTCATTGTATTCAGTATATCTTAGTAGAACGTGGTCCATATCAGAACTGGCGTATTGAAATAGTTTCTGTGTACTATTGAAAATAATTAGAGCAATTTCACAATCACACAGAACACTTAATTCATACGCCTTTTTCATCAATCCAAGTTTCCTTTTAGTAAATGTTACCTAAAAGCATTACTAATAATAACTCCACCTGTCTATTTCTCTCGTCCTCGATACGTTTTATCTGTATTTTTTTGCGACCCATACTTATAAGCCAAAACAACCACTAGAGTCGAACATCACAAAAAAAGTCGATGGAATACAAATATATATGTAAAGAATTATCAAAATAACGTAATAAAAGTAATTGTCAAGAATAAATTTCCCATTGCTTCAATAAAGTAGGATACACTAAATCCCAATAGCGAAAATGCATTCTGCACAGCAATGCATCTCAAACTCGGCGCTTATAAGTGGTCCTTAAAAAGAAAAAATGATAATTAATTAAAACTATTTTAAAATGAAATAGAATTTTAACTAAATTTGAATTAGAGTATATTTAATTGTTTGTCTAAAGACGGAACTATTTATTTCCTACAATTGAGCGGGTTTTACGAGGTAGTTACTCAACTGCAATTTATTGACATTTATGGATTTTTGTTTACTCTTTTGAAATATTTGTTTACTAGTTGATTATCTCAATGCGTGTTATTTGTTTATTTTTCCTATCACAACTTTGAATTCATACGAAGGATTCTATTCATTTATAGGTTTATTTGTACAGTGTATATACGTATGGCTAAGAAGATGTATGGTTCAGTTGAAAGTTCTGGAGCAGTTATAGTACCACAGTTGGGCTTTTCTTTACACGAGGAAGAAAAGAGGAAACATCTGTCACAGGTAAATAATTTATTTTCATTGCCAGTTATGTGAACTCACCAGCTGTACAGAAGAACGTGCTTTGTTTGCGTTGGAAGATGCTGATGGAGATTTGAATGCTGCTATTGAAATATTATTAGATGGAAAAGAGTCACAGTGGTATTCTACTGGCAAAAAAGGTAAAGCTAAATTGCCAGATGGCTTTCAATCTGCAAAAAAAGAAGAACAAACAGAGAAAACTCGTGAAAAGGAATCTAAGCGGCCGAAGGAAAATAATGATAAACATTCTTCAAAACGTAATATCTCCTTGTCACAAAGCTCAAATTACGATTCACAAAAGCAGTCTATTCCTGCTAGTTCAGATAACAAGCGGCTTGCTCCAAATAAAAGAGAGACTTCTTTTCTTTCCAAAGATGTTCAAAACACTACTGATTCTATGAACGATCAGAGGTTCAAAGTTAGACCTGAAAGGCCTCGAAAGGATAGGCGTAATCCCAAAATCAAAAATAACGAAAGTTCGATTCCGTCACGAGAAATAAATGAACCTGTCGAAGAAAATGGAATTCCTGAAGAAAGTAAGTAGACTCTGTTTTTGCTATTTGATTTTAGGTTGATATTACGCTTTGCTTTACAACCTGACTATCCATATGCACCTATTTTAATTTCAGGTTGGGTTATGGATGCAGTTTTTCCAGAGTGGTCTGGTGAATCTATTGAAATAGTTAATTCAAATGCATCGCTCGCTCTCAATTTAACAAACGTTAACAGTGGTGTACCAGGTGGAGATGAATCAGAAAAGGAGAATTTTACGCAAGAGTAAGTTATTCATTCTGTGCATATTCTATTTTTAGTTATTGGTAATTTTACGGTGTTAATATTTATTGTTCTTATGTATTCATTTACGTGTACTTTGAAAACTATTGTAGCGTTTAATCATATATTAATATAATGTTTATTAATTATCATATTATCTAAACCTAAATTTCAAAAGATGCCTAACGTTAGCAGTATCCCATGCTTTTTTCAACTGTTATCGATAGTTTGGATTAAGGTATGTGGCAACGACAGTCAAGTACCTCCGTCAATTTAAACAATATGTACATCTAGTAAAAGCAGTTACAAACGGTTATCATTTTTATTTATTCATCACCAACAGCCATTCAACAATGTTAAAAAACCGTTGCGCCATTGCGAAATAACCGTATGACAAAAACCGTAGCGAGACGGATACCTATTCAGATAGTACACAACCGAAATTATCTAGATGTCCACAAAAGAAAATCTAGACGAAGTTAAAGATCGTGCAACATCATCGATATAGTTTACTTGTAATTTTCACTGTATCGATTCGTAGTACAACCCGATAAATAAAAGATTGGCTGATAAATCTTATATATGGTCGGGTTTGAGCATGATTAGCTAACGGCCAATTTATGTGAAATAGGCAGACTTGCACTTTAAAGTGATTTCAGTTTACTTATTGCACAAATTGGTAGTCATAGAAATCCTAGCCCAGCGACCGGCGGGCACACGCTAGTCAGCCTTGGAATAGTATCATAAACCTTGCCGGGTCCAAATGGGTCACAGCCACCATCCCGTTTTATGTGAAGCCTCGAGTTTGGTCTAACTGCGGAGTGACGGAAATGGAGTAAGCGTGCCAGACGCGAAGGGCAAGTTTCGGCTGCCTAAGAACACTGGCCATTGGCTTCTGGACAGATAGTGCTCATCAGCCTTGTTTGGCAGACTTCGAGAATGAAAACTGAATACAAAGTATCCTCACTATGAATGGGCGACCTGGTGTTCTTTCACAGTCCACATTACCATGAATAATACAATTTACAATAACTACATAATGGATCAGCCGTCGTGCAGTATAAAAAATCGCCTTATCTGTTAAGCCGTTCAGGGTGGATAAGAGAAGTCTGGCTACTGCCGCCTTCCATTTCCTCATCTAAATGAAACTATAACGCTCTTGAAAATATGAATATGGATGGTGTTGATCATATCACTGAGTCCAGTATCAGGATTCTACGTGCATTACGGAGCTGGATGCACCATCCCTATCTTCACGTTATTGACTTAGAACATTTGGTTCCACGGTGTTTTCAAGCCGGGAAATAGAGCGTCGGTATTGTCCTCAGCACACGATCTGAAGCTTGCTGAATTGAATGGATTCCTGTAAATGGCCAACTTTGTGTGACACGTTCAAATACATCTGGTGTCGATACAAGAAAACGTAATCGATGTTGCTATTTTGTTGTATCTGCGTATTGTCTGAACTAAGTTCCTTACTAAGTAGAGCACGAAGTTCAGATATAGTCTTTGTTGTGGGTGGCATGAATGCTCAAGTTGGGCTCTTAATTAAACCCGAATTTCATTTTCGTGGGAGATAAACTTTAAGTTCAACGCTCAACGATAACTATCTGGAACAAATTATATTTAAGTAGAACATAACTTCAGACGTAGTATAAGACGTTGCACCACATATCGAGCTCCAGCTCCCGTACAACGGTAGACTCATAGATCATGTAGCAGTTTTTAAAAATGGCGTGGTTGCATCCAAGATTGTCAACTTGGACCTTGAACTTATCCGTTATAGATTTTCACTAATATTTTGGCGTAGCAGGCCTCGGTAAAAATATTCATTGGTTTTCTGTAGAATCTATGGAGATACTCCAAACAAGGCGCAAAAGTTCATCCGGCTCGGCTCATGTAATGTTCGTTGCAATGAAAGACACTAACTTAAGCGCAGTCTAAAAGCCTCCTGAACCAGAAAGGCTGCCGAAATTTAAGAAGCGTGTGCGTCAGGTAATATTCGCTGTTTGTTACAACAACAGGCCCAAGAAAATTAAAAGTCCGCGAAACTCTAAATGACAGTAACAACTATTTAGTAATCGATAAAATAAGTCGTCTTGATAGGTGGGATGAACACTTGAAAGATAAATTTTGTTGGGAACCTGCGTCTGTTCCGATTTTCAAAAGTAAGTCTGGATCGACCTTGTGGAATTTGTCTAAAAGAACCATCAGAATTATAAATACGCGATACAATCCTATCTCTTACACATCGCAAAACCGCAGGCCCTGCTAACTTGCTTTTGAGATTATTTAAGGATGGTTGCGATATAATTTCGTGTGTTGACTAGCCTTTTTCGTACTATATGGAACAAAGAGATCTTATAACTTGGAATTATTTGACCATAATTACTATCTTCTAAGAAGGCAATCGTAATTCTTGTGATAACCATTATGGTATAAGCTTGATTCTAGTCGTGTCTAGGTTTTATGATTCAATTGTCTTACGTCGTCTTAGCATCTCGCGTCAATCACATAATAGAGTAGTACAAGCCGGATTTTGGTCAGGACTAGTTTGTGTAGATAATATTTGTACTGTCTGACGACCGATGGGCAGAAGATAGTCAATTTCGGGAATGGTAGCATAAATCATGCCGGGTCTAAAGAGGCACAACCATCCTGCTTCATGTGAAGCCCTGAGTTTGGTCTAACTGCACAGTAACATTTATTGTTAAATGTTTTTGACGGAATGAGAGCAAGCGTGCCAGACGCGAATGACAAGTTTCGGCTGTTGAAGGAAACTTTGGTCACTGGCATCTGAGCAGATACTGTTCATCAGTTTTGGCTGGCAGACTATCTAAGAAATGGAAAACTCCAAATACAAACCAATATCACTAGGAATGGGCGACCTAGTGTTCTTTTAAAGTCCACATTTAACCATGAACGACTTATGTTTATAGACAGTGAAACATCAGTTTCGTTTGGCTTTTGAATGGCTCTGCATGATGATTATTTGTACGTTAAAACAAGTTCTTGAACAGCGACATTCATATCGCCCTCCCACAATATCCGTCTTTTTAAAGTTCAAGTGTGCATTGGACCCGGTTTATCGTAATGTTTTATGCGATATACTGTCGAAAACTTCTGTATCCACAAAATTTATTAATATTATACGCGCTTCCTACACAAATAGTTCTGGTCGCGTTAACGTATACAAAGAATTAACGCAAAAATATTCAACCAGCAGTGGTGTTCGTCAAGGCTGCCCACCTCCCAATTTTTGTTTGATCTTGTTGTCGATGCTATTATGAACAACACTCTTCCGCACATTCACAATGCAGATCTTGAAGATCTACCGGGCGGTAAATTAGTCGATCTCGCTATGCAGAAAATATCGTTCTATTATTCGACAATAAATATTCTGTTCAGGCCACCTTGAATAGATTAGCAGACTTTATTCCGTCTTTAGGTATGAAATTAGCACCTTTTAAATGTAAGATACTTTTACAGGATCACCCGCCACTCACTCCAATTCTTCGGCTGCAATATGAGTGACGAGGTGGGTGTGGAAATCACTAAAGAGTAATTTTCTTCAACCTTCGCCATTTATAGAGATTCGTGAGAATTTCACTCCGCGTAAAGGTCGTGTAAACAATACATTAGTGCGCGCAGTTTTGTTATATGCTAGCAAAACTTGATGATTTTAGACACTTACATGTTTTCAACTACCGTTTAAGAAGGATATCACGTAGTTAACCTACAACTAATAACCAGCTCAGACATTTGTAGGCATATTAATGATCGACCAAGTGCTCCTTGTTAAACAAAAAGTAATGTCAATCAACCGTGTTGGTTCGGTCAAGTATTGCGTTTGCTATAAATTCATTTACCTGGTAAAGAAGTATTACCTCATGCAGTGCCAGAATGGTGCAAAAGCTAGTTGGACAGATTTTTACATGACAGAAACGGCTAAATTTTACTACGTTTAAATTTGTTAGTATAGGATTTTGATGCAGATTTCTAGTATCTTCGTAACTGTTTCTTAGTTGGGCAGAATTTTATCTGCGAGATTTGACTGCGTTTGTCAAAACAGCAATGAATCTGTGTTACTTCTATTATCTTACCATAAAACGGATTTGAACATATTAGTGTTGTCTGTATGTCTAATTTCCTTCACTTCCGTTGTTTATCTAGATAAACATGCTTACTTTAACTAGGTCCACAGAGCCGTAAATTACTTTTATTATTTGTGTTTTTTCTCATTTGTTTTTTTATTTTCAGTTGCTAACCACGTTTTATTTGGTGTTCGTAATGATGATGAGTATATATGATATTTGATTAGGGGATCTCGCGCACATTCTGTATTTTTGGTTATTTATATTTCCGAGTTTTGGCTTGCTGCTACAATAATTAATTTGTTCCTTCTAGGGTTGATTTTGTCCGTTTAGTAACGGTAATATTCACAATAACTGTTGGGTTAACTGATTGGAGCCCACTGGTTAATTAGGTATTGCTTTTATTTATTTATTTTAAGCAATAATGTAGTGTGTTCTTTTTATCCATTTAGAATAATTGTTGAAAAGAGTCGTAATTTGTCCGAAGCAAGTGCCAGATCTTCTTCGTTGCCACAGGCCACTTTTCTTGCTTTGTTCGATCGTAAGCCGATGACAAAAGCACCTGGACCTGCTTTTCCTCACAATCTGCCTGTCAAGCCGGTGTTTTTGGCTCACAGACTGTTGATGTCGCCTTCAGATACATTTAGTCAGGATTATAGTCTCGAATACGCTATTTCTTCAATATTCAAGTTCAACGAAGGAAACGCTGGTTTGCTTTCTTCATTAGCTACGATTAGGTATGTCTAATTTTACTTTTCATAAATATGCATTGCGGTTTGATCCTTGCCAATCAGTTTATCGTTGTAATCTGATGATGGTCATGGAAGTTTGAAACGCGTCTGTACATGTTGTTCGACGACTAGTTTAATTTAAAATATGGGATTGTTGTTTACTCGCAAACATGATTTAAAGAATCGTTACCATCATCCGTGCAATCAATTATTATTTCATTACGTAAATTTTTCGTTTTCTTGTTTATGCTGGATGCAGATACATTCGCTTCATCTTTGATATTTCTATTCCCATTTGTCTGTTCCGTCGAACTAGTACTTTTTGGTACTGCTTTATGTTCTTAACTTGTTTTATTTCCTTTATAAAAATAAAATATACATATGACTATTTTTAAATATTACTATTTAAAATTTATCATTATAATAGTCAAACAGTCCCAAATATTAATGTGTATATCAATTATATAGCGTATTTATTTAATGATATCGATCTGGCATACCTGCCGTTTATACGATGGTAATTCGATCTCTTCACAGGGATCTTTGAATCTAAGATGCATATGAAATTCAAGATACTTACTTTACTTTACTTTACTGCGGCTGGCTCCTTTTAGAGGATAAGCCGGCTCCATTGATATCCCGGATTAAACCTCTCCATGCCGGGCGGTTGGCAGCCATTTCGGAACATAAAGAGGGCCAATGACGCTCCCAGTGACGCGGACCATAAACATTGCGTAAACCTAGGAGTTCCATGTCCGATTTGATTGTTGCAAGCCATGTCTTCAGTTGTCCGCCTCGGCGGCGGCGCCAGTTTGCACATTGACCTTGGTTCATCACCTGCCGTACCATTTCGTCTTCGGGTTTGCGTAGTACGTGCCCGAACCATTGAAGTCGACGATGTTGGATCCAGACGGATAGTTGCATGATGTCACCGCATTGGTCGTAAAATCGTCGACTGTTTCGTACACCGTGAGCTGCTCATCAGATGAAGATACACCGATGGCGAAGGCTTTCGTTTTGTTGGCATTGATTTCCAAACCAACGGCTGATGAAAACTGGGCCACTTGATCCAAAACGGCTTGCATGCTCCCAAAGCTGTCAGCAAGGAGAACAACATCGTCTGCGTAATCAACATCCGTCAGCCATAGGTTATTTGATACTTGAACGCCTCGGAACTCAGTTAGCGCGTTGCTCAGAATCCAGTCAACCGCATAATTGAACAATATTGGTGACAAGGGACATCCTTGTCGAACCCCTGTGTGCAGACTGAATTCATCCGATTCTTCTCCGTAACCACGTACTCTGGCTTTGGTAGCTGCATAGTAGGCCTTGATCAGATTGACGAGTTTTATGGGCATACGGTCGAGCAGCATGATGTTCCATAAGGAGTCGCGATCAACAGAGTCAAAAGCAGCTCGGAAGTCAATAAAACAAGCGACGGTTGGTTGTTGAAATTCGTTGCGATGTTCCAAAACTCGCCGTAATGTAAAGATCTGATCAACACAGCCTTTGCCTGGGCGGAATCCACCCTGATTGGGACGGGTACGGACATGCCGCTCATTACAGAAGCGGTTCAATAGAATCGACGCCAACAGCTTGGATGCGGTGTTGAGAAGACTGATACCACGGTAGTTTTCGCACCTTGATCTATCACCTTTTTTGGGAAACGGTAGCAGGATTGACATTCCGAAGTCTGACGGGCATGCTTCTTGTTCCCAGATAGAAGAGAACAGTCGATGGATTGATGGCAGTAGTGCGCCTATACAGGCCTTGTAGATCTCTGCAGGAATTCCATCTTCACCGGGGGATTTCTTGCTCTTCATGCGCTGGATGGTCGTAGCGATCTCAACCTCAGTTGGGGAAGAGCAGTCCACATCGTAGCTGGGTGTAGATGTTGCAGGTGGTTGCGGTGGGGAGCGGCCACTGTATGGTCAGTTCAATAACTGCGAAAAATGTTCAACCCATCTTGCGATTTTGCCATTGACATTAGAAATCAAGTCTCCTGTTGCGCTGCGTAGAATTGTCTCTGCATTGCGCTTACCGGATGCTTTACGTATAAGACGGAAGAGACCTCCGAAATCACCGACGTTTGCAGCCGATTCCATGGCGGAAACCATTTCATCCCAGTACTGCTTACGGTCAGCCCGAGCAGACCTCGTGGTTTCACGTCTCAGGTGGCGATAATTAGGCGCGTTATTCATCCGGGCATCTCTTGCTTTTTGTGACGCCCGCATCGTGCGTTCAGAGATCCAGTCTTTATGGTGACTTTTGATGGTTCCGAGCGTTTCAAGCGCAGCTTGCTGAGTAGAGAGTTTCAAGTTATTCCATTGATGCTCCACATTGGTTTTATCTACGGCATGAGTTCCACCGTCAGCGGAAGTCAACTTTGCAATGATTGAGGCAGATAGCGCTGTACAACGGGATGGGTCCGTTAGGGCAGCAACATTCAGGCGTTTCGTAGGTTGACGGCGCCCACGGGACTTGAGATGGAGCCTCAATTTGGCACGTACTAGAGTGTGGTCGGACCCTCCTCGGTTGCCAGTTTCAGCTCCTCGGTATGACCTGCAATCTTCGACAGAAGACATCCAACGCGACCGTACCAGAATGTAGTCGATCTGATTGGCTGTGTGACCATCGTTTAAATACCAGGTGAGCAAATGCTTCCGAGGGTGTTGGAAACGCGTATTGGTAACGCACATATGGTTGACTTCTGCAAAGCTGATAAGTCGTGCTCCGTTCTCGCAGCGCTCACCTAGACCAAACTTTCCCAGTATGTGTCTGGTGGATGAGTCAGAAGGTCCTGTTCGTGCGTTCCAGTCACCAGCAACAAACAGTATGTCGCCTCTGGAAATTCCGTTGATGGTCTCTTGCAATTGGTCGTAGAACTCATCTTTCACATCTGAATCAGCTGCGAGGGTTGGTGCGTAGACGGCTACGACTGATGTTAAAGGGTTTCCCTCTCAGTCGGACCGTTGCGATCCTCGGTGATACAGGATTCCAAGCCAGCATGACTTTGCGCCGTAGGACCAAGTAAAATGGCTACACCGTGTTGTCCGGACCCGTCAACTGGTCCGCTGTGATGCATCAAGTATGTTGATTCTGCCGACGGTACTTTTATCTTCGTTGATCCCGTGCCGGGCAGTCGGACTTCAGACAGGCATGCAACTTCAATCTGGTAGTCATATAAAGATTTGGCCGTGATTGCTTGGCTGCCGATATCAAGCAATGTTCGAACATTCCAACACCCGAAATAAATAGGTGTTTTCGCGCTGATAAAACCAGATAGCTTTTCACTTGACACCCTAGCCTCTGGGGGAGCACAGGGCGCGTCGCTTGCCGGGGACGCCGTAGCATGATCGGTATTCATAGATTGTGACATTTTCATGGTGTTTCTTGGGAATTTGGTACAAGTGGTGTCCCTCACCACTCGGCTTTTTGATCGAGGACGCACCTCTAGCCTTTGCACATCCAAGCGCAGTCTGCAAGGCAGCAGTAATTTGTATGGTTGCCGTTGGCTTTTGAGAGCTCATTTGCCATTCGGAAGTACGGAGTACTGTCCAGGAGTCCATGTAATCCTGTGGCTGTTGTTCCCTTTTGTGGCGGGGAACACACGCCGAGTCATGGTGCCGTCGTCGGGCTCATGTGGTATTTTATAGGAGATCCGATTGCCGGTCGGAGATCCACCACGCCCTGGTGACACCACCGCCATAGCCCCGTTAGCCCATGTACGATCGATCATCGAAACATGGTTGACACCGTCGTACCACGTTGAGGAGGGGATGGTCTTTATGACGGAATTCAAGATAACGAACAGAAAGCGCGTAACTTTTGCAAACTAATGCTTCACTGCTGCGTTACCGCCAAAAGGAACTTTATTAAAAGCAATAACCGCAATTGGGCAGAAAAGAATATTGGCTTAGTAAAGGATGGATCTACCCAAAAGAACAGAAACCCTGCTATCTGGATAATAGAACGCATCTCGAGTCAGATCCATTTTAGGCATGGCGTTATTTAAAAAATCTTCATTACGATTTTAGTCTATCTCTTCTAAAAAAAAGACAAGATCTCGCGTTTAATTCTCCCTACATAAAAATATGTTAAAATTAAGATAACTCAACAACAAGATAGCCAATTAACTCCTTTTAATATATTTTCGGATAATGCTTGCATCTGAGAACTAGATTGATAACATGGACCTATTCTGCTAAATGAACTGCTCCTTTACTGCTTAATTTGTTAAATGCGAAGGACGAAGAAAATATATCAATCATTCAAAATTGATGTGTAAGTGTCTGTGGTAGCGTGATTTCACTTGGCCACTTGATGAGACTACCCATAAAGTGACGCTTTTCACTGTATGACGTCCTATGTATTTATATTATTATATTCAAAATTTTTTATGATTATGTGTCAACTATATATGAATACAAGTCGCTCATTTCAACGAGGATTTTTTTATATTCTGCGTTTTCCTTATATTGTTTTCAAACCAGAGTTGATGAGTGCGTTATGTACGCATATGAGGATTCATGTGTCAGTCTTCACAATTTCCTTCAGTAGCTGTTGTTTCCCTATTTCATTTTGGAAACATGAGCACATCTCATCACTGATTTAATACACATTGATGCGACATAGTAAATAGAAATTATAGGATTCCAGTAGTAACGGCAAGATTCTCGCTACCATTTCTTAGAAGATTTATTGCGCGTGCCAATCGTGAAACCGGAAATTTCTATGACTACGAGCTTTAACGGTTAGGTCCTGATTTAGTCCTCGCTGACGAAAAAGACTCCCTGGATAATTTCGATCAAATTAGTTTATATTAATACTGTTTAGTCTCAAATTCATTTAAATTCAAAATCTGTATTTGTGAAATTCGTTCTATGTGTGGCCTCCAGTTAGCCTTGCTGCCAAAAAACTCAGGTGAGCCAACCTGCTTAGTAATAATATAATGTAATGCATCCATAATGAGGAAAGATATGTAAACATTGTAGTCTAATGCTTCATTCGGTGGGCAGCAGCACATCCTATTGTGTGTTGTATAAGTTTTAGCATACTTTTTCGTGTAGAGCTAGTACACTAAACGCATAGGGCAAGTTCTAACTGTTACTTATTGACTAGTTCGTTTTCTCTTTCGCAACTTCATTTGTTTCGGTATTAACTTGTTTATGTTGACTAAATTAAGCATCTGCATTCACGACTATATTATTTGGCAGGTGACCGTAATATTATTTGAAATCTATTTCTTTTGTTTTGAGAATGTTAGAGAATCTGTCTCTGTCAATATTACATCTTTCTTACATAATTAGCCTATTTCATTTTACACGGGAAATATTTTTATTTTTAGACACCAGCAAGCCCGCGATGTTACTTCTACAATGAATGGATTAAGGAATCTCCATTCCAAAGAACCAGTGATAACTTCCAAATTAAATGTTGGTCGGTTGGACATACTTCCGCATCAAAAGGCACCTAATGATAGCAATACAAGTTAGTTTATTTTACGCGGCTTTTTCAACTTATTCTATATACAAAAAATAATTATTTCAAGTAGACATTTAGTTATTTATTTCCATTGGCAAATCAACAGTTTGATGCGCTATTCTTCACTATTTCTCTATTAATCTACTTTGATAATTACGTTAAGCTTTAAAAATTTTCATTATCGTATGATAGAGCTTTTTAAATAATTTTGAGTCTTGAATCTTCTATTATTTAAAAAATATCTTTTTAAAGTCGAAAATCATCTGTCGGACGCTCTGGCTTCAGTAAACGTTGGGAATGTGAAATTACCATCAGCTGTCAGTAGAGGTGGTGTCCAAACAATAAATGATACAGGGCCAGATGATATTGGGATCGCCATGGAGCATCAAAATATTAGTTCGCAGTCGACCACAGTAAATTCTGATGATCTTCTAGTGAGTGATAAACATTGCTTATGTATTGTAGTAACTCAAGTGGATACAATTTCATGTCAGCTAATACTGCATACATGTAGTAAAACATACTGTGTTCATTAAATTTAGTAAATTATGTGTATTCATCATCTGTCGGCTGAAAGTATTTGTTATTTAATTTAATATTTTTGGTTTTACAAGGCTATCACATCAATAAGATGTTAAGCTTGCTTTCCTGGCACTGGCAAATCACTTGTGGCAAGCGTTCAAAAAATAGCCTCAGAACATGTAGTTAATGAGTTGGAAACAGCAAAGCTTGTACTTTCAGATTCGAGATATTGAGAATTATCCATTACTTTCAAAACTTCAATCCATCACATATATAAGGCGATTTGGATAGCAATGAAATGTTAAATTAAATTTTTTACTAGATGAACGTTGAAACTCCTACTTTTGCGTGAACATGAGAAACCGCAAGGCCTCGATATTTGATAGCTTCCTCATTATTTTACGTCCATTGAATTAGAGATTTAGAAGGACCTGAAAAAACTCATTATTGAAATTTGAGAAGACTATCCCACACAAGTGGCAAAATGCAGCTGTTGTGTCCAGCTACAAAAATGGTGACAGTAGTACTGTCAACTTCCTCTGTATCCGTTTTCTCTTTGCTATCAAGGGAAGAGGACTGAGTAAATTCAGACTGTCTTTGATCAGGATTCTGATGCTTTGCTTAAAGATGGCGTCTTGGCCAAAATCATTTGATTGAACGTAGCTTGGTATAAGTATTCATCACTCTTTTTTGCGCTAAACATGGCCTCTGAATCTTTAGCGTTTGAATCCAGCGTTCACCAAAGATGTGTTATTGCTTTAATTATTTTGTCGTTGCATTCGTTACTGATGTAACCGCAACACTCCATTTATTAGAGTTCGGGAGTGACAGGCTTTTTTAACTCAAATATGCTTACGATATTGTTCTCATGGCAGAAAAAAGACTAGCTTCAAAGAGCCATTGATTGTGCTCAAGAAGTGTCCATGGGTTACTATCTGAACTAAACGCATTAGAAACAGGTTCTCTTGGAAAAATTCATCCAGAGCTAAACTAAGACCTACCATAATTTAATAATTTTGTTGACTCAGAATCTCTGGCAATAAAGGACAGATCGTATACTTATGAGATCACCAGGCATATTGGCCTTGTAACTGCCGATTTTTTATATTTAAACAAAACCCGTTTATATCGCTGTTCTTTTTCACTGTCAGTTCTGCCTTATTCTGTGAAGTCGAGAAATGATTCTGGCTGCCAGTGCCTGGGCAACTGCATTAATCGGTGTATTCTATTTGGCTTTGATTATTGTCAGTTGCGTGTCAGGAGGCATTAATCAGGAGTAATATTTACTTGACCGCTTTTTACACTCCATCACTATCGAACATTGATTGCTATCTTGTCTGGAGGGGGGTAAGCTGGTTACCGGTCATTTAATCATGTTGCACCGTACCCTCAATAACACAGAGAAAATAAAACTAATAAAAATCTGTGGGAATCTGGCGGCAATAATTTATCAGTTTAGAAGCCTAGTTAATTGTTCTACTGGTGTAGGTTTATCTGGAACAAACCGCATTGGAAATCTTAAAATGCACAGAATTTGTTTAGCAGTATTGAGCAATTTTTCAGTTCTAAATATTATATCTTTATTCAAAAAAGAATTCTAAAACATGGCAATTTTTATCTATGGTCCATTTTTACTACAATTATCTGTTATTTTGGGGCAACTCCGAAGTCATCAAAATATGGAAACTGTCCTTCAAAGGGAGGAAGTCTGTCGTACTATATGGATAGAGTTATCAATCATATAAATTATTATAATAAATAATTACGTTAAATACTTTTTCCGCCGGTCCCTATGATAGTAGATTAAAGGAAAGGTATTATTCATCTTAATAATGCATCCGAATTTTATAGCGGATCCTTCGCAGCTGTTCCCTAATGCGAACACTACTTTTATGTCTTCAGCATTTCTAATTCAGAAGGCGTCAAGATAAGCTTTTAGACTGCTTAAGTGGGTGCGTATAAGCTCTTCCATTATTATTATAAGACTAGTTTCTAAAAACCTACCATATCAGGAAACTTATGACCGGATCTATAGAGGCTTTCAAGATCACATGCGATAGTATCTGCATTTTGCCTATTAAGTTTGAGGTTTTTTACTTCAAGACAAGTTACTTTAATTTTTAAATTTCACGTTTGTTCAAACCTTTTCGAGTGTACCTTTTTAAGGCTTATTAGCCTTCGGTCAAATGGCAGTAAATCTACAATAGACAAGCGTATTACACGAGTTCGCATACGTGTTGCAAAATATCAACATCTCTGAATTTAATCATCATATATAACTAATTGTTACATGATCTGTCTGAGTTCACAGCTGTTCGGGAGATGGAGGCCTCCATGTAGCGCTATTCCTGTATAATCTCTTTTCTTCTATTTCTATTATGCTAGTTAATTTTGTATTTATAATTTAACTGTTTAATTTCACAGATCAGTCAACCTAATATAGCTACTCGCCAGCATATTATGGCTGACGTCAATGATTCCACCAGAGATATACATGCTTCAACGCTGTTAGCATCATCTAGTGTACAGGCCTCGGCATCACTGGGGGTCTCCTCTGCATCAGGTGACCTTTCTACTTTAGCATCCAGTGCTCCTTCAAGCTCGCCGATAAGGGGTGCACAGAAAGCTGTCGGTGTGACCCAGATCCATCAACAGTCACTGCATACCGACATAGCTAGTAGTTCGGACGGTGGTATTTTTAATAGTAACATAGGTGGTCAAACCAGCTCTGTTTCTCAACAACATCTCTCTTCGAACAACATTGAAAATATTTCGTTATCGGTAAATAATTTGCAGCATTCAGCATCACCGAGTTCAGCTTTGTCTCACCAGGCTCATGTCGTCAACACTTTACAGTCGCTACCAGTTCAAGGCACATCACAAACTGCAAGCAGTGGCCTTATCGATCACTCCAGCGCCAGTCAGCAAAATACACAATATTCTGGCCACCCATGCCTTACACAAAATCAACAATTAAATCTGATTACATCTGTTCAGCAACCTCATGCTGTAATAAATACGGCGGCAACTAATCGATTGCCTGCCCCTGGTCAAATTTTTAATCTTGGCCTTGCTGCCGCAGCTTCTGGTGGTATAACTAGTGCTGGGTCCGCTGGTAACTCATCAATACTTGATTTCAGTGCACTTCACCACCGCATGTTCTTCGAGTTGCAACAACAACAAGTGAGTAAAAATTATCATTGTTCGTAAAAAAAGTTATGTTACTAAAACTTTAATTTATTATTAAGCGGTTTTATTTTTTCAAATGCACTGGATGCGACATGAAAAAAATTGTTAATGACTATTCTTACACAAAACGTTAAAAGAAAAATAAGTAATATGAAATTACGTAGAATTAATAACTATTTATTGTTTAGTAAAACTAAATGCTTTTAGTACATCTTAGGAGCAATTTCGCGATTCTTTATTATAATATATCAGAAGAACGGCCTATTCTTATCGCAATATAAATAAACCTTTCCAATTTTCTGTGCAGATTGGTTAGCTGATCGTGTTTTCGCATTCACTAGGGTTGCAGACAGCATAAAATGATCGAAGTCAGAATATCTAGATCAAAATAACTTAATTGATATCATAAAGATGGGAAATACAGATTTTTCTGACGTTATAGCCATTACCTATATCGACGTGTGCATGTTTCCGTTTGCTTACTTGTTTTCCACAAAAGGGTAAAATTACTCTGGCTTATAGTTAATACTCATCTACCCCTCACACAAGACATTCGCTACCAACAATAATCGTTAATATCTTTGCAACACTACGAAATATTAATGCTCCACTTTCGCAGAAATTAAAATTCAAAGTTCGGTGTGCATTTTAAATTAATTTTATGCAGACTGTTCTTCATGGAGCTGTCTGCTTTATTGTCTTCGTCAGTTCATTTTTCATTGCACAATTATATAATGTCAATCTATTTGCTCTATATTGAAGATTTGTATGAGAGGCCTATTTTGAAGGATAATTTTGACTGTTTCTTTTTCATCCTTTAAGAAGTGCATTGATATACATAAATTTTTAACTATTTAAAAAAGTTGTAACAACCATTGGTTGATGCTATGATTGATTTTTTGACACTGCTAATTTTTTGACACACAGTATTAACATACATGAGCTATAAAAAATCACGAGGAGAGCGACTTATGTTGCTTACTTTTTTGATATTCAAAAGAGCTCAGACCGTTATAGGCACTGTGGACTTCTAGCCTCATTTTCTGCTATTCGTGTGGCGTTTAATCAAAATATATATATATATATATATATATATATATATATATATATATATATACATGAGCGCTTGTAACATGAGAGATCTTGTTTTTCGAGTCAGTCACTTATTCACTATTCGAATTATTAACAACATTTTAAATGAATAAAGCATATTTATCTTATAGCACTCAATGTCATGTCTAGCTGAAATACCACTCCAGATATGGTGTAACTTTAGTTCCATCAGCGAGTTGCGGTAAGAAACCGCTTAAGATTTAGACCCTCGTTCCACTTGGGCAAGTTTGTCGTAAACGTAGCCATAGAAATTCCGGCTTGACGACCGGCGGGCTCAAGCTAGTCGGCCCGGGATTGGTAACATGAACCTTGCCGGGCCATAAAGGGACAGCCATCATCCCGTTTCATGTGAAGCCTCGAGTTTGGTCTAACTGCACTGTAACTTTTTGTTAAATGTGTAGTGACGGAATGAGAGCAAGCGTTCCAGACGTGAGGGGCAAGTTTCGGCTGCTGAAGGAAACTCTGGCCACTGGCATCTGGGCAGATAGTGCTCATCAGCTTTGGTTGGCAGACTATCTAGGAGAAGGAAAACTCAGAATAAAAACCATCACTAGGAATGGGCGACCTAGTGTTCTTTTACAGTCCACATATAACCATGACAAGTACAACTTACAATAATTACATACTGCATCGGCCGTCGCGCAGTATAAAAAGGGTCGCCTTATCTGCTGAGCCGTGCAGGGTGGATAAGCGAAAACAGGCTACTGCAGGCAACTCCAACTCTATCTCCGATTCTGCCTCCTTTCCTTCCCCTTCCTCTTCTCAATCTTACAATAACACTCTTTTAGATACTATAAATATGGTTGGTTTAGATCATAACACTGAGCCCAATACTAGGTTGCCAAATATCGAAAATGGTTCTAGTAGACGATCATTCATTAAACCTAAGTTAGGTTTTAACGTAGGCGCATTTAATGTGCGAACATTAAAACAACTTGGACAGCAAGAATCTCTTGCTCGTACGTTGGATAAATTAGAAATCGACATATGTTGCGTATCTGAAACCAGAATACAGGATCCTACGTGTATTACAGAACTAGTTGCACCATCCCTATCTACGCGTTATTGGCTTCGAACATCTGGTTCCACAGAGTCCTCTCAAGCCGGTAAATGGGGCGTTGGTATTGCCCTTAGCGCGCGAGCTGAAGCTTGCTTAATTGAATGGATCCCTTTAAATAGTCGATTGTGTGCGGCACGTTTAAATACATCTACTAAAATCAAAGCAAAAAACCGTTATCATCGTTGCCTCTTCGTTGTATCTGCATATGCTCCTACCGATTGCAGCACAGAAGAAAGCAAGGACGCTTTTTACTCCGAATTAAGCTCCTTACTAAGTAAAGCACGAAGTTCGGATATAGTCCTGGTTATGGGTGACATGAATGCTCAAGTTGGTCGCTTAAGCAACACAGAATTTCATTTAGGTGGAAGATACACTCTAAGCTCGACTCGCAATGATAATGGTGAACGGCTTTTGGATAGCTGCGCTGAACATAGACTATATTTAAGTAGTACAAATTTCAGACGTAGTGTTAGACGTTGTGCTACATGGCGTCCTCCAGCACCCGGACAACGGTGGACTCAAATAGATCATGTAGCAATTAGTTATAGATGGCGTGGTTGCATCCAGGATTGTCGCTCTTTTTGGAACACTTATGTCGACTCGGACCATGCACTTATCCGTTGTAGATTTGCTCTAAAATTTTCCGGGAAAATAATTAAGAATAAACCCCAAATTGATGTAGGCAAACTCGAACAACCGTCCATCCGACAAAACTATGAAAATATTCTTAAGGCTAATCTAACTGGTCTGAATAGCGAAAATCCGAATATACTTTGGTCCAAGATAAGTTCCACTATGCACAATGCAGGTACTACTGTATGTGGCATAGCAGGCCCCCGTAGAAATAATCACTGGCTCTCTGTAAAATCTATGGAGATACTCGAAATAAGGCGCCAAATTCCACCTGGCTCGACTCATAATAATACCCGTCGCAATATAAGACGCCAACTTAAGCGCAGTCTAAAAGGCGATCTCGAAAACTTTTGGAGCAGAAAGGCTGAAGAAATGGAAGTAGCTTTCGCGTCAGGTAACAGTCGCTGTTTGTTCCAACTTATACGCACAACAGGTCCGAGAAAGTTAAAAGTTAGCGAAACTATAAATGATAGTAACAACGAATTAATAACCGATAAAATAAGTCGTCTTGACAGGTGGGCTGAACACTTTAGAGATCAATTTTCTTGGCCACCCGCGTCAGTTCCGCTTCCCGAAAGCATGTCTGCATCAACAGTGTGGAATGTTAGTCCCGAAGAACCATCCGAGTTAGAAGTACGCGATGCAATCCTATCTCTTAAGCGCCGCAAAGCCGCCGGCCCCGATGATCTGCTTCCGGGATTGTTTAAGGATGGTGGCGATATAATTTCAGGAGCGTTGACCAAACTTTTTCATACTATATGGAATGAGGAAACCGTACCACTTGACTGGAATGAGTCGACCATCATTCCCATCTTCAAAAAAGGCAATCGTAATTCGTGCGATAACCATCGTGGTATAAGTTTGACTCCGGTCGTATCAAGGTTATTTGCTTCGATTATCCTACGTCGTCTTAGCGCTTCACGTGAATCACAAACAAGAGAAGAACAGGCCGGATTCCGCGCAGGGCGAGGTTGTATAGATAATATTTTACGTTAAGGCAAGTTCTCGAACAGAGACAGTTATATCACAGTCCCACAATAGTCGTCTTTTTAGACTTCAAGGGTGCATTTGATTCGGTGGATCGCAATGTTTTATTCCATATCTTGTAGAAAAGCGGTGTGCCTACTAAATTTGTTAATATTATACGAGCTCTCTACACAAATACTTCTGGTCGCGTTAAGGTTTACAACGAATTAACGCATAACTTTACAACCAGCAGTGGTGTTCGTCAAGGTTGTCCACTTTCCCCGTTTTTGTTTAATTTTTTAATCGATGCTATTATGAACAACACTCTCTCACACATTCAGGACGCTGGAGTTGAAGTTCTCCCGGAAGATAAACTAGTCGATCTTGACTATGCGGACGATATCGTACTATTATTCGACAATCAGCATGCTGCCCAGACCACCTTAAATAAATTAGCAAACGTTGTTCCGTCTTTCGGTATGAAATTCGCACCCTCTAAATGTAAGATACTGTTACAGGATCACCCACCACTCACTCCAACGTTGCAACTGCAGAATGAAGATCTTGACATAGTCGATAGGTTTACATATATTGGTAGCTCTATCAATAACGTAGGCAATATGTCCGACGAAGTGAGAATACGGATCGCGAAAGCTAGAGTAGCTTTCTCGAACCTTCGTCATTTATGGAGAAACGCGAATATTTCACTTTGCCTTAAAGGTTGTGTTTACAATGCATCTGTACGCGCAGTCTTACTATACGCTAGTGAAACTTGGCCTCTTAGAGTTGATGATCTGAGACGCTTACAGGCATTCGATCATCGTTGTTTGAGAAGTATAGCACATGTTGGTTACCAACAACGAATAACTAACGTTGACATCCGTAGACGTATTTTTGGATCTGACAATAAGTGCTCGTCTTTAGAAAAGCAAATAAGGCTCCATCAACTTCGTTGGCTCGGTCACGTTTTGCGTATGCCCTCATTCCGATTGCCCAATAGAGCTCTGTTCTCTCATCCAGCACCAAATTGGCATAAGAAACAAGGTGGGCAGATTTTGACATGGCAGAAACAATTAAAGTCACTTACATCCAAAGTGGGTAGTATAGGATCCACTCGTCTGCCGGGATGGGGTCCTCGTGCACATCACAGTTCTTGGTTAGAAACCCTTAGCGATATGGCAGCGAATCGAGCTCAGTGGCGATCTTGTTGCAGATGTATAGTAGAATCATCTTCGTAACTTTCTTTTCTTAGTAGGGCAAAGTTAGCTGCGAGGTTCGGTTTGTTTATGACGTGATACGGTGAAATCCGCAAGGAAGCTGTGTTGCTGATGTCGCCTTGCCCGAATGCTAACTTGGCCATAATGGTGTTGTGGAGAGGCTTAGTTTGCCTCATTTCTGTGAGTTATCCTGATAAATTTACTCATAGTAGCAAGGTTTTCCTTCTCTCTCTACCCCTCTCCCTCTCTCGTAAATCTCAATAATAATTTCTCTAAATTCACTTATATACTTTTCTTTCACTCCTTGTGGTTATATGGCAGTGAAACATTAGTCACTTGACTTTTGTGTGGCTGGAATTGATGATGACGATGAGTTATTGAATGACTCGAATCTCATTTTATTCACACCTTAGAGAATTAGTTTTATTACTTCATATTGGGTATATTTAAAATCAAAACAGATAGGTTTGAATGAGATTTCAACAATTAACATTTTATTGCTCAAAGCTGTGAGTTATTGTGAAATTGATGAGAAGCCTAGAAAAAGAGCATATAATGGTTCCACGAAGAACTCAAGTATCAATGCAAAGGATACACCGGGCACCAAAAAGTGATGGATACTCGGAGGTTTGCAGATCAACAAATCAAAGTACCAATTGTAGGCGAATATGGTCAATCGACGTCTAGTAAAACTTAGTTTCTAATGGTTGATTGTTGTTTCTTTAATATATATTGCATTTCTCACGCATGCTTCTTCAACTATTACTTCTCTAAATATTTCCTCCTATATTATTTAAGATTAAAATATTTCAATTATCGCAATTAACTTTCTCGTTGATAGAAATTAGTTTATTTTCACATGAATTATTTTGAAAATGAAATAAAGGTTAGCCAACAACAAAACGCAAATCTTCACCAACTTTCGGCTACGAATTCGCAATTGACTAATCCAACATTACTTGCTTCAGTCACTGGCGCTTCAAATAATGCTGGTCAGACAAACATTTCGGCTGCAGCTACAGCGGCAAATAGCACAAGTAACATTGTTGGCAACACTGGTTGCACTAGCGCTGCCACATTAGTTCATCAAACAAACAGCATTGCCAATAGTGGAGCAAATTCGGCCACAACAGCTGCTTTATTGGCTGCCGCTAACTCTGGTCAACCATCAGTTTCTGTCTCGAATATTGTTGCGCCAACAATCAACAGTGCGAGTTCAATTAACGGTTGTTTAGTCAATTCTCCTGTGGCTTCTACTGGGGGAAATTCTTCGCTGCTTACTGGGCCATCTGCTTCCCTGCCTCCAGTTGTTGGCAATACAAGTGTGGCTGATGCCAATGCGTCTGCTGCGGCCTCTTATATAAGAGGATTAACTATCGCTGCTGCTGTTGGCATTAGACCCGAGCTTATGCATCATTTGAGTGGGGCTGGTGGTACTGGTCCAGTTAGTGCAGCTGGTGCTGGTCAACCGGGTGTGGTTAGTGCTGCACAACAATCTATGAACCAACACCAGCAACTTGGTGTAACAGCTTCTCTTCAGCTAGCCAACGCATCGGCATCCCCTTACTATTCATATCCGCCAATGTTAATTATGGTTAGTTTCATGTGATTACACCGTGTTATTACTTTTGGTCGTTTTAAAATGGATATATGTTTTAATTTATAACCAAACCATATATATATATACTCTATATATATATATATATATATATATATATATATATATATATATATGTGTGTGTGTGTGTGTGTAAACATGCTTACGGATTCAGTGTTTTCTTGGATTATGTAGTGCAATTTAAATTAATCTTACTTTCTAATTCAGGCATGATTACTACGGAGTTTTTCGACCATCTTTATAGATGAGATGAAATAGGAAAATTTCGCCTCAGTTTTATAATTTCTCGTGCTTTGTTTAATTTACGGCGTACTAGTCATAACTTAACAATGTCTCAGTTTGAGCTGAGCTCTAGCTTTACTCCAAATCATGATTTGTGTATTTGATGAATTAAAAATTCGTATATACATCATTGTCCTTCATTAGATCTACGTTCTATCTAAGGCTTAAAAATAGGACATAAAAATTGCGTCTACTGATGATTAAAATGCATTTTTTTTACGAGAAATGGCGTGTAAAATAGCAACATGGTAGCTCTTATTATATGTATACTCCTACAAACTTCACTTATCATTTTATAATCTTTATTTATTATGTGCAGGACAACTATGCCAATTTTTTTAACCAACAACAAGCCGCTCAAAGTCCGATGGCCGCTGCGGCAGCAGTTGCAGCTGCTGCGGCTACTGTAGCTCAGCTTCAGGCTCAGTCCGTGGCAGTGAACAACAGCAGTAGTCCCGCGTCTGTTGGATTGCCTGGTTCTGCAATGCAGGCGCCACCATTGCATCCATCACACTCTATATCTATTTCGACAACGGGTAGTCTCATATCTCAAGCGACACCAGCTGTGTTTACCTCTACTCATTATCACCATCAACTACCAAACCAACAACTTCATCCTGGTGTATCCGCGCCTTCTACTGGAGTTCTTCCACACTGTGGATCTCCAGCGCCTCACCACCTTAATCAACATCAACAGCAACTGCATACAGGCGTTAGCATTAATGCAAATAGTACGAATAATTGTATAACCACAAGGTAAACTTATTTTGTGCTATTTTCTTCATATGCATGTTTGCAACTCTTGTTGGAAACCCAATTTTGAGGCTTCCATTTGTAATTGTATACTATTGTATAAATCAATGTAATAGTAACGAGAAACATTATTTTCACATGTTATCTCAATGTTTTTCTTTATTGTAGCAATAATGCCGCTGGTGTGAATAACACAAACGCCGGTACCAATTCGTCGGCGGCTAACACAAACACTGCTACACATAAAGCTTCTGTTTCTGGCTCTTCGTCAGGCTCTTCTGCAAACAATGCGCCCTCAGTCGTTTCTGGTGGTGTTAATGGCAATGTCTTTGATGATCATTTGTCAAATGACTCAAGTAATGGTGCTCCTAATCCTGGTACAAAGTATAATGCAAGTGGAAATAAAGGTCGGTTTACTAAAGTGAAAATGCTTAATTTTGATTGTTTATAAAAAAACAGCATGAAGCACTTCTGATTGCTACTCGCTAATTGATTTTTAACTGCCAGTCTATTTTATGGGTTTTATTAGTTATCGAAGCAAAAATTCTATTGATATCATCACTGATGCGTCGCTGCCATATAGCTTTTGAAATTATTAAAATAAAATTTGACAATTAATAAATAAAACCAAAAAATGTTTGAATGATTTATGAAGGGGAGAATCTAGTTCCAATTACATTGGCTAGACAACAGAAATGAAACAACAATGTTATCGTAGTCCAGTCATATTTAAGGCAGGACGTCATCGAATATAAATCTTACTGGTGCATTTCATTGTTTCGCTCCATAAGCATAACCAAATCTCGCAGTTAAATTTTCCCACCTGAGAAAAAAAGGATTAAAAGTGACTACAATAGTTCTGTGACATTGGCTCAATTGGAGGCCATATCGTGCAGGGTTTCCAACCAAGAATTGATGCGTACGTGGGATACAACTCTGGTTGACGAACTGGTCCTATGCCGTTCAGTTTGATTTTAGGTGACTTCAGCTATTTATACAATGTCAAAATCTATCTTCCTAATTTCTTACGCCAATCCGGCTTTGGCTGAGAAAATAGTGCTCTACTGAACAATCGAATTTAATGTGTGTACGATGTCACGGCAATACATATGCCGATGTTCTACTACTTACTATAAGGTAAAACTGTTACCAATACATCGTCCTGGCTGGAATCGTGCCCGTTCTCATGTAGGATGTTATTTACTCGAAGCGCTCCGGCGCAAAATAATCAAAGAAAATAACATATATACGACTGGAATCAGGCTTATTCTACAATGGTTATCACATGAATTATGATTGCCCTTTTTAGAAGGTGTTCGATTCACTTTAAGCAATGCTCGCGGGCATCAGATTCCAACTAGTAACTTAAGTTTATTCAACGCTTGAAAAATTATTTTTCTTTCATCAAGCCGGTAAATTAGGCGTCGGTATTGTGCTTAGCACACGAACTGAAGTTTGCTTAATTGAATGGATCCCTGTAAATGACCGACTTTGTGCGGCACATTTAATTACATCTACTGAAATCGATACGAAAAACCTTAGTCAATTTAACAATAATTTATTGCGCGGATGGTGGTAAAAATTCTTTAAATCAAGTTTGCGAGCCTGAAGTAAACCAATCCCATTGTATTCAACCAGTCGTCGAAAGGCGGTAGTTTTGTTATGTTCGACGACTGGTTAAATACAATGGGATTGGTGTTTACTTCAAGCTCGCAAACTTGATTTTAAGAACCTTAATCAATGTTGCCTTTTTGTTATTTTTTCATTGCGGTATATATGAAGCAAGTACACTTTTTAATCCGTCCTAAGCTCTTTACTAAGTAGAGCAAAAAGTTTATATATAGTCTTGGTTATGGGTGACATGAGCGCTTAATTTAATTTAGGTGGAAGACACTTCAAGTTCGACGCTCAACAATAATGTTGAGCGAATGTTGAATAACTGTAGCACAAACATCAGACGTAGTGTAAGTAGTTACGCCAGATGACGTCTTCCAGCTCCCGGACAACGGTGGACTCAAATAGATCATGTAGCAATTAGTTTTGTACAGCGTGGTTGCACCTAGGACGAACTCTTCGTACTACATTGAATGAGAAGACCATATCATATATCATATTAAAATTCAGCACTAATATCTGACGTATCAAGACAGCACTGTTGCCATAAATTATTAAAGCGCAAGTAGTCATCACCTGAATTTACAAGCGAAATATTTATGGATAAAGAAACTCAACGACCTTGTTACGTAATGGATATTAATTTTCTCCTCTTGATAAATTGGCAGACGTGTGGTTCGTTATCGTGCCAAACCACTGATACGATAACACGGGTATTCCTACCGACTATCGTAGTATTAGTTTGTTTTGTTTTACTGATAATGTTGACCCCGCTTTCATCCTCACTATATTTGTATAATGCAAAAGGAACCAACCGGACTGTCAGTCTGAATTGTGATAAGGAATGGGATTCCTGGACAAAATCTTTCTGCTCTGTTGTGCCACTGGCATTGGCCACCTATCATCGTGGATTTTTCTTAAATTATCAGGTGCTCTCGCGCAAGTTGCGCTGACGAGCTTTTTTGATGATGACGTACCGGAATGAATTATGCAGCTATGTATCACTTACGATTCATCATTGACTTGTAGTAATGACAATACATTCTTTCTGAGCCCTCGACGATTGTCTCCAACATTTGACAGAGAGGTTCTCTTGTTCAGACCTTGTTCATCTATCCTAATCATGATGATCGCTAGAATTACGTAGCATTATCCGAAATACATAACTAGAATAAGCTGTTGATGTTCTGTCGCGGAAAAGTAATACTTGTTGAAGAAAAATCCATTCAGTAGTCTTAATTTAAGCATATGCAAATATCTTTAAAGCCAGTTTAAATTTTGAGCTAGTCAGTGCCTTGCTTTACACGTTTGTCATAATAAATTCCAATGAATTCCTTGTTATTTTCTAAGTGGGATACAAACCGCATCAGGCGGGAGGCGCGTTTGGAGATAATGCTAAACCCACAAATATCTCTGCTGGGGGCGTTCCAGGCTTTCCTGCAAGTTACCACCATGCACCGCCGCATTCGTTTGTTTCAGGAGGAGGAGGCAATAATATTCCATCAACAGTGACTCAATCATCTCTCTATGCAGGGCAGTCAGCATCTCAACAGCAGCTGCATCAGTCTGTAGGTCCAATGCATCATTCTCACATGTCTGCAACATGTGGTCCGCCTGGTCCTGCCACACATCACACGAATCCTATGAATCATCAACAGGGTCAGCAAACACTGGGTTCACAGATTCAACAGCAACAACACCAACAGTCAGCACTAAGTGGAACTCCAGGACCTGGAGGAGGTTATCCTGGTGATTTAAATGCTGCGGCTGCCGTGGCCGCTGCTGTCAATAGGAATCCGAATTATCCGGGTTCTGCGAGTGCAGGTCCCGGTCAGACTGCGATGAATTTTATGGCCTTCCATCAACAGCACCACCCTCATCAGCAGTCGCAGCAGCAGGTATGTAGGCTTATGTATATTATATATATGTATAATTTGCTGCCGATTATGCTAACATTTTTATATATTTTAATCATGTTTGACAATTAACTAAAGCATATGTGATCCCAATTTTGGATATTTCAAACAGCAGTGTCTGGAGCGGGTATACGTTTTTTCTCATCGCGATTTTTACTGTTATACGACTAGGTATGCTGTCTCGATTCAAACTCCGTATCATGGTTAGAAATAAGTCCATTAAAATACTATGCTGACGACTAACATATCGAAACATTCATTTCCTTGGTGACCTTTTACATATGGAGAGCTTGAGGTTGACGGGACCAGTGTTAGCTCATCAGACACAGAGATAGACACGATTTGCGTTTGGAAATGCATATCAATCTAGATTTTACTGTCTGTTCTGAATCACAGTAACAAGCACAGCAAACGGGCAGAATGATTAGACAAGTCAGAAGAAAGAGTTGCCTAAAATATTAGGCTTTATTCATCATATAATGCAGATATACATGCTAAAAGACAAAACAAAACATGTTAGTATACGAACGGTGTTAATATAAATGTTTGTACAAATAAACAATCATATCATTCTCCTCCACTGCGATTTGTAGCGTAGCGTCAGAGTCGAAACAAGACTGTTATAGTAACAATTCAAAGAGGATTGAGAAAACATAGTATTTAAACATTTCCACTTCGTAAGTTATAAGAATGAACACGAACATGCGCATAGTTAGGATAGCAATGAATTAGTTCAACTTCTTCCACAGAGGGGTCATATTTAGAAATTCTAGCATTCTTCTTGAGTAAAACTTTGCCAGGAACAGTAAGCCAGGTTGGGAGTGTGTTACCAAAAGTCGACCTTCTATTGTGTCGAAAAAGACGCTCGTGAGGGGTTTCGTTGGTAGATGTGCACAATAATGAACGGATTGAATGTAATGCGTCCAGCAGCACGCATTCCCAGTTTTCAACTGAAAGCCTTTTTGATCTGAGATTCCATTTTCCAGCGCAAAATTTTATCGTTCTTCACTCTTCCTCGATTTTGATTGCCAAAAATAAAGGAAACAGATCTTTGATCAGTGACAAGTTTGAAATGATTACCCAAAAGCAAATGCCTCCATTTTAGAATAGCTTCAACCACGGCATAGGCTTCTTTTTCAACAGCTGAGTGATGTTTTTCAGATGGCGTCAACGTCCGAGAGAAAAACGCCACGGGTCTTCATCTTGGTTCAAAGTGGCAGCAATAGCTACGTCCGAAGCATCAGTTTCGACGACAAACGGAATATCACAACGGATAGAAGCTAGAGTTGCTACGGCTAATTC